>CM032893.1:15236448-15551448 GCA_019176425.1 Megalops atlanticus
TTCTGTTTGATTTGAGTTTTTCAACTGATGAAAAATAAGGCTGCAATGCTTGCATCTGATTTTAGTTTTGATATAGGAACCCTGCTGCATGGTAGATTGGGTAAGCCGGAGCATGCACACTTAAAATTCCAATTCACTCATATATCAAAATATCAAAAGAGTTAACAGGGAATATTAATTGCACCGTATATGACAAATTATACAGATATTATAGTATTAATATGATGAAAGGTGAATTTCAATATTTTGCTTGCATCGCAAAATTGGACAAAATGCCATTTGTGTTGTTGCTGCTCACTACTGGTTGGATGTAGCAAAAAAAAAAGACCATGGTTTTCCAGCTAATAACCTGACTGCTGGTTTGAAAAGGTTAGAAGCCAGAGGACCTAACAACAAACTCTCACAATTGTAAACTTGGGCTTTAATCCAATGCAAATGTTATTGATGCAGTAATAAAACTACTTAGGGCGTGCTGAAACACACAGTGGGTTGAATCATGCCACAGCTGCAATGAGCCATATGTTCTTGCAAATTAAATCTCCAAATCAATGAATCTTCAATACTGAGGGTCTGGACAACCATTGGTGAATAGGTAGTGTTTGGCAGAATCAGATGCAACCTACAGTTTGTCATTTCATAGGCTTCTCTGGTAGAGCTGTCTCCTCAAGTATTTAAACACAGCTTGGTCATCCTCACCCAGTATTAAAAACAATTTGCATTTTGTCTTTGAAAATTTGAATACCCATTAGAATATATTTTAGATGCCTATGTAACAACAAGGAAATACATACAGGCAGTTACGTATGTGACACATTTTGTCTGAGGATAATTTATTGAAAATTCAACATCTAAATCTCTTTCTTTAAAGTCAGCTGTTAGTTGAACAGCACGATGTCATTCTCTCAGGTTTCCCATTGGAAAACTGATATTGTTTGAGCCAGAATATCACTCTACCATTGTTTATTCAGCGTGTGAAGACTGGAAAAAAAAATGTCCAGAAGTGGGTGTGAGGTGTGCTGGCTATCATTTTTTCATCCCTGGCAACAGCCAAACAGACAGGCATTCAAATTAATCTTGCATAAGCAAATACTGATGTACAGGTTTAGAAACACTGTCTCACTGCGAGCGATCCTCATTTGTGTATTATTAAACGGTGACACTTTCAAATAGTTGTAATTATGACAGTTGTGTAGAAGCACAGACCATACAGTGCAAGTGATTAGCAGCCATTTTAATATCACTGGCAGTGTGTTTACTGTGAATATAGTAACAGCGCTGATGTGTTGTCATGTACTGAGAGCAGTGATAGAAGTACTGCTGAGGTTGACCTTGACGTTAAATGATGGCAATAACAGAAAAAAAACTACAATTACAGAGAGGTAAGAGAGGAACAATGATTGTAGGAGGACAAATAAATTTAAGATTTAATAACAAGTTAGTGCTAGAAATATGTACATAAGTACGGTTATTGACATAATTCTATGATAAATCACCGTAACATCTTCATTGCTGACATATACCTTTATATTAATCATAGCTCTGAGTCGGCACTTCCTCTGTCAATGAAACGCTTTCAGCTTTGGTGGTCACTTGCTGCACTCTGAGGGCTCATGTCTGAGGATAGCATGATGTCATCGGGTTTCATCAACAGGCAGCACTGTGCTGCTGTGTCACCGTGGGTAATTGCGGTGAGAGAGAGTGGTTTGGCCTTTCACAGTGGGCCTCTGTCAGTAAGGGTCCCCCCCCTCTCCCCAAGGTCCAGTACTTAGTGCTCCTAAGATCATATCGCTGAGCCCGCTCTCTTACACTCCCTCACAGTCTGAATTAAAACTTTTTTGTCTCAATCCCTCCCTTTCAGTACTTTTTTGTTTTTCTAACAATTTGTCCTCTTCCTCCCTTCCATCTTCACAACACCTTCCCTCCTCCCTCTCTCAATACCTCTCAGTCACAGCACATGTGTATGGTAAACCTGTAGCTTTCTGTAAATAGGGTTTTGTAAGTCTTTAGTTGGAACCATGGAGACTATAACCAATGCATGTGAACCATGGAGACTATAACCAATGCAGTGATCCATAGTACTGCTTGTCAAATGAAATTAATGGTATGGTTGTCTTGAAGACATTGGCAACAACTGCAACACCAAAAACGCCACGATCTCTGTGGAGATTTACAGCTGACCAAGACTTCCTTCATTCTAGGAAGCCACTCTGCTGTTGGTAGTTCTTAAACACCACAGATAATCTATTTGGGGGTTACAACATTCTGTACATTTGGCAAGTGGCACCATAAAGCAAGCTAAAAATCAACTTTCTAAATGTACTGTGCAAAAGACAGATGGCCCAACGACCAGAGGAGAGGGTGTCACAAATGCCAGGCAAGGGTGGGGGCAGCTTGGAGGAAACAGTAAACAAGCAGAGCTGAGAGGTCCGCACAGTTTGCAGCTGGTTGTGCAACGGTTCCTCCGAGACAAAGAGAGAAGACAGAACAGGAAGGCGACCGTGTCGACGTGGTTGAGCTTTCACTTTCCGCTGCAGCTCTCCACTACCCAGACTCTGAGGGGGTCCCAGCACTGTCTACCCAATCTCCCATAGTTCCCTTGTATCTCCCCCACTCTTTCTCCTTCTCCTCTTTTCCGCCCCTCCCTCTCTCCCTTTCTCTTTACTACAGGGCAGGTTGTGTCTTACACAGACCATCCATCTGCACATCCCTCCTTCGGTTCTGTGTTCCTGCTCCATGGAAACCCCGGAGACCGGGCCACTGGCCTCAGTCTGACACAGCACCAGCTCCAGCACCGGCACACAGCATCACTCTGACCCACTTTCCACTGCCGGCATAAACACACAAGGTCAAGAGATGGATCCCTTCATCTAAAAAGTGCCAAACTTATTTGAACCGGACTGCTCAGCTGGCAGATAGGTAGACAGAGAAGGAAACACAGGAAACCGTGATGAGGGAGACAGAGAGAGAGTTTTGCAATCATGTACAATTATTAACCTCTTCTGAGAGGAGTTTGGAAATGTTCTTTCAGGGACAGTGGGAGTTAGCCTCTTGACACTGAACGGGACAGAAAACAAACCTTAGCAGAAAAACTGCTGGAAAAACCGGCTGCGCTGACAGAGCAGAGAAAAGGCAAAACAGAGCAATAATAAACAGATGAGGGACCACATGGGGCCACTGCTGGCACTTACCACCAGCAGCGTTCACTTATCACCCAGATGTAGGCTCAAAGTCAGCATAACAGTGCGATTCTACAGTGAAGCCTACACATTTTCAAAGGAACACAGATCAATCAGGCACGCCAGCAAACAAATTTAATTTAGCACGGCGCCCTCTGCAAAGTACAGAGGAGAAAGCCGGGACACAGGGGGGCGAACAGGGTGACGGACCCCACCCCCTTCCCCTCTCCACTCACCATCTCCACTTGCCGGGGGTCCAGCTGGCTGTGCACCATCGGCGGGACAGAGAAGTGGATCTTCTTCCTCTCTTTGGTTTGGGCCCCGACCTCGGCTGATGGCAAGGGATCCATGGGTCAGCGTCTCTGGAAGCCACGAGGCTCGTGTCCCTGCTGGAATTTCCCCAAAGGAAAGAAGTGCAGCACGCCACTCCAACTTTTCTGCTCAGGCTTCTCCTCTCTATTTTTTCTTCTCTCTGTGCTCTCTTCTTTTTGGCTTCTCTGGCCTCTGCTTCCCCTCCCTTCTTTCTCTCTCTCTCTCTCTCTCTCTCTCTCTCTCTCACACTCCCTGTCACTGTGTGAGCAGCCTGTCTTTTTTATTTAGCAGAGTGACTGGGTTGCGTTTCTCTCTCTCTCTCTTTCGCTCCGCTCCTCTCTGACCACTTACTCACAACCTGTGCCGCAGGAGTGAATGAGGGACGTCCTTAGATCCAGTGGAAAGGGGGCGGGACAGACAGAGGGGGCGGAGAGAAAGAGGAAGGGAGGGGAGAGGAAGGTTTATATATATATATATATATATAAAGCTGAAATTCATTTGTAATCAGAAAAACGATAATCTTGTCCCTTCTGTTGAGCTGCTCTTGGCTTCTGTTTGTGAATGAGAAAAAGAGGGAGAGAGAGAGAGTGAGAGAGGAGAGAGAGAGTGATATTGAGCTGAGTGAATGAAAACACAGGGACTGGGTGAGTGAGTGAGTGGGACAGATGTGGAATGATAGGGATAAAGAGGCAGGTGAAGATAAGTAACAACAAAGGACTGCATTTGATGAATTCTGGAATAGAACCATCAAATACTATTATGTAAGACAGTATGTCAGAGGATTTGTAAACACTAACACTAACAAAATTACACTAACACTAACAAAATTAAATACACACAGACTTCCAGAGATTTAACAACACATACTGTTCTCCACAGATCTGTTTAGATTGTATTCATTTTACACAAACAACTGGCAATCTAGGAACATTGCACAACTTTTACTGGGGCAAACTGCATTTGAGCAGTGACCAATCTGGGTCACTTCAACCCACAATTTGAATCAGTCCTCTTTATCAGACCTAGTTTCATTTACAAATGTAACTGCGTAACCTAATATGACAAAATGGAAAACTAATACCAACAAATGCCGCCCAATTCATTGTTTTGTCTTTGTCCGTATTGACAGTAAATTATTCATAACAGATTATAATGAAATTGAGTAATGCCACTTAACGAATTTGAATCAGGCAAAAAACAAAGGCAAACTACATTTTATTAATTAGTTTATCCAGCTGCGATATGACAACATGTGCGTACGGGGGTGTAGTGCTAGAGATATGGAAAAATGTGGTCACCACCTGGCCACAGAGCGGCCGATACGAGCGGAGCACAGCAGAGGGACGCAGGAACAGTAACGTGACTCTGTTTCTGCAGCAGAGCTGCGCCTGTTGAGCTCCTGTATGGAGCGCAGAGCCAGATACATAAACAGCAGCAGCTGTCAGCGGCGAGGGGAGGCCGCAGCTCCGCTATTTGTGGGTCTGTTTTGCAGTCATGCGGTGGAGGGATTTGGAACCTGGGAGCTGTGAGCGTTCGGCTCCTGGTGGGGAGCCATTCCTGATAGGTGGCGAACCGGCAGCGTGGAGGAGAGGGCTGGTTCGCCACCTATCAGGGCCTGTGGGTAGGATCCCATGTGCGGAGGTCTTGGACAGAAAGAACTTTTGCCCCGGGGGCGGGGGAAACATTGTAGGTTATTAATTTGCCGTTTCGCCGCGGGTCGGCGGATTTGGAGCTCGCGGGGGTATTTGTGACGGCTTTATTCCATTCGTCCGACTTTGCACGCGTTTCTCCCTGATTAGAGCCTGTGTTCGTGCCGCCCGCCCCACCGCCTGCGTCTGCAGGAAATCGCTGCCCGAGATCTGCTGAATGCGCTCAGGTGAATAAATCACAGCGCAAGGTGCAGATGTGCAGAATAATGTGCCCTGCGAATTCCCTCTCCGGGACCGGATCGCTGACACAGGGCCCTCCCAAACCAGGAGCCACGCTCCAGAGCCAGAGACCAGACTTTAAGCCGTTCCCAGCAGCTGGGGAGACGTGCATATGGGGTCAGGGAGACTCCTGTGACACTCTCTCTAAGGGTTGGGTAACTGTAACCTCTCTGACCTTTTGAACCTCTCTAAACTTTAACCTTTCCAAAAAAGGGTGCCCTTTTCCAAACGACTGCATATGAGTTAGGGGTACACAGCTCTGACTTTTACTGCCCTCTCTTTCAGCTTCCTGAGACAGGGTCTGAAATACTGACTGAATCCATCTGATCCCACAATGGAAGGAACTGAATGAGACAGTTGAGAGTCCAGGTGGACTGACAGGCAGATGGCCCTCTGAGGCTGGACTGATGTGCCCTCTCTCCAGGCTCCTTTGTGCTCAGCAGATGTCCCGATGCCGCTAACCCGCGAGCTGAAATCGGCCTTTTGTAAAAACCGTACAGGTGTTCTCCTAATCGAATACTGGAGAGCTCTTCAGTCAGCGCTATGCTAACATCGCGCACCTGCGCTCCCTCATTGACCAAAAGTTATTATGCACACAATTCCGAGCACTATGGGGGTGGCATGTTCTGGGGTCGGACACCCACAGACCAGGAACAGACATAGCCCTCGATGGCTGGAGGTGGGCTAGGGGAACTCTTTGCCCCCAGTATCTAACTGTCTATAATCCAAAACCCATCATGTCAAAACGAGCAGAAACTAATCCAAGGTCAGTGTATGGGAGAGCAATGTATTCACAGCACTGAGGAAACCCATGCCTGAATCTTCAGAAGGTATGGGCAGGACACCCCCTGCAGACAGTTTCCTGTAATCACACCCACCTCCAGCCATTCAGCGGATTACCACACACAAGCTCTGAGATTACCACAGCACTAATGACTATTATCATCACCGCCGTGATGAGTATTACTCCAGCCTCAGAGTTCAATCTGGAACATGTGGGGACACCAGAGGCATGTCCACAAACAGGAAATCATTCCTGTTTGGGGCTATATAACACAAGTGACAAGATGCCAAACGTAGGCGATGCAAACACATGGGGAATGTGGACAGAAATGAGACCATCTGTATGAAATACTTTGAAAAGGATTTGGAAAAGTAATAATAGAGAGGAATTTGGAAAGGAAATCTCCATAAACATTTGTTTCCTCAGTTCTCAGTACCAGATCTCTCTATGGCATGTCCACACACATTCCTAGCCCCAGTCCTTATTGTGGCTGTTAATATATCAAGTCACTATTTTCTATGCGATTAACAGTTTCTTGTGTTTTTCACTGCGAGCCAGCAGCTATTCTAGCCAAAGCACTGAGGAGCCCTGCACAGATTATTTATCAGCAGTTTTTGGAGTCATATTTAATTTGCTTGGTAAACCGTAAAAGACTTTTTTTCAGACTTTAGAGTTAGATTGGAGTGGAGAAGAGCAAATCCCCATATAAATCTTTCACTATTGCGAACTCCTTTCTCTATAAATGTGCGCCACCTGCTGGCAATAAATCATAGTGGCCTTGATTTGATTCAACAATAATATTTTTCATTCAGTGCCCCCTAGCGTTCATATGTGGAACCTGCTAAGGACATATGTATCTGTGACGTGATGACTGAAAGGTGCCCAGTTGAGGCTCGTGGAGGCTTAGAGGATTCTGTTCCCTCTGAATACTGACCTGCTTTATTCAACAGAGCGCAGTTACCACATCGGTGATTACTTTCAACATGTTTACAGTACCGGTCAAAAGTTTGGACACACCTGATTAAGACAATGGGAAACATGCATTCATAGACATTTAAAGACTCATGCTTAAATGCTTGAATTATTTTTTCTTAGACAAATATAAATCATGAAGTTGATGCCTATGTATGTATTTCTTTCCAAAAAAGTTTTTCATTTTTTTTTTTTTAATTTTTGAGTATTTTGAAGAATCGAAAATATAAGATAGTTTTGATTTGTTTATAACACTTTTTTGCCCACTGCATAATAACATTTGTGTTGTTTCATAGTTTATGTTTTTATGTCTTTTTATGTCACTTTGTCACAGGACAAAGTGGAATGGGTTGTGATATCCTTTTGTAATCAGCAGATGTCAGTCTTGCCTCATTTTCTATGTGCCCTTGTCCTTGTCAAAATAAATAAATGGTTAGAAACTTGAATGTTGACTGTATTTTTCGCTTTTAAATATAACAGCTGTTACTTAATATGAAAACTTATCCAAAAACTGTGTAGAAAATGTAAGATAATATCAATTCGACAACACCTACAAGCTAAATTTAGCAATAATGCCAACATAAGGCTAACAATGAACTCCAGTCAGTAATTCATTTTACCGTCATGCTTATTCACTGATATCAAGATGAGCAAGATACTAAGCCATGGTTACTAATAGAACAGCAAACAGATATGTGCTTGAGGAAGGCAGCATATAAGTGAGGGTAGTGATTCCCCCAGTTCCGAAAGCTTTCAGCCCTTTCAGCTGATCCCAGAACAGTTAGCTCACCTCTTACCCTACTCACAAACGTTTTATGTAAAAGCACTGTGCTGATTCAGGACCAGCACTTGGGGGCTGAACCTGTCTGAACTCATTGCTCTTCTGCTCTTTGCTCCACCCACTCCAGCCCTGCTGACACCCCATGGAAGGCACCAGTGTGCGTAGAGGAGGGGGGGAGCTCGAGCTGTGATTTAATTACCAGTCTCTCCCCAGCCCCTCACTCAAACCTTGTTCATCAATAATGCATGGCCCCTTGTTTCTACCACCATAATTAATCCACCGTTACTATAATTAAAAGCCCAAAATCCCACAAGATGGTTCAGCTTGGCCTGGCATCGCTGGCACAGGAACTGATGAAACCAATGGGCCAGACACCCCCATGGACAGACAGACAGATGGATGGACTACCTTACTGAGTGCCACAAAGACAAAAGTCAGCCTTTGATGGATCTGAGCAATGCTTAGGCACCCACTGGTCAGTGGTGAATAAAACCCTTGGAGGACAGAGGACCTTCATTTGGAAAAGGAGGGGTGGACTTGACAATGTATTGTTTCCATGAATGCCAAAACGAAGGCACAAAAAATGCAAACACAAAAATGCACACATACATCCATGCACACACAAACATGCACAATGACACAAACATAAACACGCATACACATGCACACACACATACAATCACACAAACATAGACATACACACACACACACACACACACCACATGCATGCGCGCACACACACACACACACACACACACACGCACACATACACACACACACATACACACACACACACACACACTCCAGCTGTTGCCTGCTCTCTGGCCCTCAATCTCAGCAGCCCATTGAGGTGGAGTTGTTTGAAGCTGCAATTAGGCCGCACTGTCTTGGTAAGCACATAAGAGATGAATATTTCAGACTGGAGATCTCCATGGACACCTATGATGGGGGCCTGGCATACCTACAAGAACACACACACACAAATGGGCAGCAGCTACCAGTGCTGCCAATACGCCTCTTAACTATGAATATTGTCATTAACATATTACAGTTATCATTGATGCCTGAACTGCTAGAGGAAGAAGGTGACATATTTACACTAATGCTATTTATACTTCCGTTATGTGCCAAATGTAATATGTTCCGATATAAATAATGACATGAGCTTGGGCTTGAAAGCAGTAGTGAAACAAGATACAGCTTTTACCACATTCTCATAATTGGTATGACTCCTTTTTCAAGGTATTTGAGGGTAGCTGGGTAGCAGCTTAGAGTCACAATTCTGAGGTACAGTGTCTTACATTAGAGGACATACAGTCTCTCTCTCTCTCTCTCTCTCTCTCTCTCTCTCTCACACACACACACACACAAATGCGCATTCACATTGCAATGAAGCACAGCACATGAAGCACATATTTTAATGGAGTGATTCTCTGCCACAGTATAGCATTTGGGCTGCTTTACACAAAGCACATTGTTTATATGTTAAAACAACTTTGAGAGCTGTTTGAATGCTTGAAAACTGTGCTAAAGACTTTAAGTTCCTATGTCAGAGGCAGACACAATGTCTCACAGGACTTAAATAGAAGTAGGGTGGTAGCAAGTTAACTTATCACCAGTATAAATCTTGGAAAACAGTCCAACACGGGAGTGGTGTTCACAGGCATGACGTATCTGTATTAGGGTGCCCTCTATAGGTCATGGTGACTCTGCAGACTCCTTTTCCATCACTGTGCGCAATAAACACATAAAGATACATTTTTTTCAGTGAAATATGACTATGCAGCATGACTGAGTTGAACAGTTAGAAGACCTTCAGCTATGTCAACTTCAGAAGGTACACAGAAAAATTCACTGAAACTAATACAAATACACCATCACACATGCTTACAACACAGATACTAACATAACACAAGTACAAACACACACACACGCACACACTCACAGTAAGGAAAGGAATAGGAAGGAATACTCAACACAGAAACATGCACAATCATGGTACACTCACACATAGACAACAGAATAATACTCACCTGCGCACACCAAGAAACCAACATAATGCTTACACACAAAATGTTGACATAATACACTTGCACAGTTGGACTCAATGAAGTGGGCCACTTCCCTTGGTCTCCATGAATTTTTGACACCAAAACATACTTGCCTCAGCTCCTGCATCCTCACCGCCACCTTCATTTGATTTATCGCTCATGAATACCACTGCACTAATTAGTCAAGTAATTAATTAATATCCATTTGCATTTGTGCATGTGCAAATAGGAGGTTGGGGTGTACTGAGTACAGCTGGGTACTGTGTGGTGGATCTGATGAGGGTGGGGACAGCCACAGCAGTGTGTGTGTGTGTGCGTGCGTGTGTGTGTGTGTGTGGGTGGCTGGGGGTAAGCTACTGTGATAGAAAAATAAACATAGATACAACCCTCCTAACTCTTCTTTCCTGTCATTTTGTTTTCTGCTCATCACCAAACAGTGTCATGAAAAGTCCGCACAGACAGCTAGTTATGAGGATGAGGTCAATGCTAAACAATCTGCGTGCGGAGGGAGAGGAGGTGGCCAGAGAAAGCAGTCTTGCAAAGGTCATGACTTCACTGGTAGGGGAAGTGTTGTTCTGTTTGACCGGGGAAGGATAAAGGACGTGGAGAGTGAGCTATTATTTGAGAAAACCTGACAAATCACGCTCCCTGATCCAGTCCCCCCTGCTGAATGCAAACTTTGTCTTCATGTGGTGTCTGTGAGAGGACTGCATATCTTGCCCTCATGGGTGGGTAGCCACCACTAGAGGGTGCTCTCATTTACAAACAGTGTGCTGAACAGTTAAAAAAGCAAATTACCCAGAAGAAAACAGTGGGAAAAATACTGTGTACACACATACATACTTATACACAGACTCATTCAGAGGTTAACACATGAATGGCCACATATTTTTATACACAGGTACAAACACACATTCCAAGCAGTAAACTGCAAAATGAGAAACCTGAGTATAAAGTAGTCATTCACACTGTGAGGAAGGTGACTGTGCAGCTCCATCCTGTGAACACTGTGAGATGCTATTGTGTGCAGGGGAGCCTCGGTTCCATCCACATTTCACCAGTGTGTCCAACTGCATCAGAGCCTCTGCTTCCAGCATTATCCTTCACCCCGAGCCTTAGCGCCCGGGTTAAACTGCGCTCTTCCTGTTTGCCGCGTGCGCGTTTTGGCAAGGTGACCCAAATAGCGGAGCCTTGTCGCACGGCGGCCCCTCTGTGCAGCTGAGGCGAGGCGCAGGCGGCAGATTAGCTGACGGCGGAGCCTTTGAGTCTGGCTGGATCTTGACGCGGTGCCATGGAAATGGGCCCACCGCCGTCACCGGGGACCACTGGATTACCGTCTCCGCTGGTGTGGCAGCACACATGTCACGACCATCACTATGATACCACTGGTGGCATTGGTATCTATGTTACAGGTCCAGCTGCCGCCGGATCGCTGCTATTGGTTCTGTCTGGCGACAGTCTGATGTACACCTTGCTTCAGGTTATTGGGAATTATGATTTTTTTAAATGATGCCTCCTGAAATATCTTGAATGAGTGGGTGCTTGCATTGTATTGTTGTGGGTTACTTCTGTTTTTTTTTTATTCACCATATGATGCCACCATAAGACCTGGTAATAAAAGGTGAGCTGGCAGGCTGCCCAGTTGGAACGGTGGGGGGGAAGTTGCTCATCATACCTTGCGCCTGGGTATTCTACAGCCGCCGCCACTGCCTAACGCACCCTCTGACTTTTGGAACCGCTGCCAGCTCGCACCGTCCCCCCTGTGCCCCTGCGTTTCCGCAAGACCCGCAGCACCGCGCACCTGGGTCCCCCGCGCTCGCTGTGCAAAGCAGCCTGCAAATGCCCCCAGCGTCGCGCTCTGAAAAAAAAAAAAAAAACCAGAGCTGCGACCCGCGCCGGAACACCTCATCCATCTCTCGGTGTATCTGTCTGATCGATGTATTCATCTACCAGTCTATTTAGCTACTTAATAATCTACCAATCTGTTCATCTATTTATCTCTCAATCGATCTTATTTCGGGGAGTTTCATTGATTTTATAGCCTCCCATTTATCCAAACGGATTCCCATTGGGTTTTTTGGTAGCTTTTCACGTCACGCACAACATATAATTTTGTGTAATTATATGATTTACAAAGTAAATAACACCAGCTTCTGCTCTCGAGGCTCAACGGTAAAAGCAACCTCCACCTTTCTCTTTCTAGAGCCCCCTCCACACACAAACACACACATACACAGACGAACACACACACTCTTTTCCCCGCTACTTTGACGGCCATTTCACGAGATGAAAAGAAATATAAATACAAAGGCTACATAAGCTAACTGATTTTCCTTTGGTCGAGTGGAACCATTTTGCCCTTGGTTTGCTTCTGTTTCTTTCTTTCTCTTACACTCTTTCTCTGTCTCTCTTTCTGGCTGTGTGAGCGCAAGCGAAGTGACAGATGGCGAGTCCCTCTTCCCTCGGGAAGGCAATCTCTCCGAATGCAGGCGCATGTCAATCACCGGCTCTCATGTGATGGCTCTTGCCAGTGACGTGCCAACCATATGGCCTGGCATCATAGCTGGTATGTAACCCTGCCTGGTAGCGATGCCACACTGTCTCTGCGCGCTCGGATAGCACTACCAAGCAGACAGCCGCACCTATAGGAGCCTTCGCTTGAGGTCCCCGAAGATGGTCTAATCACAAGCGCTTTCACCCCTTAAGAGCTCCCGCTGAGGTAAGTTGGATTATAAATAAATCGACGAATGAACGAACAAATGACGGGGAGAAAATGATAAAAACAGATTAATAATGCAAAGACGATTTAGACTAATTGTCCTCCCACATTCGGCGCGTGTATGCAATGAATTAATTTATGTTTTTATGCATGCATGTATGTATGATTAATTTCTCTTTTTTTCCGATCCATTTTACGTTTGGTTCTTCCTCTCACTCTGTTATTTCCGATTCGTCCTTCAAGTTTTACATAGAGAGGAGACACGATCTGCATGCCCCGCGCTGCCTTTCTTAACAGGCGTACAATCTAATATTTCATGCTTACTTGGCTCAGGAAACAGATCTAGCCTGCAAAGGCGAGGCGACCGATACCTTGGGATAAGTGAAGATGTGGACATTTCCTTTCACTCGTTTCGGCATTTCTCTCCCCGTATCGCGAACTACCATCGATTAATAGCTCCGTGGGAGAGATTATTTAATTTAATACAGGAGCAACCAAGTAAACCCGCGTTTGGCCGAGGCTCTCGGGCCGGAGGAGAACGAGAAATGAAGATGGGGAAACGACGTTTTTCACTTTAACTGTTAGTCACATCCCAGGCGATAATTATATCTAGCAGACAATTAAGATTTATTGATCTTTATCTGGATGTGTATCTTGCAAAGAAAAAAAAAAAAAAGGGGGGGTGGTGAGGACCAACGCCATTCCTATTAATGAATATGGTATGTCATGGGTATTAAGGTAATTAAGTCCGAGGACTTATTTTAGTGCGTTTCCTCTTGCAGTCATACAATTTCATTTAATGGAAAGCTATTCCGACGCCCAGTTCGACACCCCTCTTGCACCCAGCAAGACATTTTGTATGATGTTTGGAAAAAAAACACTCGCATTATTTTATATATTATTTTCTATTCATATTCAACAAAAGCTGAAAGATGCACGCAATTGTCATGTTATTGCTGAACTTAAAGCGTTGTGAAATTGAAAAGTCGTACATGTTGAAAAACGTGTGAAATCATTTTCCTTGTAAGTACATAATTTGCAAATTAAAAGTTTATTTTTTTAATAATGACCCAAAAAATCGCTTTTGCCTCAAAGCTGAAAAAAACTATATTTTGCCACTGGGATACCCCCGAGTCACGTAGCACTGTTTTCTGTTCCACGCCGATTTTGCTTTACAAACATATAATAGCTACGCACCCCAGTAAGAGTGTGAGGGTTTGGAATCGATGAAAAAAGGCAATCCAAATACTTGCTAATTTTTAACAAATTCTCACTCGGTTTAAACTATTTTGTATGTATGAGCACACACATATATGTGATTCAAAGAGTACTTAATACACCGCTAACATGTTCTCTAAAGTGTGGTTACGGAGGCCTGAAAGTCAACAGTTCGGTTTTGCTTTTGCCACGCATGTAAGGACGGGTACGAACTCGTATTAACACTGAAAGATACTTCGATATTTGTGGGGCGTGCAGGGCATGTTTGCAATATTTTTGCATTTTATGTGGCTGTAATAAGAACATTAACATTCCCCTGAGTATACTGGGCACTCATCTAAATAACACACCCACATGCAAAATCATTATTATCAATATATTACTTTAAAAGACATTTAACAACGTAAACTATTTTTCTGCATTTTTTATTCATGTAAGCTGGATTATATGATCTCATTTAGAAAATATGGTGATGCATTCGAAAAACACAATGTAGTAATATTTCTAGCCGAATTTTTAAATATACATTCTGAAAGCCCTGAAGTATTTTTGGATCACAGTGTATAAATACGGTGATAGATAACACCTGTCAATTAGGTCCGAATTTTGTGGTAGGACACGAGCTGCGCCTCCCGCTGCTTCAGGTGTGGATGGGGCCCTTGCCTGTCGAAGGCAGGTGCGAAAACCCAGTTCAGACAATTGCGCACTTTGCAATCATGCAATTTGTTATATCCTTCTCGTGATACGACTATTCCGACTCTTCGTCCGATTTTTCCTCCAAACGAAAAAACAAACCGCATTCATCAAAAAAAATAGTGGTGTACCGTATTTTGACAAAACGTGCTTTATCGGAGATGAGATGGGCATAAAAGAAAGCGTGGTCGAAGGTGGTTTTGCCGAGGTGCGCTGGAATGCAGCCAGGAATGGGGGAGGAGGAAGGAGTGTGCGTGTGCATGTGTGGAGGGGGCAGCTTCACACTGCGCCCCACGGGATCTGTAATGGGGCCCGCGCCGCTGAGACCCGCTGCGAGAGGGCACAGGAGGGCACGTGGATGACAGCAGGGAATTAAGGAGGGGACCCGTCTGGCTACGTCTGCCGCAATGCTTCTAACAGAACTTTCTCAACGTTCTTGATTTAGCCTCTACGTTTTCTTAAGAAAAAAAAACCGCGCTTTTTTACAATTCAATGGATTATATGCAGATGCATCACAACCGTTACAAAATGTTACAATAAGCGTGACTGTACTTGAGCACATTTTGATTTTTTTATACGTTTATACATTTTTATTGTAGCATACACACAAAACATACGATGCAAATCTAACTATATTACCACATTAAACCAGGGACAATTAGAATTGCATTCATTTTCATCTTACAAAAATAAAACAAATGAAATAACCCAGTTCAGATCTTGATATTATTTTGTTTTGCCATGACAAAGATCATGTAATGAAATGTAAAGTAGTACTTTCATGCAAAGAATTTGAATTGTCATAGGACTGCAACTTTTGGACGTATTAACAGTTTCTTTGTCTGATTGTGTTTTGTGTGTATTTCAGTGCCGTTATGTTGACGAGGCTATTCAGTGAACCCTCTCTGCTGCCTGATGTACAGAAATACTCGGGCTGGGCGGATGACAGTGAAAGCGAGGACTCCAAGACTAAGGAAGATGAGCAGGAACGTTGCCGCTTGGGAGATGACGACCTAGAGGACGGGGAACTAAGAGGGGTCAGCAGCCGTGCGCACTCTGAAATTGCTGGTGAGGACGAGGAAGACGATGAGGGTGAGGAAGAGGATGGAGATGATGATACGGAAGGTGACAGACCCAAAAAGCGCGGCCCGAAGAAGCGTAAAATGACACAGGCGCGTATCGAGCGTTCCAAGTTGCGCCGTCAGAAGGCCAACGCGCGCGAGAGAACGCGCATGCACGATCTTAACTCGGCGCTTGATAATCTGCGCAAAGTGGTGCCCTGCTATTCCAAAACTCAGAAACTGTCCAAGATAGAGACTCTGCGATTGGCCAAGAACTACATATGGGCCCTGTCTGAGATTCTGCGCTCTGGGAAAAGACCAGACTTGGTATCCTACGTGCAGACTCTGTGCAAAGGCCTTTCCCAACCCACTACCAACCTTGTGGCTGGTTGTCTGCAGCTGAACTCCCGGAACTTCTTAACCGAACAGTGCCAAGAAGGGGGTCGCTTCCATGGACCCAACTCTTTCTCCATGCACCCCTATCCGTACCAGTGCCCCCGTCTGTCCAGTCCCCAGTGTCAGACCGGTTCTAACTCGCATTCCTTAAGGACCCATGGCTACTGCTCCGCATATGACTCACTCTACACCGGGAGCGCCTCTCCTGAATACAACAGCCCAGAGTATGAGGGACCTCTCAGCCCACCCGTGTGCATCAACGGCAATTTCTCCCTGAAGCAACAGGACTCGGCCTCGCCAGACGCCGAGAAAAGTTACCACTACTCTATGCACTACTCTGCTCTGCCAAGCTCGCGCCCAGCCGCTGCCCACAATCTTGTGTTCGGCTCGTCAGGAGTGCGCGGCGGTGTCCACTCCGAAAACGTGCTGCCTTACCACGACATGCACTTACACCACGACAGGGCACCAATGTACGAGGAACTTAATGCCTTTTTCCACAACTGAGAAACCAGAAGACCCTATGTCCTGTTTTTATTTCCAACAACAACCTGCCCGTGTGTAGTTGCCATAAAACAAAAAGTGTACTGTACTGTTATTCCCAACCCCTTATACTTGCACCACTGAATACTTACCCTGAACGACAGATGACGTGACAACGACAAAACTAATGCCATTAGCTTGTTTTTGCTCTTCTTTTGGTCACATTTACATCAATAAGAAATTATGGCGGTATGCAAAGATGGCGTTGTGTCAAAAACGGTTAAATTGTCCAAATGGATTAATTAAATCAGTTAAATATATAAAACAGAGAGTAGAATAATTCTGTTTGATACGGCCCCAGAGGAAACATTAGTGCATTAAAATTGTTTCATAAATCTCGTGATTTTAAAAATCGCTTGGCATCAATAAAGAACAGCTGACCGTAAATCACAGATAAACAGTGATTTGACAAGCACTACCGACTTAATGGGAATTTTGAATTCACCTGAACAACGACTAAAGCAATAAAGAAATATAAATTACCGTTACATCTATGCAAGACATGTGAAACATTTTAAGTTACAAAAAATTCACATTTGGACCAAGAATCTTTCAATGTTCGCGTTTACATTATTCCCCACCATTTTTATCAAGATTCTTGACACATAATTTCTCAGACCAAGATTATAATGCCACATGGAACAGGTATAATGTTAATGGGTCTATATGAATATTTTCTTTACTTTTGCCAGCCTTGTAATATTCTATCGTTGTTTATGAAAGAAAAGTTCCCACTGGTGTTGTGTCGAATATTCAGAAGAAGAATTCAGTGTTCTTTAAAAATAATTCCCCGCTCTTTTTTAGTGAATCAACCCCGACAAAAGGGAAGGCGAAGGGTAACCAACAGTCAAAGCGTTTTCTACAATCGTTCACACCGCCCAGCGGTAACTGCATTGGGGTCATATCTTTTTACCATTTTATTTTGTTATGCTCCATTTTATACCCCAGATTTAACACAAATTACATCATCCATTCGACAGCATCCAAAAATAGTTTTAGCTGAGCGTCTGATACGACATTCTGATAAGATATGACTAAATCTTCCATCTCTTAAGATATGAGTTAGGCAGTGTGGACAAACTAACACTGTCTCGCAAAGAGATGACTACTTCAAAGATGTGATCAAACTGCGTCGATACTGTTTCAGATGAGCCCCACAAACGTGTGTGTCGTTCGAGAGCACAAAGATTTCACATAAAATTCTGAACTACTGTTACAGCAGCGATGGGATTATTATGATCTAGAACAATTCTAATGTGTTTGTAAGTTGAATATAATAAAATATGAAATTGACTTAGAAGCACACTGCTTTGTAGGATCGTCTGAACAAAGTGAGATTTCGATAGTAGACTAAACCTTAAAAAATTCTGCGAATGGAAATAAATAATGAGATAACTTCCTGTTTTATCTCACAGCTAATGTAGTTTTCAATGGTTATTGTGCATTCCAGCTGGAATAGTGGATTTGTCTGTTAATGTTAACTTTGCACGCACACACGAATGGATCACGTGGACCGCCTGGAGAGCATGGATGTTGTACAGCTAAAATGCTCTAGGACACCTGAAGGAAATTATTATTATTATTATTATTATTATTATTATTATTATTATTATTATTACACATTATGTAAAAACAAATGTCATCTATACCTTGAGCACCGATTGTTCAACACATCAGGTTATATCAGGCTACAGCATTTTAGAAACAAAATTTTCAACAAAACTGATAAAAGATGTGAATAGATAAATATGTTTACATACTTGACGTCACTTCAATTTATATCAGTCGGTCAGTTAATTGTTTACTTCATACATAATTAAACATTTAAATATTTTGATATATCAATGTAAAAAATGGATGGTGTGGTTACATCCAAACACAACTGACCTATGACACGTACAACATCATTCCGCAAATAAAACAGAGGGAAATAATTAGCTAATCATTTTACTACATTTTATTTTAAAGCACTGAAACCAAATGAATTGTCTAAAATTTAGTACTGAATGGGGTCTAATACATTTTACATTTTACTGTCCTTTGACATTGATTTCATATCCAACATTTTTTCTTGTTGTGGGAAAAACAAGCGTTTTCATGTCAAACCACATATCTTTTTACATAATTTCGTATTTTGTCTTGCAATTTTTAACACTTCGGTGAAGTCATATTCATTATTATTATTATTATTATTATTATTATTATTATTATTATTATTATTATTATTATTATTATTATTATTATTAATGACAATCACATCATGCATGCTAACTAAACTGGAGGAAACAGTGTCGTGATGCAGATGTTTAAATGGATCTCTATTAGGATGCGGATCGTAGAAGAAGGACCTGACTCAATCACTTTACCGGTCCGATCGAGAGCAGCGGATGATGACAACGTGTGCTCCCCATGGGCCGGGGATCTTCCTGGCGGCAGACAGAAAGAATTATGAAAATCTGACAGAATGCATTTGGATTCCCAGGACTTTGTGTTTACAATGTGTATTGTGCAGAGGAACATGGTAATACTTGTAAGAAGCCAAACAAGTGAAACAATCTTGAACTGAATTGGACCGCTCCCTGAGCTACAGAAACAGGAACGAGTTTGAACGTTCTGAAAATACCCCCCTGTTCGCTTGCCAGAATCGCTGGGAATTACCAAAGGCCCAATCAATGTCTTTGTGGAATTCTTAAAGAGTTCGGATTATTTGTGAACGTTTCATGAACAGACTTTACCAAGACGGAAAAAACAAACACAACTGTTCGGAGTGTGTGATTTCACAAGGCTGCGGTTCAGCCATCCAACTTACCTGCGCGATTGCAGGTTGTCTTTGCCATTTTGTGTGTTCTGCACGCGGCGCGCTGCGTCCCTTTGAGCACGTGCCAGAGCATTCTTGGCTTCAAAGGTGGACTGGAATCAAACTAACATGAGGGTCGCTATACACGAGAGAGAAATTAATAGGCGGAAATGTATGCTGATTTGAAATTCACAAAGAAAACGAAAGATCCACCAAGCCCTTTTTGACTCGAGATTTAATAAAAGTTAAGAATCTTTGGGATTTGAGATTAGCAGGGCGTAGGCTGCATCGTTAAAGCCACTGTAGATGATACACGTATGTACCTACAACTGAGTGTCAACAAGGAAAAAAAGGTTAATGTAGAAAATATATGTGGGCATGAATGTCTGCAGTATCCTGACGGCGGAAGTGAAATATTTACGTTGTATAATTTTCCTTCTGGGTATTTGCCATGTTGACATATAGTTGGACAATAGGCTATTACGTGTGGGGTTGCGAATTTTGGCTAGAGCCAAAATAGAATGGAGATTAAACAATTTAAGTGTTGAGGTCATTTAACATATTTGCACATTTATTTAATTTAATGTACTCTATGATTTCTTGGACTGGGTATATTTACAAAAAAGAAGACAATTCCATCTGTATACAATTTGGTTAAATTGCACTTTAACCCTTCGATTTTAAACCTTTTCAAAGCAGCACGAGTCGAACTGGGAAAATCTTTCACTGCCGTCAAGGACAAAGGGGTCTGGCATGGACGAAGCCATCATTTTCATCAATGAATAATTTGTTATTTGCTTAATTTAATGTTCTTGAAATTCTAAATATCTGTCTCCATTGTCCTTTTATCATAACACAACGCTGTTCTTAAAACTTATTTGTTACACATCTTCATTCAAAACACATAAACTCTGTATACATATTGTTCTTGCTAATTATGGACGAAATACACTCATACCAATGCGGAATCTTTCAAACTAGCATTTGTCCCTCTGACTTTCTCCGAGAGATTTAACTGTGAAAGATATGTTTTGCAAACTACTTTGTATAAAGGGACACTACGCTTTAACTTTTGTTTCTTTAGCATAAATTGTGTTTGAAATAATTTGATTTTAATGTTTGGCTATTTTGTGCTCTGTGTGATTGTGACGAATGCAATTACTTCAATAAATATCCATACTTTTATGTAGCTACGCAATATTTCTTCATTTCCTCTTCCCCGATAAGAAACGGTATGTCTAGTGTCAGCTGGATCAAAACACTGTGCTTCTGAATTATAATTATTGTTTTTAAGAAAAGTGAATTAAACTTATTTGATTTAATACGTGTGCAGATTTGGTTATTGTAACAACAGTCAACATGGACAATCCATTGAAAGTCTGCGACTATATTTAAACCGAATATATGTACAAAAGGCAATAGAAGCAAAAGCGTTGCACATTCAAAATTATTATTTTACAATAAGACCAATAAAACAAAATAAAATTTGCAAACCTTTTAATGTTATATAAAAGCTTGTTTTATTATTTTCCATGGAACTCTCGGCTCATTATATGCGTACATGTACGGAACGGCCGGAAATAAAATAGTCGCACGGACTGCAGCACCTGTAGTGTTGCACAGTTAGTGAATTTTCGGAGTAAGCAACTGAATGCAACATGTACTTCAATAAGCGGAACATCTTACGTGATAAAGTTCATTCTTAAACAACTTAGAGAAATGTCAATATGGTTTTCAAACACGCAGCCAGCTACAAATATATTTACATTTGGGCTTGAATTCCGTTTGATATGGTTTGTACATTTAGTTTTACTTATTTCAAATTAAAAACCACACATGGTTCACATACTTACAAAGTTGATTCTACTTAAACAAGTAGGGCTCCTATCAAGTGCAACTTTCTGCCTCAAACTCGTAACGAGAACCAACTATTTATAGTTAAAAGAACATTTGATGAGTTCATAGGAATGACGCAACTATGTAAGGTCGTGTTGATTTTAACAAGTTAGCACATTTTACGCCCACATGTTCGTTATAGAGAGACATTAGAAAAAACAAATAAATACAAATAATTAAACTAGTGACCTTGAAATATTTTCAGTTTCTGAATTGCTGCGAGCAAATTAAGATCTCTGATATAAACAGGGCCCTAGTTAATTGTGAAAACAATCTTTTCGGCCAACACAAGAATGACAGAACGGCGACAATGAGGATGATGATGGAGAAGAAGACGGGAAGGACGAGGAGAACGGTGACGAGGAAGATGTAAAGTTCATGCACAGAATCAGTGGCAGTAAATCTGTCTTAATCAATTTTTATTTTATTTTCTCCCGATTTTAACACCAAAAAACTGCCTAGTTACCAAAAATTACATATGGCGGTATTTTTCAGCATAATCTGAAAGAAGGAACGCCGGGCTTGATGTTTTTCAGAGTCTTTCAATATTATGGATTGGTAGTTTGGTGTATTTCGCCCAAAACTGTGCAAATTGTTGCCCAAAAATCATGTTAAACACAAATTGTTGTGCAGAATGACAGTTAACAGTGCTCACAGCAAAATATGAAGTATTTTGTCAGAATAAATCTTCTTTAAATATACAATCTGTACATCGCCAATAGCCCTCGAAATGTGTGTACAAATCATTCAAAGAACCACCCACAGAACCAAAAAATCGCTAATCCATTTTTAGAAAATTCAAATACGAATTTGATATACAATGTACACACACACACACACACACACACACACACACACCCAAACGGGCAGCAGTTGTCCCCCACACGTCCCCAGAGCCCGGATGAACCGTTGCCACCCCGGCTGGGTTTGGAGCGCTGCCCCGGGACCCATATGGTCCGCAAACTGTCCAGGGTACTATTAGCAGCGGACAGTCCGGCAGGAGACGAGACTGCGCCGAAGACCATTTCATACATTATGTACTATATATTTAGTTTAATTTTAAATTGTATTGCTTTACGTACACCGTACATACATGGCTAATTCCATTTACTCTTAGGTACTCATATTTATGTCGGCTTTCTTGCATCGGACAAACATACATTTTGAGTTTATTATTTCCTTGGCAATTAAAAGTTGATTATTCGAAAGAGCCTTTAGAGAAAGAGCGTGCTATTTACACGGGAAATACGGAAGAGTTCGTGGACCGTATCTTCAAAACTAGATGCTGGGCCCTCCACTTGAGGGTTACAGAGAGAATATAGTGGATGTTGTTTAGGCACGATTGTGATATTGATAGCTTGCTCTTCGCCTGTTTCATTGCGATTTTGAAAGGCCTATTAGTTCTGAGATACACCGTGTTACGGAAAGCACGCCGACAGGGCACGAAGACTTCACAGTAGTACACCAATATTAAAGTACATATATACATTGGTATATATATACCAATATAGAGTATACCAATATTAAATGACGCACAGAGCAATTCCCCGATAATAGTCTCAGTTCAGATGAAATTAACTTCTAACAATGCCGACTGAAAATGTATCCGAAATTGTAATAATTAAAACTACATGGAATAATGTAATCGTGGTTATATTAAATTGCAATGATTAGTGTTAATTTGTTTCTCTCTAACGTAGTTTTCTAAATAGTGACTGTATAACAATCAGTGTTGAGCAATACTAGCGTAAGTCACAGTGGCAATAGTTTTGACTGATTCTCAGGGGGCTAGAGAACGCCCCAGCAGAGCTAAGGGGCTTGTTGCCAAAGGCTTCTGCTCAGGGCAGCACGCGAGGCTGCTTCGCTGCATTGTATAGTAGAGTTTGCGGGTCTGGGTTTTCTGGAGTACTGGAATGACACCAACTACAGAAACGTACATTTAACAAAATGGCAGCAGCATAAAGCCGATGAGTGCAAAATTCAGGACAACAACTGCAGGTGATTATGCCGCCCCTAAACTTTTTTTTAACAGCATCAGTTAAAAAAAAAGTTTGAGACAGTGGCAGGGAAATAAAGGGCGGACGGAAGAGAAGGCGAGTCAGTGGAAAAGAGGAAGGCGCATCTATCAAAATATTCCCCCGTCCGGAGCGAAGTGCGCGGTTTCCAGAGGCAGAAGTTGGCAGCTCAGGGTGGCGAATGTTGCCAAGTTGCTTAATGTCTCTGCACCAGCACGGGCTCTGGAGCAGACACCGCGTGCCAGCTCGCCCAGCCAAAGTGGCGCTGTTGGGAGGAGCCTGTATTTCTTTCCTAATTCAGGGGCATCTGTTCATTATCCTCTAGATTTAAAGGAGAAGAGCTCCCGTGCTCCCCCCACCAGGGCGCGTCCCTGACACGGGACGGGCATAAGTGCAAGGCACAATGTGCCCAGTACTTTTACAAGAACCATTATTATTATTGTTGCTGTTGTTAAAATTATTATTAAGAAGAAGAAAAGACGAAAAAATAATATTGGTCTTACTGTTGTTTGCACAGGCTACTTTGTAGGTCGAGTTAACTTAGATGGACACTGCTTGAAAATATGTCTTGTTTCCTAATACCGCACACTGCAGCGGAAACGAATCGTCGTGCTCCAGTTCTGTGAAGCGTTGGTAAAATGAAACGAATTCGTTTGTTGCAACGGTGTATTAAGATAAGCTAAAGTGAAGTTTCAGAACCGCGGAGAGCTCCCGGAGGTCTCAGCCGGTATAGCCTGTCCACTAATCCGCCAGTCACCCATGTACCTTTTTTAAGAATAAACACCATGCACACATTTGGCTGCTAATGTGCACCTCAAGTTCTAGGGTGGATAATTTGATAAATGGTAACCTACCTGTTTGGCCACAATGGCATTACATGGGAAAAAAGTACGAGCCGTAAGTTAACAATGAGACAAGCAACAGTCAAGTGCACAATGTTTTACTCACCCCCATATCTCCCAAACGAACAGGATTTATGGAAAGTGGCAAATTTCGGGGTGAAACATCAGTAGGCTACATCAGTACAGTTTTCTGACAATTTAAACTTTAAATTAGGAAATACTTTTTGAGGGAATCGGTGAAACAGTTATGTACGTATAGTAAAAAAATATCTTTTAAGGCTTTTAAGGAGTTGTATCAAAAAGTGTGGCAACATACACCCAATGCACTTTGCATATTGTAGGTCACAGCCGTGTAATCTACAATACACAAACAACTCTTCGTAGAAGAAGAAATAATAATAATAATAATAATAATAATAATAATATTATTAATAATAATAATAATAATAATTTATAGAGAAAGGAGAATGTAGTTCAATATTAGTATGTTTCCAATCCTTAAGTTTTCAAATCCACCAAAAATCTTATCTGTTCTCATGTTGCAGACGAAGGTGATAAATTGGTGAATGTATCTCACTGTTTAAATTAGCGAGCCCACTCTTTTCTCACAAAAGTAGCTCGCATGAATGAAAAGGAACAGTTTGTAGGAGGTAACAGTTATGAAAGTGCGATTGTGAAAATGTCAAGACCAAGTATTTTACCACTTAACTGGTGTTAATTGCAGATTAAACGGTCTTTAATTAGCCTAAGCATCAGACGTCGATACGTATTAAATCACGAATACAAAAAGAAATAAAATATTACTTTTGGTATTAAGTTTTACTTATAGGAATCATAATAACATCACGAAATTATAGATTTGGTTGTAAGCATATAGATTGGTTCAGCGTCTGTAAATTGGAGCGTTTGCATTTAATTACCTCAACGTCTTATATTCACAATAAGACAAAAATAACATTTGAATAAAGCAAATAAATAAGAAGTATCTTGAAAGAACCAGATTCAACAGCGTGTTCGACACTGTATTATTCCACTCATATTGAATAGGTTATATGGAATAGACAGAATCAGATTGCTGGACAATATTTTAAAACAACACACGTTTTTCTACAACACTATCTTGTAGAATGCAGGTGAGCAGGCTGCAACAGGCGGTGCATGTCTAGTATCTGATAGAGAACAACCTCTTTCTACAGGCTATTCAAAAAATGCAAGTAATATTAGCTCCAGTTTTAAATCATTCACGCGTTTTTTGATTAATGTAAATATTATGCTGATAATTACTTATGTTAACTGCCAAGATAATTTTCATGATTGTCATTTTTGTCCTAATACTAAATATTTTATTTAAAATGTCAAAATAGTAACACTATGGACAGAATGTAATATTTTATATTTAATAAAGTGTAGATCAGCAAATTCGGTCCACCAATAGTACAACAAGCAAATATATATAAAACAAACACACATACGGCACACAAACACGCACGCACGCACACGCACACACACACATACACACACACACACACACAAAATAAACGTGTTTTGCAAATAATGTATTGTTAGAAACACCGCTCCATGAATGCATACACACACTGTCATTCTGTGCCATTTCAGGATTCCCATACTCAGTGTAGCTATGCAGCTACGGCCATATTGAATTTTTAGCGACAGTGTATTTCAAGAATGGTTCCACAACATTTGTGACACAACTTGTGAAACAGATACAACGAAGGCATTATAAAAGTTATGGTCCTTTCCTTAAGTATTATTACATGTTGCAGGACTAAAGGACCCTTCTCCGTTTAACTATTAGTGTACAGTTGTTTGACACATACAGTTGCCCGGCACAGCAGGCGGTCCTCCAGTGAGGGGCTGGGCAGGACGAGTGAGGGAGACGGTTGTTCGCTCCTGTGCTGTGGGTCCTGGCTACTCCTGTAGGACACCCCCAGTGCCCACCCCCTCCCAGCCACTGTGCCAGACTGTACGCCGGCGCCTGATGCCAGCCAAGGGGCAAGGCTGGCTCCAATTTGCAATTCAGCTGAAATTCCACAACATCTGTTCATTATCACACAGCGCTGCTCCACGGTGCAGGGGCAGAAGACAAGGTGGCTGCAATGGTGAATGTGCTGCCAGTGCAGCGAAGGCGGAGGACAGGGAGAGCCGGCGGAGGCGCGGGGGCAGCGAGAGGGCCCTCCCAACTCATGAGAGCCTCGCCGTGACAGAGCATCGCACCGGACAACCTCACAGAACCTCGCGTGTCACTACGGAACAGCACGCCGCAGAACCTCGTGCCTCATCGCAGCGCGACACGCTGCAGAATCTTAATATGGTGCCTTTATTAGGTCTCGTGGCCTTGAGACTAAATCAAATGTTTGAGCCGACCGCTAAGCTAAAATGGAGACACCCTTGAAACCCCTGTTTAAAAGTGAGTTCCAAGTGACCAGCAATCAACACAACCTTAGAGAAGCACAATATAACACACACACACGTACACACACACGTACACACACACACAATACACATAAAAGAGAATATTTCTTGAGCATATTGTTTGATTACACATGTATTTGAGGAGAAAATTTGTCATTAGTGTAAATAATTAATTGTCATGTGTCTGAGCTGACCATAGTTTTATGAAGGTTCCTTTAAAAGTCAAGATTAATGTGAATATGATCTCCGCATAGCTAGATGTGTAATATGGAGTATTCCTAAACCCAGCTAATGGACTGATCTGGTTAAGATGGACTAAAACATTTCTTCTTAGTGCTGAGATCTCCCAGTGACACATAACAATAACAAATTGCAGCTCTATGGATGTAAGGCCATTTTCTAGCCTGTAAACCACATTGTGTTTCAGATTTCATCTCTGGTATATTAATGGCCATATATCAAGCATGCATACTGTTTAATTCATGCTGGTAGTGTTAAGGTGGCTGGCTGACATTAATTCAACGCTCTCAACTGACAGCTGTCAGCAGGAGTGGAGGTATTTATGTAAATCAATCAGTCCTGCAAGTCCAGCATTGTGACAGGGCCCTGTTTATGGGGTTAAGCGTGTGTGTGCAGAGGGGCTATAGAGGTTGTTGCTGGTCTGCACAGATGGTGTGTGTGAATTTCGGGGGGGCTCCAATGATGTCACGGTCACATGGGCAGCAGTAATTGGCCCCCATATTGACCAGTTTGCAGTGCTATGGGGCGGGCGGACTCCCAGCTGGACCTGTCAGATGGCATTCCGTCCAGCTCACTGCCCGACCCTGAACTGCCCCTCCTCTCCGCCTCTCCTTCTCTCTCTCCCTCCCACCCCTCCTTCCTCGCATACTACACACTGGGAACAATACACCAGGCATAACACATCCCCAGAGCATTGATACTGGACACAACATACCTCCCAAATCATACCTAACGGTACGGAGGACTAGGTGGGGCATAGTGACCTCTACAACGTCAAACAGTCAGGCCTTGGGTCAGCTCCTGTGAATGGCAGGCCTTGCTGACCTGACAGATGTCACTAAATCCTATGACACACACACTCCAAATTTTCAATCACAGATCAATTGTTTCATCTGTTTACTCAGTGTTATCTCACTAAAAGATGCAATCAAGGCTGAATGTGTGCGCTACAGGGTAGTCTGCTTCCCCCTGACATCTGAAAGCATAGAACACAATCCATTCCCCTCTTTTCTGCACAGAACTGATTGCAGGCCCAAAATGCCCTTTTACCAAACCTGTTGCTGAACTTCTTGGGAGACTTGGCCACTTGACTCTCCCAAATAACGTTTAATAAACTGTCCCATGCATAAACGGATTGAATCTACACATGCGCGGACAGGTGATGGAGACTCTTACGGTTATTTGATTTCATTCAGGGGGAGTTTCAGTGTGCTGAACCCTGGCAATGCAGAGAGCAGAAGATCCATCCCAGAAAAGCAGTGAGAGTTCTCAGCCAGGAAACAGCGGACGCTGGCACGGCCTTGCCAGGAAAACACTGGGAAAAACATGGGCGGCGCGAAGCCCGACCCCAAGCCGCCGAGGACCACGAGAACGCTAGCGCTAGCGCTAGCTCTACCAGGGAAACGGATAAATAAATGAAACGGCGCGGACCTGGAATAAGCAGAGGTCTAAATGCGCCGTGTTACCCGGGGCCTCCTGGGGACCAGGGAGAGCTGGCAGCACCAGAGCCGGGCCTGTGCCAAGCGAGGGGGCACGGAGAAGATCGGACGTGTGTGTGTGTGTGTGTGTGTGTGTGTGTGCGCTTCGGTATTTATGCGGGTATGGGTGCTGGGCATGTGTGGGAGTGTCGGCGGGTGTGTGAGTGTGTGTGTGTGTGTGTGGGTGTGTAGTTGCGATTTGCCGCTGTATCTGTCAGCTTTGTGCGTTTGCGTGTGTGTTGCTGTGTGTCTTTGCCCCTGTGTGAGACAGACAGGAAGGGGGAAGCTTGTGTGTGTGTGCGTGCGTGTGTGGGGTGGGGTGGAGGGGGTGTGATTGTGCGTTTAAATTCAGTGACATCTGCTCATTACAACTGGAGTATGTTTATTTTTATACAGCCAGCTACAACCAGATAAACTGGCATCACTGGTTAATGTACCAGCCTGCCTTCCCCTGCACTGAATTAAATATTTAAAGCGAAGGGGAAGAAAGACAGAAACAGAAACAAAGAAAAGATATATGGAAAGAGAGAACTAAAGAAAGCTGGAGGAAGAAACGTAAAAAGCACAAAAACAAAAAAAATTGAAAGTAAGCAAATAAAATGGAAAGAAAAAGAAAAAACATAAGGTGCAAATAAATGAAATGAAATGAAAAAAGTAAATTCACACAAAAAGACAGATGAATATTGAAAACAATACATACATATGCTGGGTACATCTGGATAGGAAGACACACGTATATTGTTCTTTGCAAGGCCACATGTCTCACTCATTGCACAACACTCACACACATACACACATCAGACATATTTTCACTCGCTTAAATACGATCACACATCTCCATGCAATCGTGCACTTACCCACTAAAGGGAATTATACTGTTACAAAACAAGAGCATGTGGTCTGCACTGTAATCACAGCCAGTACTCATATTCAGTGTTCTGGTATGATGCAAAGAGCACTTTGATTCTGCTAATACAGAATAACATAAACATAAGCAAAAACAACAATTTCCTTTTTGCATTTTTATTATATTGTATTTTGCCACTTGTGTGAACATTCACACAAATGTTAACAATAATACACTGAATCTTGTAATTCCCCAGACATGTCAACAGATTTTAAAATAAGCTGTTATCAGCACACTGTTACCCAGTTCTAAATATGTGTGCTGTGATTACTGACTGCTGAGCTTGAATCTGACACGTATGTCATATATGTTTTGGGTTGAGTGAAAACCTCCAAACATTCCCAAAGGGAGCTGACCTGTGCCACGCCAGTGCAGACAAGTACACCCATATTCATGCTTCCTTCCCTTGCTTTACACGGCCCTGTGTCTCACTGCGTTTCAGTCCTGTTAGACTGAGAAGTGGGTGTACCGACACAGGCCTCAACTGGCTCTCAGGGGAGTGAGGCGTCCTTCGGGATGGCCTGTCTCCCTGCCTCCCTTCCACCCACACTCTCTCGTGGTGCGTGTTTCTAACAAGGCCCCCAACACACAAACCACCATTCACCCACGCCTGTCCCATTCCCCTCCTCCCCTGGGACCACCCCCCCTGCTCTGGAATCTCACTCATGGGGAAGAATTTTGCTGTAGGCAGTCAATATGTCACCTGTGTCTGATTGCAGCTACCGAACAGGACCGCGAGGAAAGAGAAGGATAAGCGAGGATGGCTGAAAAATAGAAGAGAGGATCTTGTACAGATCTGTGTCTGTCTGCACATCTGCGTGAGGCTGTTCCATGATTTAGCAATGTTTTAGCGATCACCTCTACGGCTCAAGGTAAAGTTTCATTCAAGCCTGATCCAGGAATAAATCTAGAACAGCCGTTCTGCCCAATCTGCACAAATCCAGGAAGTTCACAGCTGTGACACAGTTTATCCACTCAATCAAAATTCAGGAGAAACACTCAAAAAGATCATCTGAAATGCACGCATTTGAAACAGAGGCTTCTCTGTAAATACGGTACACATCAGTGACCCACAGTTGGTTTGGCTTTGAAGCATTTTGATTGCCAGTGCAGAGGCATCCGTGTGAAGACGTGACCTCAGATCTACAAAACATGGATTAAGCTGGTCCAATAGGCAGGCACTGCTCTACAATAAGGAGAGCTGATGAGAAAGTAAACAACTCCGAGTGGATCCTGCTGTGGAGTTCAACAGCTTGGAAGGAACGGCAAATTCGACGCAGAAGCCCAAAACCCTCTCCGTCACTCGGTGAGATTAAGAGATTAAGAGACCAAAGCGAGCCGTAAAAGATGGCTAATTCTCAACCAGAACAGACGCTCGCGCCACCCCTCACTCTAGGCTGTGGATGACAAGCAGGATGGCAAAACCTGGGGCTGGTCCGGCGCTAGACGAGAACTCGGCCTTTCGGTCTTTACCTCCTTCATTCAAGCAAGCTGTTGGCTTTGGATGTCATGCTAGGGGAAGCACATACACCACTTTTCCTAGACCAATCCATTTCCAATCCCTCTTGTTTAAACAATATTAAAGATGTAGGAGGTCCGACTTCTCAGTGAAGATGTCAGTATCAACAAGTTGAGTAAAATTCCCCACTCAAAAGATATGACTTGATACAACTAAGACTCAAAACTCAGGCCATAGAGTATCCTACTAGATAAATGACTAATTAAAATATTTTCAGGGTTTCTTCAGAGCGACTTAAAATAAGATCAGAACAATTTTAAAATTCACCTAAAAAGGCAGTGATGAAATCAAGAAAATCTTACAAGATAAAGTAAAAATACTTTATCGTATTTATAGTAATTAAATTCACTTGTGGTTAAAAATAAGCAGATGAACAATATCTGCTGGACAGTAAGAGATAAAAATCTGTCTGCTCATAAATCAGAGCTTGTTTCAGCTTCAAAATCAAAACTACCAGTGAATCAATGCATCAGTGAGTATGTTTAATAAGAAAAACAGATACAGAAGCATTTCGTCTTAGTATTTGATTTGTATGTATTCTGCATCTTTGTTTCTGTATGTATTCTGAGCATCACCATGGTAACATGCATTGAAAAATCTTTTCCAGTCTATTACCAATCATACTAATACTGAAAATGACATAGATATACCCACACTCACACTGAACCCTGAATCAATAACATTAATCCTCCCCACTCACAGAAGGTTTATCCTTGCATATTACAAACCTGGTCATTTTTTCCTCAAAATTTGGCTAAACCCAGGACATTGGAGTCATTTGCAAGCCATGTCTGTGCCTTCTCATGACAACATTTTACAATGTCTCTCCTCTCAGGTTGATGTGGTGGGCAGTCTGATCACTGATTTACCTCAGTTCTCAAGTGAAAATTTCAAAAACATTATAATTCTCAGTATAATTCTGACAGAAACTTTACCAATTTAAGAATAATTTTAATAATTTAACAATAATTTTAAAACTAATTTTGTTGTTGATAGCCTTATTTTCCTCAGCATGAATCCAGCATTGTTTATGCTATGTGCCTGTCACCTCTTTGGATGAGACTCATACTTAAATCGCAAAGATTACCAGAGAGACTCAAGGATTTTTTTTTGCTTCAGCACCAAAATGTCATTTTTCTTTTACTCTTTGATGCTTAGTTTTTATCTGGTTTGCATTACATTTGCACTGAAACAGCAAGGAACCAGTCATTGGTCATGTATGACTGGGGGGTGAGGAAAATGTAATGTGTGCACTTTCTGTCCCTCACTAAAATTGAACTGGTACTGGATTTCCCCTCATCTTCACCAAAAATGGTTTTGCCCACCTCCAGCATGTTCCAGCAAAAAGGGTACAACACCATCCCCTAAATTCCAACTCTGCAGTTAAGCCATGTATCATAGCATATTACTGAGAGATTTGCACAGTTTTATATATTAGTTATCCTTATGAATCACATTTTAATTTCTTAGTATTGATATAAACATCTTTATTATTATCTTTATTACAAACAGCTTTGTTATAGTCAAGTATTTACTACCATTAACAAGTAACTGTTACAGTCCAAATACAAGTCATACAAGTGTGTTTAATTAAAGGGCTTGTTGAGTGTAGTAAATAAAAAATATAAAATAGTACAGTAGATTGCCAAACAATTTAAGTTAACATGTATATCTTGGATCTTGAAGTAAATCTGAATTTTCTTTAAAAAGTCAATAAGCCAATGAAAGGATAGTATTTCATTTCATGCTCCAAGCACATACCAAATCACCAACCCTCACAAATCCAGTTCAGAAATGCTTCATACATCCAGCCAGAGTCAACACCTTCATTAATTCCTTGCATGTTGCGAAGTTTCCCCTAATTACAGACACCAAACACCTCTGGATAATACTGTCCATACAGTCATAATACACCCAAACAGTAGCGTCCTCTGCATCTCTCAAGGAAATATTAAGAACTACAGAAGAGGGATTTGATATTTAGGTTGAACAATATCTGTAATTTTAGCTCAAAGTGTGGATATTTCTTAGGCATCTCTAATTTGTGCAGTGTAGAGGACACAGTACCATGGAGGTTATAGTGAGCAACCAATCATGTCTTCACAACATAGATATGCATTTACTCCTCCATGGGACTAACAGTCACCATGTTGTATGAATGTGGGGAAATTCTGGTGACAACCTCTTTTGTTCCTGTCACCTGAGCTTCACTGAGTTGATGTATTCCCCTTGCACTTATTGCTTCGGTTTTGTCAAGTTTGCTGGACTATAACTTCAAAAATTGTGAATAGTTAGATGATTGTCTTGTGTGTAACTTTCCACAAACCTCTTTGATTTAAAAAAATACTACACTGAATTGCTACTACCTAAGGTAGACATTCAGGAATTAGAATTACAGTTGTTACTTTTAATGAAATTTTTAATCAGTTTAATCAGTAGTATAAGATAACGTGTCCTGGGTAAATAGTGCTTCATTATGATATTCTATTAGCTGGTGCTCAGCAGGAAGTGAGAAGTGCTGAAGGTAAGTCTGGCTGGATTTTCTTGGCTTTTGTGCTTTCAAACTCTTCAGAATTGTATTGCATCTATGTGACAATGTATTACACTAGTCTCAAGGTTACCTGTATTGTTGTTATGTGCCATTGGGATTTACAGGCATATGAATGTAGTAACAAATATTATATCTTTTTATACTCTTGGCGTCTGATTCATGTCAGAACATTTAACATTTATGCATTTTGGTCCAACATGCAAAATTATTGGTGAACAAAATCCCTAGATAGTTACATACTTCATGCGTCAAGATCTGTGAATGTTTAAAATGTTTCTGAAAATATCATCAAAAACATATGCATATTTTTATGTATATCACAGTGTTTATTAGTGGTGCATTAAAATTTTACTAATTATTTAATTTTAAAATTTGCTGTATATTAACAGCACAAGTGTATAAATGTACATAATTATAAACATGAGTGTCAAGGTTTGATTCATTTTATGGTATACAGATGGAAAAGACCATTATGACTAATACAGCAAATGTAGGATGTTCAAAACCTGTTATCCATAACATATATACTGTTATATTTTTCCATTTTAAAGCCCGCATTATTTTTTTAAGATGTACAAATAAAAATATGTGTTTTTGTGTCATGATTAAGTTTACAATATACCAATAAGCATACATTGGACAGTTGCCTTTGTAAGTGAATGCAGTTTTCAGACTCTTTTGTGGCCAAATATCAGTAATACAGATAAATATGAATGTACATATACAGACAAAGAGTCACACATAAATATAACATTCATCCTTCACAAAGACTGCGGCCATGTCAGGCGCAATCAAAGTTTGACACGCGGTTAGTTTGGGGTTTTCTGCTGGCTGTCTTTGTGAGGAAAAGAAAGGGAAGTTGAAGGAGAGAGGGGAGGGAAGCTTTGGAAGTCTGGGTTTCCAGTCGGCAGAAGACAATGTGGAGCTGGCACAGTCTGAGCGTGGTGCCAGGGGGAATGGAGTGCCACATGGTGCCCCTGTGCGGGGGCCAGCCGGGGGAGGTGTGTGGAAGGGGGATTGAGATTGGGAGGGGGGGGTGTGTGGGGGGAGTCGCGTTTGCATCTTAAATTCCACAACATCTGTTCAGCAGCGTGCTGCTGTACAAGCCGGTTGTTGCCGGCGCTTTAATTAGGAATAGATTGAGACTCATTTTTAACAATAACTCAGGTACTCCATCGGCCTCCTCTAAACAGCCACTGAGCACAAAGAACCCTGCACTTAAACAAATTACACACAAATAAGGAAGAGAAGGGATTGTTTAAACACACTAAATCAGCCGGAATTTGAGCTCCGACAGAGACCAGACCTGGGTCCATGCCTGCAGCGAATTAGGGCTCAAAGTCCTTACATCCAATTGTGAGTTGTAACACTTCACTAATATGAGTCACTTGTTGTGTTTGTCTAGGAGTTCACGTGTCAAGACATGGCAGATGTGTTTATGTTTATGCATGTGTGTGAGCACACATTACTGGCAGAGGTCTACCTATGAAATATTTAGATACACTGTCTCTTTTCCTCTCTCTCCATATATGCATCTGTTGGGGATCAGCTCTTGCTGTATTTTCCCTTTGTCTTTTTCTGACCATCCCTGTCACATCCACCGCATCAGCACCGAAGCACCCCCTGCCACGGGAAGCTCGCTTCTGCCAGCTCAAGGTTTTCCACGGTAGTGACAAAACCGAAAACCCCCCTCCCGTTTCTTCATGCCACGGTCACAGTCTGATTACATGCTGTGTTGTTGGCCGATCCACCACACCAACACGGTCCAACTCCTGCCTCCCCACAACCTCTCACCTGAGAGACTGCTGCTGTAGGATGTGATTTACTTAGTGCAGAATGTGGGTGCAGGTGACAGGTTATAGTGGACAAACTGTAGCTGAATTTATCACTCAGGGATGTTACACTAAAAGCTGACAGTCTCAACCTAAGGAGCTGGACACTGGGCATAAAGGAAAAGAAACACTGTGCCCAGCTAACAACGCTGTGCATTGTGGGAATGAGCCCTCATCATGCTGAAATATAGCTGATAGAAATGTCTCCAGCTTACAAAAACAGGCAAGTTACTCATTTCAGTTATTTGATGGCCTCTGGTACTAAAATTAAACTACTGTATATTCATCTGAAAGACCCAAGAAGAAAATCCCAACTGAATTTCACAACTGAAATTCAAAAGCATTTGTCATTGAAAATAAGAGGATCTATGAAGTAATATGATATAGCTTGTGATGGTAGTACAACTGTTTGTGCCATCTGTAATGTTTTTATAACACTAAATTTTATAAGTTTTGTTGGTTTTTGTAACATCTATGAGGAAAACTATAAGAATGGCAGAGAAAGCTGGAAACAGGTTGGCGACAAAGATTGACATGTTTAATGAGTTATGCAGATGCTAAAATTTTACTTGTAGATTTTTTAAACTCAAATTCAGATGTGATTCAAACTCAATGCAGATGTTGAGTGTTTGTTCTCTGTGTATTGATAATGATGGGAAAATGTATACTTTCATCTGCTTGCAAGCAGAGGCATCTCAATATACTTATTCCTAGTTTTAATGCCTAAACAAAGAAGAAACATAATAGTAACTGGCTCCTTCTGTTGACTGATGTCCATTTAAAATAGCAATTTTCTCATAATCATGTCGACTATGTATGGCATGAACATGACCAGTTTTTGGTGACTAGATGGGATCTAGCATAAGTGAAAGGCAACTAGGATCTGAAACCAAAGCAGCCTATAGTTTTTGTGTTATTTTATGTTTTTCATATTGCTATTTTTATACTATTCTTTCTGATGCAAGCCTTAACAGCATTGCCTTATTTGGCTCAAAGAATCAGTAGATGTACACAAAAACATTTTCCCTAAACACATGTCCAAGGCTATGTCCAGCATTGGTTGTCAAGCATTGCTTTTTAACATCGGTAAATTTTCCCAGCTTTCACTCAGTCATTTCACATTTAGCAGTTATAACAGGTACAGTCTGCACTTCCACACTACCTGACTGCCATGACTCTTACTGCTGGGCCACATCCAAAATAACAGAATAAGACTGTCACTCCATAAGACATAATTTCTTGATGGAGCCCAACATGTATTTCACTTTATCAACAAAATTAAACCAATTTCCAATCTATTTCTAAGAAAAGCTTAAAAATACTGTTTAAACAAATTGTGTTTTTTGCAAAAACAATATCTTTGAAACTTTCCCCATCAGTGATCATATCTAATCACAGTGTATAAATTATTCTGTTTAGTATAACAAATGATTTATTAATAAATGCTAATACAAATGAAAATGCAGCATCGATCACTGCTACTGATCACTGGATTGTAATATCTAACCGATTGTGTGAGCCTATCTGGCCATCCATTAAACAAGTTTCTGGGAGAAAACAGTTCATCTCAGCTAGGAAATCTGTATCCTCCTCAGCACACCTGGAGTGTCCCCCAGGGATCAGTTTTGGGTCCAATTTCATTCTCTCTGTCAATGCCTCCTCTTGGCAATATCATTCATATGCATGAACCTAGCTTGCATCGCTATGCTGATGACATTCAGCTCTATTTACCAGTTAAACAAGGTTACTTGAGTAAAATAGCTGGCTTGCATGAATGTTTAATGGACATCAAAACTTGGATGTCACAATATTTTCTGCAGCTGAATTCTGACAAGCCAGAAGTCTTGATAATGGGATCTAAGCAACAGCTTGATATTCAAAAATGAATTCTTGATCTATTAACACCCAATATTAAAACAGAAGAGTTTTTTTATTTTGAATATCACACTGCAAATGCTTGCTTCTTTTAAGAAACATATCCAAGACTGTATAATTTGGCTTTGAAGGACACAGAGGACTATGCATGCTTTCATCTCATTCAGATTAAACAATTGCAACATGTTCTTTTTGGGTCTCACTGGACAGACATTCTCCTGGATCACAGATTTTAAGAGCTGCTAGAATGATTCCAACTACAATGGCTAAATAACATATATTATCCCCATTTTGGGCATCATTACACTAATTACCAGTTTAGGACAGTATTATCTTTAGGATACCACTATTCACTTTCAAAGCCTTAATTGGATTAGTATCCAATTATCTCAGAGAGCTGCTCAGTTCCTAAAGGCCTTAGCATACAGTGAGGGCAACAACCACAGGCAGCAACCACCCTGTGTCCCTGTGACCAAGTTAAAGAGAAAAGGTGAGGAAGCTGTGTTCAGGCCCCTTTCCTGTCTGAATACATCAGTGCTTCCCCATACACTTACATTTCTGGTCGAATGTAAACCCTCACCTCTGTAACCTTGCCACCTAATTTTGCCTTGTTTCCTTGCCTGCTTTTCTCTTATATAACTCCACTGAAGCATATTTGCTTAGACATGTATTTAATGTATTTAAGCAATGTAGTTGCTTACTCCTTTCTGTTTTTACTTTTGTAACTGAAAAATAAAAATTGCCAATTTTTAAATTTATGTAAATGATTTACATTTTTAAATATTCCATTGATTTTCCTATTAAAACGTGCCCAGCAGTGATGCATGAGAGGCACTCACCAAATAAAGTCTCTTCTTCTTACTGTTGTTGTCATTATTATCATTGTTTCTCTGCCAGCATTGATTCTTTGGTCTTGTGAGCAACCAATTAGCCTATTGTAAGTGAAGGTCTGTAGTTCTCGCTGCGAAAGAGCAGTCAGTCCTGGAATCCTGGAGTCCTGGGGTTGAGCGTGGCATCGCCGGGGTCACTGAAGCCTCACCAATCTCACAAAGCGGATTTGCCCCCCACTTCCCCCCACCACCCCCAAACTCTCTCTCCCTCTATCTTATGATGCCTGCTGGCACTTTGGGAGTAGTGCCCCTCCAATCCCCGTGCCCCCCTGAATGCCAGCCGACAGTGTGGCATGCCATCTGCTACTGCCCTCCCCGACTCCACCGCCTCTCCGCAGACAGCTACCCACAAGCCACCTCTCCCTCAGCTCCACACTGCACCGAACAGGAGGCTTTCGCGCGGATCACTTCACCCCTGATACACACCCCCCATATGGGGGTAGAGAGAGGGAGGGAGACACACACATTACTGTCACACACATACATACTTGTGCATACAAACCCAACATAAGCCGTCACCTCATCTCATGACATTGAATTATTTAAAGGTTGTGTTCATTTGAACATCAGCCGCTATGTATATGTGTCATTGTGGTGGAGACTTTGAATACTGCTATTCAATTAATTTATATGAAATTGACCCTAAATCTGAAAACAAAGATAGGTGGTGTATGGGGAAGCTATGAGTAAGCCCATTTCTTCACTCACTTCACAAGGTATTACTATCATTGCATCAACCTTTCAGTAACATCAGTGCGTGCACACACACACACACACACACACACACACACACACACACACACACACACACACACACACACACACACACATACAGAAATATACTCATACTCACACTAAAAACTTTCAGATGCATACACACTCTAACTGCTATGCATGAACACACAAGTACAGATGTATATTTTGCACTGTTGCGCTGCGATTTCTAACCCTTTTCAAGTCAGCCAGCGTCAGGGCGTGTGTATGCGCATGCAGGCATGTGTGAAAGAGGGACAAAAAGAGAAAAAAAAAGAGCAGAGCTGAGCTGCGGTGCTCCATGTGCGATGCTGGTGAGTGATGGATTCGAAATTCGGGCTGGGGAAGAGGGACCGATGTTCCTCCATTCATCTTGCGTGGGTGTGGAGGCTTTATCGCTGACACCCTATCCATCAGTGTGTGCAACATTAACTCTTTGGAGCTGAACCAAGAATCTCAGGATCTGTCTCTCCATCTCTCTCCTACTGCCTCCCTCCCTCTCTCTTTCTCCCTCTCCTCTCTCTCTCTCTCTCTCTCTCTCTCTCTTTTTCAATATTCCCCTTTTTTTTACCCATGACTCTCTGTTTCTGTCTTCTGTTGTCTGCTCCTCGTCTCTCCCTCTCTTTGTCTGTCTCTCCCTGTTAATAATTTACCCGCTGCATTGCCACAGACCTGGGTGCCTCCAGGCTCTCATTGGGGCGTGGCTCCTCCGTGGAGCTCCTGGGAGACTAGGGTGTGTCAGGGGTCCCCACGTCTCCACCGGGTCTCCAGCAACCATCCTGTCAGGTAGTCCAACTGTCACTCACGCCCACCCCCTGTTTTTATTGGTGGTGGATCTGAGCCTACCCCAGTAATGCTGCCTCTGATTGGAGAATAAGGGATTCCACCAGAAAACGGAGCAGCAGGGGTGAATGGGTAGCGGTACTAGACGTGATCACATTTTCCCCTCTGCTAGGCTGGCATCAAATTAGCATTTCAGCGCTCAAACTGGCATCGGAGAGAGGGGGAGGGGGAGGGGAGAGAGAAAGGAAAACAGATGCCAACGAATATAAACATCTCAGAACCATCTCTCCTTTCAGGCTCACCCCCACCAGAGATAACAGATAACACTTTCATTCACATATCAAAACCTGACAAGAACAATGACAACAATAGTCAGAGTAATACCGTCCATCCTCCTTGGTTGCTAACCGACGCATATTTGCAGAAGTAAGTGAAATATTAACTGCGGGGTGACACAGTGCAGTCCTGCTTGATCAAGCACATCTAGCCTACACCTGGGACCACATCTTTGACCCTCACCGAACCAGAGCTGTCGACAGATTTCAGAGTTCTCAACATTCACCTACCCTGCTGATTCAAGCAAAAACACAAACACACACACACACACAGACACACACACACACAAAGTACACAAATAAACAAATACACAAAGTAACAGACAAGAAATGCATGCACAGTGCATGTGCAATATACACACATATAAATACACACATACAAACATACATGCACACACAGTAAACTACAGAAAAAGAAAGCACCAGTTGCAAGGACTGAAGTCTTTGCTGAGAGTTAAAGTCCAAAAATTTGACATTTTTTTGTCCTACTCTTTTTTTATTGAGAATGACATAGATGGCAAGAGTGGGCGAAAGGGGAGGTGAGGTGATTGTGTGATTGTGTTCATCCAAATGAAATGAAGCCAAATGATACCAACATGGTTCACTTCAGGATTCAGTTTGGGGACGGGACCGGACCTGGACGCACCTGGCACCTTCTAAGAACCACCCCTTCTGATCTCATACACATTATGAAAAATGTGTTTTGAGAAATTCTCCACTTTGAAAGACAAACAAGACAAAGAGTGATCATAGACAGATTAAAAATCTCAGTGACCACTGGCATCTGTCTCCACCCATTGGTAGATTGACCGCCGGTGTCTGAAACGTTCTTTAACTAGAAGCGTAGACTGTTGCCGAGTGGCATAAAAGAGTAGCAGCTGAGGAGCTCAATGTTAAAACTTTTGCATAGGATACTTGCATGATGGTTTATTTTGCTTGTGTGTCACCCCCTGCCTTATTTTCGGGCACTACCTCACTAGTACTTAGCGGTTCCTGAGAAGTGCTGGTGAAGACGCAACAGAAAGTTTATTGGTTAACTGAGTTGCAGGATTCCACCCCGAGTAGCCTCTTAATTGTAAAAACAAACATCACCATTTGTAGCTAATGAAGCTGTGGCATTTGTTTGGTTTGTAATTAGTTAAGCTGACCAGGGTTTATGATGCTGTGTAGCTGGCTTTTAACCACCTTGCAGGCAGCTTCAAAAAGCCAGAGAGGTGCCAGGTAGGACACAGGTGGACTACTGCCATTGAAGTGACAAGGTGGGTTCAATAGTAGAGCAAAGCTGGAGGCCTCTCGCGAAGCAGTTCATTTTGATCAATGAGGCGCACATGCTGAGTGCCTGCGCCAGTCAGAAGTGCATGAGCTGAGTGTGTGGTCCAATCAGAGGCGTGCATGCTGCGTGCCCTGTGAAGAAATATCAAAGCCTCTCTAAGGACTGCTAGGTGAGGTGCGGGCAGGATCTGAACGTGCTGAGAAGAGGATAAGCAGGAGTTGAGAACGCCTTTGCTTTTAAATATTTGTTTACCCCCTTAAACTAATAATTTACATTTCATTTATGTCCCCTGCAATTTTCTTGTATTGGCTCTTTGACCATGAAAAAGTGACAACAGACAGGAAAAGAGAAAAAAAAATGTTAAAGCTAAATGTATCACACATTTTGTGACTCTATTCGCACCAGCATGTTTCCTCTCACATTTGAACCATTTTGCACATGCATTTGATGTGTATTATTCCTGTAGAGGTATCCTGTGGAGTTCTGTCAGATAAGCCCAAGTGTTCAGCACATCTGGGCAGCAGCACTGCTGAGATGCCTGCTGTTACTGTAGACCTCACACACCCACTTAAATGACAGGAAAAAGGAAGACCACATCAGTAAGTGATGTTTCCACAATAGAACGTAATAGAAAGTCAATAAGTTTGGTAGTGAAACAAAAAAAAAAATCATGTCGGACAACAGCAGTTCCAACTGCTCAGTTAGTGAAATTGCACTAAAGTTGCAAATGCTCCAGACCACTGTAGAGACAATTTTGAAAGATATGTCTTTCAGTTTTGAAAGACAGGAGGACAGGAGCCAGGTTATATATGTGGGTACATATACAGACACACATACACATATATATATGTGTGTGTGTGTGTGTTTGTGTTTGCGTGTGTGTATACCATTTCACAATGCTCTTGCCATGTTGGGTGTGAGCTAGCAGAAATAGGAGGACACAAGAGATACTGAATTTATTCACTGAAAAATAGCCTTCTTGGTGTTTCACCTCTGTTTTGGTGATAGATCTGAATATTCATTTGTCAGAACACCAATTCCTCTGCCTAACAGTCCACATGTTATTCAAATTTAATAAAAATTGCAGGCATGATGATTTGTTGCATTTTTGAAGTGTATGTGGCATACCGAGAAAATATAATTGCGAGGAAAATTGTACTTCCAATGTACGATTTTTTTCACATCACAGCTTTTATAGAACCACAGAATATCACAACAAAGATAATCACCTGGACAACCGCAGAGAAACCTCAGCTCAGATTAATCTCACCATGGGAAGAATCCCAGCTTGAGGATCAACGTATGTAATTAGTGGTCACCACACACTGAAAGTCTGCCGTGCTGGCAGCCATGAATCAAGCTATCGATGGGATATCAAAGTCACATCACTGACTTGAGCTGAAGGACTGTATGGTAAATCCACTGCCCTTTTTAAATGGAGAGCCAAATGAGAGTGAAATATTCAGTTGTTTCATGAACCAGTTAGTAGTATTTGTTCATACTCTATGATGTAAATGTAACTGGTATAAGGCCCACAACTTAAATATTTAGGAAACATTATTGCATTACATTATTATACTATTATGTGCCAAATGTTCATTTAATTTAGCAATGAACTTTAAATACAGCAAAACTGGAAAATGTACAATAAAAATGTTTTTGACGCTCTCCTCTATCTGTGTTTGGATATAAACAACAGAATTCTGGGTGTGAGATCTGACTGCTTTAGTTATAAAGACTTTTACTTTAGATTGGGATACTTGTTTCATGCTCCTTACATTTCACTTGTAACTATGACAAAATATAAAGATAGAGAACCCTATGATTTGCAACAGACATTTGTTAGGGTAACGGATGTGCATAACCCTGTGAGTTTGAACAAATAGTGTTCCAAAAAAGTGAGCAAGGCAGTGTGTCAACCTGATGACTTCTTTAGGCAGTCCGCTGTAACAATAGCTAGCACATCATGACTATAATGGGTATGTCAGGTATAACTGTCAATCTGATGACAGCAGGGAGACATCCCTTGGCTGTTCCCCAATACAACAAACTCAGAATCATGCCTTCCTGTTATGAGCCAGTGTAATGTATACAGGAGACAGTGCAAGTGTATAACATTGCATATGTGTAGGAAACAACTTACAGAAAATAAAGGCAATTCCTCATTCAGGCTGTAGAGAACTGTGGGCTACTTTTACTTTTGTAAAAATTCTCAAATGTAACATTTCTAATGTTTTCCAACCTAAAAGCAGTCCTTTACTGTGTCATCTTTTCTTTCTTTATTTTATACACTGAATGAGAAGAAATAGGTGACAGTATAGCTATGCTGCCTGTTGGACTACCTGGATATCTCACTTTTCTACTAATAACTATTAAAAAATGTATCTAATTACCAAATTGCCTTGAATGTCAGGTTCTGGGCTTGTTTTATTATATTTTTCTTTCACACAACTCAGAGAATCTTGTGCATAGACATGAAGGTGAAAAATTTAGGCATGTGTCTTGTGCAGGCATGTCTGAATGGTATTTTATAAAAACTATGCCGTGTACATGTTTGAGAGCATTGTAGCATAAATGACAGCAAGGTGTTTCATCTCTTCAGTGCCACACTGTCACATAGCCCGCACCTTATGGAGACTGGCATTTTGGTTTTGTTTTGAAAGTTGACAGAGGCTTGTCGGAAGACTGCTCAGATATAAAAGAGATGGTTTGTCACTCCTTCCCTCTCCCTGTCCCACAGTGTGCCAAACGCACCCATGGGCTCAGTCACTCCTCAGCACTGCCAGTCCCCAGCTCTCCAGGGCTCCAACACTGAGTAACCCAGCCCACGCACTGACACCCCTCACACACTGAGCCACCCAGGCTGAGATGCCAGACCAGCTCTGAGTCACTCTCAAGCATCCAATGCTTCGGGTAATTTCTCCCCCCACCAAAAAAAATGATCCAGGATCAGTTTTTCCCATTGCTACCTCTAAACCTCGCCGTTTGTGTGAAAGGCGGACGCTGATCCAGGATAAGCTCTCAGAGGCGGAATACATGTCCGCACGAGCTGAGAATAGCACTGAGTCACTCCCACAACCTCCACTCTCACGTTCCGGCCCATTCCCTTTCACAGAGAGACAATCACAGCACCAGAATTCATGTGTCCAATACACCACCGCCATTGGCCATTAGCAAGTGGGCAAGGGATATTCAGTAACAAACACAGATTGAGATACAACGAGTCTGCTTCTGATGGTGGTGTCATGGTGTTTTTAACCTGGCTTACCAAGTGTGTGTCAGGGTTGGACAGTTAGAGACTCATGTCTGGCAAGCAAGCCTATGGTGTTGTTAGTAACACTGTGGTTATTCATTGAGAGCCTATTACAAAAAGGATAAAAAACCATTCAAGCAGAACAATCAATGGACCAAAGGTTTGCTGGGTGGGAATTTTGTGGAACTGTGCAAACAGAGAAAAATAAAGATATCAAGAGCTTTTGGATACATACTACTTTTCTAAAAAGCATAAAAGTCCCTTCATAATGAATAGGTGATAATATTGCAAAACATATGGAGGAGCAGGAACTACAGAGGTCATGCCAGGGCCACTGGATTGACAGTGTATATCACTTCATCACCACGGGAACCAGATTCCTCAAATACGGAAGTGACCAGCCACATCGCAGCTCAATCATAATTCCTTAAACCTTGCCTGCTAAGTGTTGGGTGTTGTGTTTATAATAATAACACTCAAAATAACACACAATGACAGCACTTTACAATATTACAATACAATATTTGAATAGCAGGTATTCTTATCCAGAGTGGCTGGCATTTCATCCATTTATAAAGATGGATATTTACTGAAGTAACTTGGGTGGAATGCCTAGTTCAAGAGTAAAACAACAGCAGTAGCTCACCAGGGAACTGAACCAGCAAATTTTTATAACAAGACCTGCTCCTTACCACTACTCAATACAATTCTAATGCAATACAATACAATGACTGACTTCAGACCTTCCCATAATGTACAAGTACAACCACTGCAAACACGCCCAAATCCTCTCACACAGATGAGACACACCCTCTCACTGCACACCGCTGTCATAGTGACACCACCCTCCTTATGCCTGTGCCCATTCCGCTCATTCTGCCTCCTCTGCTGTGCTGAGGCAGCTGCCCCCCCATCACCCCTCTCTCACACACAGCAATAACCTGCACTGTCATTAAATTCAGAGAAGAATGGAGACCGCGTTTGCCAGGGTGCGCGTGTGTTTGCCAGCGCATGTGTGTGTGTATGTGTGTGTGTGTGTGTGTGTGTGTGTGTGTGCATGCAGAGGGGTAAGGGGGGTCACCAGTGTTGACAGGTGGCTTTGGTAAAGAGGGGGTCCCAAAGCTCAGGTCTGACTGTCTCTGGCTCAGAGAGGGGGAGACAGAGAGAGGGGGAAATAAAAAACTGGGAAAAAAAAAATTCCCAGCAGCTGTCGACCTAATTCCTCTAACACGGTGCTTGTGCTCTGATTAGAAAACAGATCTGGCCCCTAATTTCCTCCTGACACTGGCTAATGCTCTATATCTCAATCGCCATGTCCCTGCTCAACACCACTCAGCCAGGCCGGACCCACTGGCTCACCAATGACAGACACACATGACACAGGAAAGATCTGATCCAACCACAGAGAGAGAGGGAGAGAGAGAGAGACAGAGAGACGGGGAGAGAGAGGGAGGGAGAGACCCATCACACAAAAGATCAGATCAACAAATAGAGCGATGTACCCAGAGCGAAAGAACAACACGCATGCAAACATACACACACGCAGACACATACCGCATGAAAGATCAGACTAACAAACACAGAGAGATGTACCCTGCATAAAAAATCAGATCAATACACGTATGCAGACAAAGCCCGCACACAAGATCAAATGCAAACCACACCAAAGATCAGCACAGTGCCCCTTTCTGGAGGACGTTCAATGCCTCCACTCGCTAAGCAACAGATCCCGCATGCTGTACAAGCAACATAGTGAGCAGGATACAAACATAACTAAATTAAAATGTCTGTGTAAAACTGGAGAGCAATCCATACCACAATATTATGTCTGTAGTGATTCCCCAAGTATTGTGTCTGTAGTGATTCTAATGAATGTAATTGTGGCTGTGATCTGTGTACAGTGCAATTTACGGAAAAGGGGAAAAAGGACTTTGTGACATAGCTGAGCAGATTAATGCACACACGTGCGCGCGCATGTACACACGCACACACACCTGCATGCATACACACACGTACACACACGCGTATACACACAATGTATTTGTTTGCCATTATGCCACATTTTTGCTATAGCTTCAGTGCAGACGGGCACGGCTAAAAACAACCTGCAGATAAAGAAATGTCTAACAGTAGACTTACATGCCATGTGGGTTTTTCTATGAGAAAATTAAACAGATGTTACACAAAGCGCTAATAAATCAGTCTTACAAGGGCCATTCAGTTGGTTTGTGTGAAGGATATCCAGCTAAACCTAATTTTCAAATGCTCAGAGATACCATCCAAAAGGTTTAAATTCAAACTTCAAACAGTGCACCATGCTAAGCATTCATTTCAAGAGAAGGTATTGATCATTTCTCACTGAACCAGCTCTAGGTGTCCTTTAACGGTGTAAAAAAGGTCTGCTCTATCTCCCCCTACTGGAGAAAGCACCTCATCACAGTCTCTACTATTTTGCCCTGGCCTGCACAAAATTATTTGAAAACATAATCCACATCATTTTTCACCTAGAATAAAATCTAAATTGTTCCTCATTTGCCAACAAATTCTATTCATATCATGATGATTTATATAAAAACAAAATAACTCAACAAAACAGTGACCAATTAGCTGGAACAGAGAGGGTCGCTGGAACAGCGCGAAGGCGTATAAATACATGAGGGGGTGTTGAGTGCAGACGGGTGACAGTTTGGTCGTGAGTCAAAGTCGGTGTGAGTGTCTGTGTGCGCCTGGTGCTGGTATGGAAATGGTTTCAGTGTGTGAATAGTCTCGGTGACTATCAGCGTATGAGTTTCAAAGTATGAAAGCCAGGACTGTCAAATAAATGCAATAATGAAGGCACAACACTCAGTTTATCACAAAAACTGAAAATATATTTTTGATTGTTGGTATGTTGATTTTCAGAGATTTTCAGCATCTGAGAGTCTGTGCCTGCGTGTGAGCTCCGGTGTGTAATTTCAATGTGTGTGTGTATGTCTGTTAATGCGTAAGTGTTGGGTTGTCTGTATTTTTAGTGTGACAATGTAGTAACTCATGTAACTGTGTGTGTGTTGCTGTGTAGGGTTTGTTCAACATTTTGGTCAGTCTCTTAGTGCTATTGGTGTGTGTCAAATTGTGAGAGTTAGTATGTCCATGTGTAAGTGGTGTTAGTTTGGGATTATCCGCGCACAGGTGCTATCTGAATCAGTCTGTGTGTCAGTGCATGAATATAGAGGTGTCAGTGGGTATCACTATCATCCACTAAGAAGGGGTATTCAGGTATTTTTTCAAAAACACAACCAAGTTAAAGGGGAAATTTCAACAATGAACAATGTAACAGTGAAACAAGCAACAAATTACAAAAGTATACAAAATTATATTACAAAATGTAATCACTCACATCATCCAAGACTTGTAATCTAATCTGACCATTATAACCTGCGTAAAAAACAGACAGGGAACACAATGCAACAAGAAAAATCTTTTATAATTTTAAACTTCCAAATAAATCATGGAAGAAGTTTAATGGCATACATTTTCCCATCTTGCCCTAGACTATGGTCCTAAATTATGAAAAATGGGATGGGTCCAACTGAAAACCTCTATTTTTGTAAGACACTTCAAGTCTTCCCAAGTTAGGGCAGGTTAGAGCTGAAATTAGGTTTAGGGCTAGGTCTGAAATTAAGTTATATGTAACCCTACCCCTAATTTTATCTCTAACCTTAAATCCAAACCCTAATTTGACTATACCTAAAGCAGAGACACTCAGACTCCAACCACTGTACAACCCTTAAAACAGTAAACAATAAGCTACACTGACATCACCGTGCTTCACACAAGCCAAAGCACCACAGTATAATGCAATACACACCACAACAGAAACTGTCAAACACATGCAAATCTAGAGCCCCAAAAAATCATATATTTGACTCATGTCGGTTGAGACCCGCTACATTTTGCTTTAGACTCTAACAAACAAACCCAGTCCAGACATACCTTCTTCCCAAGATTAACCAAGAAGCTGCCTACTTTTCTACAACTGGAAACCAAAGATGAATCCAAAGTAATAACAGGGGAGCCAAAAGATACTGCTGAAACATCAGTAGGATCAATTAATGCCATTGCATGTGGTTCCCATTACACTAATTGCAAAAATATAAAAATGTATCCATTAAAAATCTGTTCAGATATTAAGAAATTGGTTATATACATATGTGTATGTGTATGTGTATACATATATACTTCTTGCTATAAACATCATCATAAATCAAACATACTTGTTTGGTTTTCTTTATTAATCTCAAAGTTCATTATCTAATAATGAAATCATTAGTTTATCTGCAATTGTATTCACTTGACAACACTTGGAAAATCGTGTGATGCTAATAAAGCCTGTTGAATTCCAAGTGACTTTGTGTGAGTATCAGTATGTGGTGTCAGCGGTTTCAGCATAAGTATCAGTGTGCCAGGGCAAGATTACCAGCCCTAACCCTAACAATATATATATGTCAATATATGAGTGTCAGTAGCAGTGCGTTGTGTTAATATCACTGTGGAAATGATGTCAGTGTTATTATCAGTGTGTAAATGCTGTTGACATGTGTGTACCAGTGTGTAAATAGCATTGGTGTGTGCTTGGCAGTGTGTAAGTAGTGTGGTGTGTGTTTATCGGTGTGAAAGGGGTGTTGGTGTGCAATTATCGGTGTGTGTGTCCTGTTGCCATGGGTGCATAGCAGTGTGTAAATGGCATCAGTGTGCAACTTACCAGCGCATAAGAGGAGTTGGTGTGTATCAGTGTGCTGGTGGTGTCAGAGTGCGATTGTCAGTGTGTCAGTGGTGTTGGAGTGTGAGTATCAGTGTGCTAGTGGTGTCGCTGTGTGATTATATTTGTGTGCGGTGGCGTTGCTGGGGTGCCAGCTTGTGTGCAGACAGCAGCAGTTTGTGGAGCGAGAATAAAAAGTGAGGAGCGATGCCAAGTGAGTCCCGAGAGAGAGATTGAAGGGACAGAGAGAGAAGAAAGAGGAAATAAAAAGAGCGCATTTCACACACACACACACACACACCACAAAGGCGCAGAGATGTGTACCGTCAAACATGCATGCACACATTCACGCAGACAAGTGTACATGCACAAATCTTAAGAATCAAGGACAGATTGCAAAAAAAATTTAAAAAACAGACAGTGGTTCAATTCGGTCCAATGCTGACACACAGATTCACAACTGCAATAAACAGAACAAGCGCATGTACAAACACAGACAAGAGTACCATGTGTTCAGTTAACGTACAACATGCGAGTGGGCGAGAGTGTGATAGGCCAGGCACACACACCAAGCTACAACATCGCAGTCGCACAGTCACAGCCGCACACTAACAGACACACACGTGCAGACGCGCGCGGGCACGGGCACACACACACACACACACACACACACAAACACACAAACACACCACCCTGACAGGCAGACAGGCAACTTCAAAAACCCACAAATAAATAAGTAAATAAACGCAAGCAAGCAAGATGAATAAATAACACGGTGAGAGATCCATGCACAGGAAGCAGGAGGGGGAGAGGACAGTCTGCCGCGCGTCTTGTACACCAGGCTCTGTGGGTTTGTCACTCGGCTCCACAGAAACGCGGCAAGACACACAAAGGCAGAGGAGAAGACACTGACAAGGTCTGGACCAGTCTGTATAATTCATGTGGAACTGCCATGAAAACCGGTTGGCTTCTGTGCACGTGTGTGTGTGTGTGTGTGTGTGTGTGTGTGTGAGTTGGTGCACGCATGATTGCACATTTGTGTGTGTGTGTGTACACACATGGGTGTGTGTGCAAAGTGTGTGTTTCGGTCTCCACCCTGTTTTGGAGCATTGTTCTCATTGTGTGTGTGTGTGTGTTTTTTTAACGTTATTTGTATTTTTTTCTTTTTTTCCAGAGTAGTGTGAATGCAGTATGCAAATTAGATGGTTATTACCGCATTGCTCATCAAGCAGCGCGGAGGAGACATTAATAGGCTGATGAATATGCATGTGAATTTGTTAATTAAGTTAATTATTCTGCTGAAAATGCATTCGTCTTCCAAGGACATCTTCCCCAGGATTTCAACCTGCTCTTCTCATTAGTCATGCAATATTTTACACAGAAAGAGAGGGGGCAGGGAAAGACAGTAGTACTTCTTAAGTTATATTAAGAAAGAAGATGAGTCTTATAGCAGAAAAAACATGCAAATGTGGCATTTCGATGGAGATCATAATACAAGAAGTCAATTTTTTCCATGTGTCGAGAATCGATGTTTCTTCTTGGGAATTCTCCCACTCTTCCACTATACCTATGACTTTTTATTCCTTCAGCTGATTTCTCCCTCTCTTGCTCTCTATAACTGCACTCCTCTCCTCCAGTTTTCCTCTAATTGCTTATTAAAACCTCTTAAATGAACTTTTTGTGCCAACTTTCCGACACATTAATTAATTGTTGTAGCCAATTAAGTGTCGTTGTGCAAATGAGTTTCAGCACAAATGGTCCTGCAGGGCTGCCCTCCTCCCCACCAGCTTGCCTTCCCAGCAGCCCCTGCTGCCTTAAAGAGGCCGCTACATTCGCCACGCACTGAACACTGTCTAAGGAATCATGTAACGGGTAGATGGTCACCATCGAGCCCTGAGCCTGAATCAGTTTCAACTGTTTGGTGCAAGGATAAGCATTGGGTTAGCTGATTCTGGATCAGTGCTTAGTTGCACTGCCTACACAGAGCATTTGAGGAGGGCAGGCACCAACAGAAAGATTAAACTGGATCTTCATCCTATCAGGGACCTGACACAGTTGCTTCTCAACTCATGAGTCCTAACTTGTGGACCTGAATTCCAGCACAGTGAGAGGGTCCCTTGACAAAATGAAAAATGACATTTTCAGCATGGGTAACAGTTAGACTAAGTAACACATCCAAGGTACATGCAAATACCATTACTGCTCATAACACAGAAATCAAATTCCCTTGAGGTCTGGCACCCTTGGGAGAGAAACTTAAGTTGAATTGCTCTGATAAAAAAGCAAATGACTTTCGGTATGGTGTAAACAGTAAACTGCCTCAGGCATCTGTTAGGCAAATTAATACCATTATCGCTAAGTGGTGGCAGTCATGATAACAATAATCATAATAGAATTAACAGCAAAATGTTAAGGTTTCAGGAATTATATGTCTCTCTAAAGTGGAAGAATATATTTGTTTATATGATTACATATTTATAAATATTTATGTATTTTTGGATGTTTGAATATAAAATGTTTATTTTAAAGTTCCACCCCAAATCTTCTGGAGGAATTGTGAAATAAAAGTGTGTGCTTAGTACATACAAATAGCTATTAAGAAAAGCATGAGGACATTACATACATGCTAAATTGCTCAATTGTTCCATTTGTTGTTAGCAATATTCTACAGTAGCTGACCATATACCAGTTGTGCAACAATTTACAGAAGGATTGATGGGGGCGGCTCCTAAGTGGAGATCATCAGCCACTTAAACATGTGACCCAGTGATTACCCCTACTGAAATTTAAAACTATGGTAATTCTATAATGTTCAATATAAGTAATACCCACATCCTGTTGCTGGAAATTACCTACATTTTTGTGCATATCACATGACCCCCCCTCCCCAATCAACATATAGCCAGAATGTGATCAAACAGTGAAACTGACCTATCATCAAGTAAAAGTGTGACAGTGACATTGTGTCTTGTAGCTCCACCCAGGGTTGTAAGGCCACTGAGCTTTCCCATTGACCGCAGCAGAAAAACACCAGCCCTCTGCTTACTGAAGTGATCCCCACAAAAACAGGCACAGCCTTCCCTCTCTTCCCCAGCGGTGCCATCTGTGCAGTGGTCATCCAATCTGATTATACAGGCTCCTCTCATTAAGAGACACGGGCAAGTAAATGTAACCGATGACACAGACAACATGGAGCAGCAACAGGAAACAGGAACAGCAAACACAGGAAGGTATACAATGTCAATGAAAGCCTGTGTCCAAACAGCGGCAGTCAGGAACACGAGACGCTCCGCGCTGCAGCCCTGCGCCTGGAAGCCTGGTGTGACTCTTACCGCTGGGCCGGGGGAGTCTCGTTCCCCTCCCTGTGTTTGCAGGGTTTTGATCAAAGAGACTCAGTCATCAAACTCAAGATCAAACTGGCTGTTCCCGCATCTCGCCACCCACTGTGGTTCAGCACTGGGGCACAGATGCATGGAGCGCTTTAAGACCTATCCCCACTACAGCCCGATGTTTCTAACATGGGTCCAGCAGTACACCACTTACACAGTCAGACTCAGAGGCACAGTCACAGCTCTGAAAGTCAGATGAAACGAATATCTATGACTTGAGAAAAGTCAGAGGGAAACGTCACAAGGTTGAAATATTTGACTGCCCATTTTGTTTTCTGGGGCTTGCTTTAGGCAGAACAGCAACATGGAAACCAACATACTGGTTTGCACCTGATTTGAGATTTTTCTGTGCACTGCAATGCTGGTTCCTAAAAAAACCCATTTTGCACACTGCACAGTTAACATGAAAGGCCACGCTTTTTATCTCGGTCAACAGAGGTACTCTCCCTTCCGCAGTCAGAGGCCCTGCCTCTTACCTCTCACCCATCAGGGATCCTAGAGTTTACTCAGAGACTGTACCCTATCTCTGACCTATCAGTTACCTTGCCTTCTGCCTCTCCAACATTGGAGACCCCACCCCCTATTTCTAGCAGGCCCAACGGAATCTCTGCCTCCTATCTCTCACTGATCACAGATTCCACACCCCCTTTTTCGCCTAATACCCCCTTCCCCCCGCCTTGCTCAGCACTAATCTCAGCCATGAGCCTGTTGAGCTCGTGCAGGAGCTATGCTAATCAGGGGGTCTGTGCCACCAGCTCTCGCTAGGAGGCTGCTGAGATTATACTATTCCTCTCAAGGATTTCAAATAATCTCACTTTCACATTTCACCACCTGCTGAGGCAGCGGAGAGCTTTACCCACCAGCTCTTTCCACTCAACTCAGCCCAAGTTTCGACCAAACTTTTTTTACTTGACGGCTAGGGGAGAGTAAAGATATCCTGGCGGATCATCTGTCCTCATTGCTCACAGGAGAGAGCACAGGATGTGACAAACTTTAGGTGCAGTGCTGACCTGGGAGGTGTTCAGTGAACAGCTCTGTAAATGATTTTAAAACATACGCAGAGTACAGCTGAATTTCATGCTCCAGAATACTTCCGGTACAGTAGCAAATTTGAAGACATGTATGATCCATGAAGCTAAAAAATATAAATAAGATATCAAACCACCAATAAGGCAAGAACTATGAAGCTGTCATGTAGCTCCAGTTTAATGTAAAATTAATTAGAATTACAGTTTCAACTATATTTGTAAATGCCAAAGACACTCATGACAAATGTGTTGCTGAATTCCCTCCGTCATTTAAAATGTGGTACAGTAGCTAGTTGACCACTACTGACAACATTGTGCTGTGCTTAGGTTTTGAGGATAGTTACTTAATTACGGTCACTTGAAGCCACCACCAATATGGCTGACACACCAGGACAAACATCCTCATCATTATGACACAGCCACCAAACTAGAAAGGACCATCTCCAGAGGAAATTGCACTGTTTCACAAAACTTTCAGATTGAACGCACCGTCAAGACTAAAATGTTCACAGAGTTACAAAAATGTTCACATTCACATCATGATCGCACCCCTCCTCCTGAAGTCGTGCTGGAGGGTAAGTGCCAGAGCCTCCTTACCTGTTGTAGTCCATGGGCTAACCTGGGCTGCCAGTCCCAAGTCAGTCCCACTCCAGTGCAGGCTGGACAACAAGCACAGCACCACAGAGACACAGGAAGAGTTTTTTCTCATTCAGTTCAATTAATTCAGTTTTCAATGCATTTTACTTATTAGGCACTCACAAATCCCATACTTTAAAATCCTCTTTGGTCCCAGTTTTGGATGTGAACACCATTCCCACCTTAAAATACACTCAGTATGGAGTGTATTGCTTTGTTTTAAAATAATAATAAAGTGCCTAAATTTATATCTTGTGAGATAAAAAAAAAAAACTATCATGTAATCTACCAGATGCCAGTAAGCGTCACAGTGTAAGTGAGGGTTTATAAGAGGGACAAGGAGGCAAATTTACTGCCACAGACCTGCGCCTCTCCCCTAGTGTGTGTTGTGTGTGTGTGTGTGTGTGTGTGTGTGTGTAGGGGCAGGGGGTCCGGCTGGCACGCTCGGGTGAAGTACCCCCTGATTGATGGCAGGGATTCAGCTCCCAGTCTGCCCATTGCAGTGCCCCCCCCCCCCTCCTTTTTTTCTGAGTTTTTTTTCCCTCCACTGCCTTGGCACTCGTACCCACAACCCCTCCCCTGGCAGCTCCCCGCGGGCACATTAATTACTGCACTGAACCCCACATGCGCACACGGGCACACACGCACTCGCTCCCAAACTGGGCACGCGGGCAGGTGAGCCACCCCTCTAAAAGGTTCTCTCACCCCGAGGCTCAGCTGTGCCTATGTCAGCTGGGCAGGGGTGGGGGGGGGGGTCACTCTGTGCCACTCAGAGTGAGTGCGTCTGTATGCATGCCAAGTTGAGGATGTGCCTCTAGACGTATGCTGCTCAGAGCAGGAGCGTGCCTCTGTATACGTTTCACTCAGAGCATGTGTGAGTACGTACCTGGGAACCTCATGATTTATCTGGTGGACGGTTTTACTTGTGGTTTATCTGAATACAACTGTAATGAATTTGAGTGTATGTTTGTTACACTCATCTTGAAAATGACCTTGGTCCTTGGTATGATTCCAGATTCAAATCGATCAGTCACCATAACACATATGAAATGCAATGTAAAGACGTCACTTTTTAAAAAGCAGCTGTGTAGGGACCCTGTTGTGGAAATAAAGGCAAAATACTGTAAAACATGTACGTTTAAGGCCCATTAAGGTTTATCTGCGTTTGTGTTGAACTGAATACATTTATTCTCCTACTAATAATACTAAAATATAATACTGTGATGAAACAAAATAAGTCACTTTTGAACAATTCCCACATTTCAGGTAGGAGCAAGAATTGCGCTTCGGACACGCAGTGAAAGGCGTATAGTATTCCAACGTGCATCACGCCGTCCCGTTTTGCATTTGTGTGACCTTACCTCCCTCTGGTGACTTCAGACTGTCATTACACCCTATAATTCTCTCGCCTCCGGATTCTTACGGACTATGCTTTCCTTAAAGTGACCGAATTCATTTACGATGTTGTGACCTGTGTCAGTTAATCGCAGATGTTGTAAAACTGAGCATTTAAAATCGTCTCACTGAAAATCTCCTCGGAAAACTAGTTGTGTTCTATTCACTGGCATTATAGCGAATTCTACGGCGGTACCGTATTCACTGGAGAGGTCATAAGGCATAAAATCCTGCCAAACTTTGTACGTACGAACACTACTGAAATAACATAGTTTAGTTCCACAAAAAATAGGTGGTCAATTATCTTTCATAAGATTTTGTACTACATCCGTATTTCTGCGGAAATTAATGTATACGGCTTTTTAGCTTCATTATCGGTCTGTACTGGGCATCCTAACCAGGACATATTCATCAAACGCACTACCGTTTCCATGACTTTTTACGTTAAATCGTTAGCATCGACGTTTATGTTTCAAACTTTGGCGTCTTGAAAACCACCTTACTCTCCTTAAAACTAATAGCCTGCAACTGGTTATAGAAAGTTATTTTTTCCAGCAGCAAACAAAACGCCTGTTCATTTTGACTTGTAACATGTAGATTATGATGTATGTATTATTATAACTCGGTGCAATATCTGTCTGCAATAACTTCGTACTGATTTTGCAATACTGACCTGCGTTCACCAGACGTAGACCCGCGGATGTATGTAGTCGTTCATAGCGTGAATTATCAGCTGCAGACAACAGCTCCCTCAAAGACATCCCACTACCCATCAGTGCCGGGGCTACGTTCTGGCTTTCTTCTTTGGCTTCCAGCTTTCTATGTGCAGCTGAGGTGGGAGCAATTGTTTCAAAAGCTTTAGTAGCGGCCTAGTATGTTCCACGCGTCCTAAACTCGCTGCGGAAGTCAGCCGGACACCGGAGATGGTGCGCTTAAGTCGTAACAGTTCAGTTGGCTGTTTTTATTTATTCTGTACTCTTATCATGTGTTATAACCCATGAATTATGTGTACAAGTCCAAAAATGTTTTTTTTTCAGCTTACTGAAACGTCTTCCTGATCAGATAGTACTCTTCTACAGGAACAGTGCTGTACAAGACAGTCAGTTTTCTTCTAGGAACAATTAATGTTAAAAGTCATTTATACTGACAACCACAAGCGTAAGACTATGCCTCAAATATGCCTCAGCCCAACATTACCTACAAGGCCAGCTGCCTGCAGGTTCTGGTCCAAGTAGAGCAACTCAATGTGGTCGAGAAGACTCCTGGGGACACATCTTGGAGTCACTTCACTTGGCTCCTTTGTAGTGCAAGATGAGAAATTCACATACATGTTGACCATATCTAGACTACATGAATTTTATTACACTGTTTTAATATTGTGTGAGCAGCAGAGTAGTGGAAATTTCCTACATCTTGCAAAAGTAATTTACCTTAATAGGAAAACAGCATTTCCAGCCAGGCTAGATGAATCAGTGTACCACCTGGTGGATGCCTGTAGCTTGGCACCCATTGTCCTTAAGTATCCCTTGCAGTTTGACAATTAAAAACACAAACTCTGGCCTTCGGATTTCCTTTAATAAACAGAAAGAAGTAAACATGTATATAACAAAATATCTCTACAGTCACAGGTAACCCAAAGTCTGATTCCCCTTCCCTGCCCTTTTGAAGCAGAAGGAACAAAATCATTACTCTAATATGTTAGCATTTGCTTTCAGCTTCTTAAGTAGAAAATAATGAGTTTGATGAGAAAACCTCGAGTTTGCCATTTAGGGGTAGTACAGGGAGAGGTGGGGTCCACAGCAGCAGAGGGGTGTGAAAAGCCTCATGTACATGACAGACACAAGCAACAGTCTCTGTGGGGGTTTACATAATACTGGGTTGTGGCCCTGAGGCTGTCAGAGAAATTAACCTTCACTGTAAGATGAGAAAGTGTTGCCTGGATCTGCCGGTTTACACTCAGGTGTCAAAGTCCATGCTGACAGAGGTGTGCAGGAGATGAGGTGTTCCAAAAAAAAGGTACCTCTGCAGGTGAAGGTTGTGGGAAGGGGTTGTAGATAGTGAATATCCTGATGTGATGTGTCACACACAAGAGACATTATGGGTACATAGCAGGGGTTAGAGAGTATAGACCAAACCACCATCTGCAGGAGCGTTAACCCAAAACACAAAAACTTTAATGTTTAATCTGTTTAAATGATAAAAACAGATTTTTTTCAGTTAAACCCAATTTTTATACTGATTATCACTGCTGGGAACAGAAACAAAAAGGAAACAAAATAAAAAAAAAACTTTCCTTTGGAAAAGATCATTCAGGGGTCGCTTAGGTCACTACAGAGGCACATGTTCAAGGTCAGAGGTCAGTCAGGGTGAAAAGGTTCAGAAATGACCACATTCACCCTTTTGTGAGAATCTGTACCCTCACAACCACCTGTCCCAGTCTGGATGTTTGGCTCCCCTTTGCCAAGTCCCCGGTACTTCCACCCCACACATTTTTGTGTTTTAAGTGAGGTGCACACAGTCCCAGACTGACCCTAGGAACCAGCATCAGGTATCAACATGTAAACAGGCTCACTCACATGTGGAACACCTAGCAATCTGGGAGGGGAGGGGGAATCAATTATTACTTCCTAAATTTGTCTTCCTTCAAGGAAAAAAAATAATCAAATTGCATTGCCAAATTCATTTAATGTGCAAAAATTGAAGGTTACATTCCGGGGCTGTCACTCATCATTGTCTTGAACAGAATTGAGCCTGTGTGCAGTTTGAAGGGGCACACCCTCTCAGAATACGTCCTTAGGTACACCAGGGTCACGGGAACAGTCTACAGCCAGGGCCACTGGGCAAGGGCCCCACTGTGTCCCTACCTGGCACTGGACCAAGGGGTTGGCTGGTTTGCAACGATTCCCTCTGGGACATCAGCAATCACAGACCTTCAGTATTCCCATACTCTACTCTTTCATCTCCTCCATGGTCCCTTTCTCCCACCATCCCCTTCCTCTCCCAGGACTAATGCCCATCACTATAGAGGTAAGGGTTCACCACTGCCTTCCTTTATCTCTTACACTGTGCTGATAAGGGGTGCTGCTTTCCATAGTGACTGGTCTTCGAGGAAATCAGTAGGATGTCCCCTTGCCTCTGCCGGCCCCTTGGCCTTGTGTTTGGGGCTGGCTGTTTCCCTGGAAACCCTTGGCCCCCTGGTTCCAGGCCTCGGAGCCAGCGTAGCTTGTGGACCCCGGGTCACTAGGGGCCCCGTGGGAGAAGCGCAGGTCCTGGTCTCGCGGGAATTGTGCAGCGGCACTGAGGGGCGGCGGGGGGTCACTCGATGGCTGGCTGCAGGGAGATTTCGGAGAGTCCGAGAGCTGAGTCCAGGAGGCCGGCAACGACACTTCCGCCCCCTGCTGGTCAGAGGACCGCAGCGCGCCCACAGTCTCTGCCAGGTCCCGGTCCTCGTTTCGGCTGTGCTGCGACTCCTCCTTGTGGGCCCGCGGCTCCGCGTCGTGCTGGGAAATGAGCTGCAGCAGGGCGGCTGCCACCGCAGGGCTGATGTCCTGGGCGGGCTGGAGCTCGGGGCCAGTCTGGAGGGGAGCGCCTGAGAGCGACGCCGGGGGGGGTCCGGGGGGCGGACGTCTCTCGGGGGGCAGGGGTCCCTGGCTCACGGAGGCCGCCTTCTGCCTCCCGACCGCACCATCTGAGAGGAGCCAAACACAAGCACGGGTCAGCCCACGGACCTCTCCCACATCCTCTCATTAAGCCTCGATTTAGCTCCACAACCAGGTCTACTTTGGCCCATCTGTATCAGTACCGGCCTACAAAAACACATATGCAAAGATTGGTCAGCCTCTATAGTTCAGCCATTTTCAGGCACTCATAGTGGAAGTCTATGTATGTGTCAGGAAGATATCTGTGTAGCTGATTAGAGGTATTTCATCCAAAACTCTTCTTCTGCCAGCAGTATTCATGAGTAATATAAAAGAAATCAGATACACTGCTACCCAGGAAACCCAAGGAATACAAGGAAATACAAGGAAATGGAATCTTTTGTCTGTTGGAACACCATAGTAGTAGCAGTAACTCTGAAGTACAAAGGTGTAACCATGATTTCTTAAGCATGCATCTGTAAGGAAAATTAAATATCCACATTAATTACACATCAGGGGACATAAAAACAGATTAAACCATGTTTCATCTTTACGTTTTCCATTAACACCAAACACACATATCGTAGAACAAAGAGGGTAACTTCTTTCTGAACACCTAGTAAATCTGAAGTGTCAGACGAAGAGAATATATTTTTATGCTGCAATCTCTACAGCTTAGCTGAATGGACAGCGAGCACACTTTAAATATGGTTTCACCTACCATCAGCACCGATCCCAGAGGCTGCAGAGTGCTTCACAATAGCTATAAACTTACCCTCCCATCAGCAACTTTCAAAAATGTGCATGTTTTCTCTATTGAACTCACCCGAGCATGTATTTGAATATTTCAATATTTCAACCAATGTATGTTGTACATGTGGAAGCACAACAGCTTCTACCAATGGACAAGTCAGTGCTATATTGACAGGAGCAGCTCTCACTAGGGTGATGCTGCTAAGCAAATAATGTCAAAGTAATGTAATATGGCCTGGTATGAGTATGTGAAACAAAGGAGAATCTGGTGGCATGCCAGGTTTTTATGCCTTAATCTTGCCAATGAAGTAACAAAAGCATTAATAAAATATATTAATAAATACAATATTAAGTGATAAATAATAAAATTGTAATATTAATAAAAGCATGAATGTTTCTTCACATGACAGCTTCAGAGACTATTAAAATTTTGTCACACAGGCACTTGATCAAAACAAGCCTTTTCACCATTTCCTCAGCTACTCAATCCTCCAAAGTTAGCTCACTCTTTCATCATTTCCCCAGACCCTACAAATCTACGCTGTTGTGCCAAATCAGCATTTTAAAAAAGAGGTCTGTGATTCTAATCAGATGACAGTTTGTGGGTGTTGGCGTTTGTGGAAAAGGGAGAGATGTTGGGAAGGGTGGAGAAGGGGTGACTTTGGGAGTGGGTGGAGAGACAGGTTACAGGTTGAACAAACATGGTTTTCTCTGTCCCATCCCAATATTACCCACCCGATACACATGCATATATAAAAAACATGGATGGAGTCGTTACCCCATTGATCTGGCCCATATATGGAGAGTTCAAGACTTCCCACGACTGCGACGATTACACTCTCACAGCTTTTCAGATGGCACGAATATGATGGCTTCCCATGTCTGGATAACTGAGCAACTGGGTCCAAAACCCTGACTGCTGTTCACAGGAGATTACAGTCCATGGTGGGGTTTTTTGAGTTCCATGTAAAAATAAAACTTGGCTGTCACCAGAGCTGTGCCTTGCTAAAGAGAAGAGCTCCAAATAACAGATGAGAATGCTTACCTGAACAAAAATGCTCAACAACATAAAATGTTCATTCTGTGTCAAGCAGTACTGAAGTGAACCGACCTGAAGTTTTCTTGCAAGTTGGCACAAACATCTGTCATGTGGAATTCAAATTTAAGCAGTAATTTTTTGGCATTTAATGCCTGCCTCTAAGATACTGTCATTTGTAATTTACACAAGATGTGGTCCAAATGTTTGACATAGTTGAAGCCTTACCAAAGTCAAGTTTTCCCTGACAATGTTACAGGGCCTTCACCTGAAGCTTCAATACTGCAAAACTGTGTCACCATGAAAAGGTTTTAGACACTAAGGCAGAGCAGAACTGTTTGGTAGCTTACAGCAAAGGAATGTTTGTGAAGACAGTGCACTATAACTTAGTCATACAACTTGTCATATTTTTAACATTTTAAAAATGAATTTACATCACCCTCAAAGGCCAAAAATCTATCAGGCCTTCACTGTGAAAGCAAAAGCATTTCTTGTGTATCTCAAAAATGACAAGACACATGAGTAAGGACAAAAATGGTTAAAAATGACTAACCATATATAAAAAGCTATTTCTGATAGGCATTTCAATTGTGTTCAAATCTCCACAAATTTATGTGCCAACTCTCAAGGAAATGAATCTTGCCAAAGTCAGTCCCGTTTCACACAGAATGACCCATAACAATGAGAAAATGAATAAACATATGAACAAAAAAAAAAAAGACATGCAGGTGAAATCTAAGGTTCCAAACATTTATTTTGGATTTATAATTTATTAGACTTTCTTCATAAAAAGGCTGACATTACAGACAAGTGTTTTGTTTTCTTAAAAGCAATACTTTTTTATGGAAAGAAAATAACAATCCAACAATCCTTTAGAGAGAGAGAGAGAAAGAAAGAGAGAGAGAGAGAGAAAGAAAGAAAGAGAGAGAGAGAGAGAGAGAGCAGTGTGACCTGTACTTCTGTGACACCACAGCACTACGCCTCCTCCTGGACTGTATTTACATAAGTGACAGAGCGGAGGGGCAGTGACATGGACCCCAGTGTTTGACAGCGTACCAGTCCATGTGACAAAGCCCACCGGAAGCCACTTCCTGATCGCACATTTGGTTGCTGCCAGCTTCGTACATGCGCTCCCCGGACTATCCTGAATGGAGAATGAGTGATGTCTCTGTGGGGCTGGGTAGGGGAGGGAATGGGGGGGAACCGGAGCGGTCATAGGAAAGAGCGGGAAGCAGGCTGGACCCCTCAATGAAGAGAACGCTGCCAGCCCAAGCGACAACATTTCATACAAGCCTTTACAAAAATATTTATTTCAACAAACTTGTTTTGTTTGATTCCGTTCTCTTTTTGTATTTTTGGCTGGCAAAAAAGCCCAAAAATATACAAAAAATTTGGAAAGGAAGGAATTAACGTATGATGTGCGGTATACTGTGACAGTGAGCCAGTGAGGGGGGCTGCAGTGTGCTGATTGACCTCGGCCCCGGCCCCCTGCCCCGTGTTGGATCCCTGTGCCCCCAGTGCATTCTGTGCCCCCTAGAGACTGAACTCGGACTTGCCCTTGCGATCGCCGGCGGAGGCGGCGCCACGGGGGACTGGCTCTTCTGATTGGACGCCGTTGCTCTCGTCGCTCTGCTCCGTCCCCTCGGCGGGCGGCTTTATGAGCTGGCCCAGGAGCAGGGCCAGGAAGTTGGTCTGGTCCTCTTGGCTGATGGGGAGCTCGGCGAGCGGGGCCGGCTCGGGGGGCGGGGGCGGGGCGCTGCCGGCGGGGCCCTCGTCCGCCTCCTCCTCCGCCTCCTCCTGCCGCGCCCGCTGCTGGTGCGAGGCCTCCGTCAGTGCCGACAGCGACTGGCTCAGGGTCTCCAGCTGCTGCTGGCTCTCCGGGTTGGACGAGACGTTTAGCAGCTGGGCCATCTGCGGCAGGCTGAGGTCCGTCTGCCTCTGCAGCAGGTTGAGCAGGACCGCCAGCTCGCTCTGGTTCAGCTGCTCCGTGGCCGCGCCCAGACCTGCAGCGGCGCAGAGGGGACATCAGGGACACGCTGTGAAGCGCTGGGACCAACACCCCCACCCAACCACCCATAGACAGAAGCGCGTTTCAAAACTGGCTCACTTGAAAGTGCTCCAGACATAACCCGTTTTGTGCCCTGCATGTGTGTGCTTGGGTAACCTGTGGCAATACTACTGTCAGGGGCTCTCTGGTAAAGCCGCTGACCTGAATGTCTTACCTGCTGGAGGTCGGCGGGCCTGCTTCTCTCCCTCTCTCTGAGTCAGACAGGGACACCTCAGCAGGGCTAAAAGATGCCAGCCCCTTTTCCAGGCCGTATGCTTTTCTAGCTCATTTAATTTTTTTTACCTGCATGTTGTTGAGGACGCCGGTACAATTTGACGAGAACTGATGCTTGTGTTAAAATTTAGAGCTCTCAATCCATCCAGTGGCTTGCGATGGGACATTTTCTACAACCACATTTCTACTCTTTCACATGGAGTACTGGTAAAAAGGGGTAAAATGACGTGCTTCACGTCAGGGCATTTTAAAAGAAGGTTAGGACAGCGGCTCCATCACCAGGAAATTAAATCAGCCTTTACTCAGCCTTTTGAGCTAAACTGAGGTCTCTTCGACTGTTATCTAGCCAAAGACCCCTCAGTGTTGCATTATTACATGTGGACATGTGGACATACACACAATTTGATCCAAATGTAGGAAAATACATACTTTCATCTCTTGGTTTCTTATTTAATAAGGAAGCCTTCAAGTAGGTCTTGCCAGTGTTTGCAGAACTGTGTTTAGATCTTTGGTTTCAAGTTTGTATTTGACACTGCAGTTTAACAATGCCACTGGGCAAGTTTCATTTGAGTGTAATACTGACAACACTACATGAACCACTGATATAGGCCTGAGAAACTCAGGCACTCCAAAGCTTAGCACACCATAGGAAACATACACTCAGTGCGGAGGAACACAGAACATGTTAATAATGAGGTCAACAACAGCAGGGGATTGTGGGTGGATAAGGAGATGAAACCGTGGGTTATTTCACAAGGGCAACCGAATATGTTTCCTGCCAAAGAGAGCCACATACAGAGAGAGGTGGAAGGAACAAGGGTGACAGGGAGAGTAGCGCACACAGATAATGTCACAGACAGGTAAAAAGGTAGACTCTGAAAGGTCTCTGACCTGCCAGCTCATTGGCGGGAATGGCGGACCCCGAGGGGCGGCCGGGGCGGAGGCGGAGGCGGTGCCCACGCGGGGCTGGCAGCGGGGCGGCTGTTCTCACTGCTGGGAGCCCCAGCGGGGTCCTTGCGGGGCACTTTAGGCACAGGCACATCCTCGGGCAGCCCACTCTGCCGCTGGCGCCGGCGCCTTTTGCTCCACAGCTCGTGACAGTCCTGCCAGTGGGGGAGGCTGGGGGAGGGAGAGAGGGGAGAGGGGGACGTCAGGAGGGACACGGCAAGGCCAGCCACGCGTCACACGCTGCCGTCACCGCGGGACACTCACTCGGGCGGGGCCATCTTGCTGGGCTCCACGTCGCTCAGGAAGTCGCTGTGGAGAGCCTGCTCTGCAGTGCAGCGCCGTGCGGGGTCAAGGGTCAGCATGCGGTCCAGCAGGTCCAGAGCGTGGGCTGGCAGACTGCGGGAGACAGAGAGGCTGACTCACACATACACATACACACACACTTTGCAGAACCAGACACAAATACACCCACACATACACACACCCACACACAGAGCAGGACCAGACACACACAAGCACGCACACACACATATACATACAACACTCAGACAGACAGACGCATTAGCATTCGCACAGATAAAACCACGGCTGCATAAAGACACTCTCTGAGCACAGCGCACGTACAAGGCAAACTCCTCGCGCAGGCGCCGGCGGTACTGTTTCTTGGGCTTCATGGTGTTGAAGTAGGGCAGCTTGATGACATCAGGCCAGGCGGCGGGGCAAGGACTCCCACACAGGCGGCTTGGAGACAGAGGGGAGGGAAGGCAGTACAGAGTGAGGGATCACTGCTCAATAGGGCATTGTCTACGCACAGATGCCAGTGGGTAACCAAAATACTGAGGCATTGTGAGAAAGACGCTGTTGTCTAGGGAACTCAACATATTCTGCCATCAGGCTGTTTTAAGTCTGCCATCGGGCACCATACCTGATGAGCTCGAGCTGAAGCAATTCCTGATTGGCCTGGAAGATGGGCTTTTTTGTGAAGAGCTCTCCCAGAATGCACCTGGATGTACCGAATGATAAGAGCGGAACCATCACATAAACTGGAGAATCAGGCCAAGCAGTAGGTAAATGAATACATTCTCTTGCTACTGACACACTGAAATATCACTAGTCTATGAAACAGCAGTGTTAGAGCGACACCATGTGGCCACACAGCATTAATACTGCTCAACTCTGACCTCAGGTTTACCAGAGCAATGTCCATGAAATATACAGCCAACAGAGCATAACAAGAGCTCAAACTGAACTTGTGAAGGACATATGGAAGTATAATGAGACCCTGACAGTTTATGACAGGTTGTTTCAAGCACTAAGGAGACTTCCTTACCGAACAACAAATTACAACACAAAGTACACTTTATTTATCTGTAAACTGAATGACGGTAATTTCAAGAGCCACGATTACGACAGAGTGGCCCTATGAGGAAGTGTCAAAACTGGGTGAGAGTGTTGCGTGCATGTGTGTCTGTGTGTGTGTGTGTGTGTGTGTGTGTGTGTGTGTGTGTGTGTGTGTGTGTGTGTGTGTGTGAGGGACAGAACAGCAGCAACGAGAGGCTGAGACAGACCCGCAGCTCCACACGTCGATGGCTGGGGAGTACCTCTCCTCCCCGAGAAGCAGTTCCGGAGGGCGGTACCACAGGGTGATCACCTTGTTAGTGTATGGCCGGCTGAAAGGGAGGGGAGTCGGGAGGGTTACACACTGTACACACACAACGCAGCCACCCCCAAATTTAGCTCTATTCTTTACACAGTCTTGAAATGAAATTTAAATCTGGAAGCAATGTTGTACATGAAAAAAAAAAAAAAAAACAAATTGTTAAATTTTTACTGACACTGCACATAACCAGCATCTTAAAAAAGACATTTTCACTCCTTATCTAATAACAAATTCCTGTACATGTAATCCAGCATTTACTTTCCCCTCAGGAAACTAGAGAAATTTATAGATCTGGAGAAGCTCACCTCTCCTCTGAGTTATACAACCGAGCCAGACCGAAGTCTGCAAGTTTGATATGGCCACTGAGAAGGGAGGGAAAGAGAGGCGGAAAAAGAAAGACACAGAAAGAGAGAGTGTTATATACAAGGAAGCTTAGGATTTCTCGACATATTATTATAACACATTTCCAAATACCTAGCTAGAAAGCGAGCCATCAAGCCATTAACTTCGTATACAACTTCATAGAACTTCACGTAATTTTTCATGTAATAAACCTTCTTCACATTGGATCATAGTCACTCACTACCACTAAAATGTAACAGTGGTTGTTTCATTCAAGGTATTCCCATTCACTGTAAGCATTGTTAAACTGACATTCTGAAAAAAATGTTGATACAGATATTTCAAATATAAGACTGTTGGCAAGCCAGGAGCTGCAGCTATAGCGTATATCACATATCCCTTGCCTTCCCATCAAATGAATAATTGAATGGGCAGTCTGTGTGGGTGGTTAGCTGGGTGAGGGGAAGAGGAAGCAGCTTTTTTGGAAGAACAGACCCATACCTGTTGTTCAGCAGGATGTTGGAGCACTTGATGTCCCTGTGCAGGAAGTTCTTCTTGTGACAGTAGTCCAGGCCCTCCATTAGCTGGCGCATAAAGCTGCGTATGTGCTCCTGGGAAAACTGCACCAGGCCCGACTCCAGAAGTCCCATCAGGTCGTGGTCCATGTACTCAAACACCAGGTAGAAAGCACCTGGCAGAAGGGGGGGGAGACAATCAGACCTGCAGGAATAACAGCTCCGAGCCTCACCTACCATCACAATGAAAGCCCTCTATCAGCTGTGCCCAGCCTCTGATGTACACACAGTACCAGCCAAAAGTTTGGACACACCTGATTAAGATAATGGGAAACATGCATTCAAAGACACTGATAAAGAGACTTATGCCTAAATGCTTGAAATTTGTTTCTTAAATCTAAAATATAATTGATTTGTTTAACACTTTTTGGTCACTGCATAATTCCATTAGTGTTATTTCATAGTTCTGATGTCTTTACTATTAATCTAAAATGTGAAAAATGGTAAAAAAAAAAAAAAATAAAAACCTTTGATGAGTAGGTGTATCCAAACTTTTCACTGGTACTGTACATGGAGCTAGAACAATGCATCTGTGCTATAATGCACCAACAGCGCACACCAAAAGCATCCTGGAATTTCTGAGCATGCCACTTCCTGCCCCTGGGTGACTTCACAAGGATAAATGCTGGACTTCCATCCCCATGGGAAACGCTGCAGAATTGCTCAGTATTTGCTTACTGAAATTTCTGAATAAAATATTCATGCTACAAATGCGACAGGCCCTGGATGATGCAACCCAATCAGGAGGCTAAGAAACAAGCCCGCTTGTGGTCACAGAGCAAAAATGCGCCTTGTTTGACGGACAAAAGCATTGCTCTCACCAACAGTGATTTTGTGTTGCAAACGAATACCTTCAAACCATGATGGATATTTATCACACTGATATGACACTGTCTGACATTAGTTTATTAATTAAGCACCAAACAACAGAGACTGCACTGATGACCCAGTGTCCCGCCCTCCGTGAGCCCTGACCTTTGTCCTTCTTGAAGTCGAGGGCATCCTGCTTGTCGGTGACGATCTCCTTCATGTTGACCACGCTGCGGTGGTTCAGCTGCCTGAGGATCTTGATCTCTCTGATGGCTGTGATGGGGAAGCCCTCCTTCTCATTGTCCAGACGCACCTTCTTCAAGGCCACCAGCTCGCCTGCGGGAGTAACAATACCTTACATCAGCTTCAAACGCATCACCTGCTTCTGAATTTGACAAGAAAACTCAAAGGAAAGAACAGCAGATTTAAGATTCATAGTGCAAATCCAGACATTTATTTTCAATGTGCTGTGTTCTGTACAAGATTTAACTTTCATTCAAGGCGGTGAATTGAAAATGACAGTGAAGCGTGCTAAATAAAATTCATTGACAGGAATCTCACACACACACACACACACACACACACACACACACACACACACACACACCAACACTTGGTCTCTGAGTGACACTATCAGACGCAAATAGCCCACCTGTGTCCTTGTCCTTGGCTTTGTACACTTGCCCATAGGTGCCCTCCCCGATTATGCCGATGATGTCAAACTTGTCCACACAGCGCTTCCCCCAGTCACTCTGTGTCTGCTTGCGCTCGCCATAGCGTGGGCAACAAAACCTTTCCCAGAGGAAACGAGGAAAAAAACCACATTAGTTCCAAGCAGGTTCAAACAGAGTGTGGTTGTAAATGACAGAATTCAAGAAAAGCTGCACTGACAGTGAAATTAGTCACACGTCTTAGTTTTACATGAAAGCAGAAGTAGATTAATGTGCTCCACAAGGATGTCAAAGATATTTACTTCAAACAAACTTCAGTCAGACATTTCCACCACTACTTTCTTTGAAGTAATCCCCAATTCATTTTTTTTTAAATTCCATATTGCTAGGGATGTGTGCATGTGTGTAGGCTGACAGAATGTGAACTTTAAAAAACAATTTCACAAAGGTTTCAGATTTTATTTTTCCCTAAAAGCAAGCATGCTCTTTCATAGCCTCCCAATGCTGATCGGATGAGGGGGCAGCGCGTGGTAAGGAGAGGGTGGACGGGACGTGGTCTCACTTTGGTCTCTTCTTGTAGACAGGCTGTGGTGGGGGCGGTGCCTTGCGGACAGGCGACTGGGGGGGAGAGGGATCTCCCCCGGCCAACGTGGGGGGCAACGGTAAGTCACTCAAGAGCGGCCGTGCCCGCATCTCCTTCTCCTTCTTCTGGGACCTGTGGGGTGGCGTCTTCTTTGGGCTTGAGGAGGAAACACAGGGAAGGAGAAACAGGGGAGAACATGAGACAAAGACTGGGCTGTACACAGTACATGTGTGTTTCAGTGTTTGTAGCAGCATAGTGGTAAGGAGCAGGGCTTGCATCCACAAGGTTGCTGGTTCAATTCCCCACTGGGGCACGGCTGTTGTACCCTTGGGCAAGTTACTTAACCCAGAATTTCCTTGCTCTGGATAAGAATGTCTGCTAAATGACTGTAATGTAATGTAATGTAATGTAATGTAACGTGATGCCATATCTCAGAGTTCCAGTGCTCCGGTGTCTCACCTGTCCTGGCAGTCTCCGAGCAGCATGGGTGGGAGGGGCAGGGGGGGCAGGGTGGAGGTCTTGATAGGCAGAGGCTGACGGGCAGGGCTACGTGCAGGCAGCGCTGCAGGGGATTTGGGCTGCGAGGTGGAGGAGGAGGAAGGCGTGGGGTGGCCTGACGCCGGCTGGCTGGGCTCCGGGAGGGGCAGGGGTGGCTGAAGCAGAGAGGCAGGGGAGGGGGGAAGCGGGGGAGGGAGCGGGGGCGTCTGGGTAGGGGGCAGAGGGGGCGCGGGGAGGAGAACGGGGTAACGGGGGCGGGGTGCCCTTCTCTTCCCTGAGGGGATTGTCCTGCGGAACGGGAGCGGGTGGCGGGGGCTGGGGCTGGGCCGGCGGGTCGGCGGCCGGGACAGGCTCTCTGTCGGAGGGCTCAGGCTCTGCTTTGGAGGGGCGCGAGGCGGGCCCGGCGGGCCGCTTCGCTGGGGGCGAGGAGCCGCGCGCGGCGGCCACCGCGGCCTGGCGCTCCTTCTTGCGGCGGCTGAGCTCCGCCCCCAGGCTGGAGTTGAGGGGCAGGCGGGAGGAGGAGGGGGAGCGGCTCGGGGGCCGGCTGCTGTGGGACCCTCCGCCCCCTCCGCCGGCGGACGAGTGCTTCTTACTGCGCGAGCGGGACGAGGAGCGGCGGGACGAGGCAGTGGAGAAGGGGCCCGGGGAGCGGCTCCTGGACCGAACAGAGCGCCTGCAAAAAACCAGAGAGGGGGCGTCAGCACTGCAAAGACACAACTCTGGGCTTGAAAAGACACCTGGAGCTGTTTTTTTTTTTGGGGAAAAATTGAGTTTTTCCATCAGCCTTCCAAATCTAATCCATCTGGCATGTGCTTTCAACGCCCAAGCAAAAACTGCTCTAGTTTATTTTAAATAAGTAGGCAGATATATTTAAAATCCTAATTGGATATACATTTAGATGACGGTAAACATCTAATCATTTGTTGTAAAACTCCAGGATGTCTCTAACATTAGTTATTTTGAGGACTGCGTTTTAAAATGTTATTCTAGTACCAGATTTAACAACACAGATGAAAAGACTGAAAAAAGGACGAACATGATGCTTTTGGGAGAACAGTCTCTGTGTTGGCAATAAGCCATTTTTCTTTTAATCAACAGGCACACAACAGCTGACTGCTCAACAGCTGACAGCAGATCTGTTTCCACAGTGGTAACATAAGCGGCGTTCTTCAGAACTGGACCCCAGAAAAAGGCCCCACAGACACGGTGCAAGCTGCACTTTTATGCCGACAGAGCGCCCCTTCTTTAGAAGAGAGATACTCAACATTTGGCATGGCAGCACCTTCAAGTTAAACTACAACGAGAAGAGAATACGGAGAAAATTGTGGATCCTGGCAAATGGAGAACACTGAAGAAGCATGTAAAGATCTAGCGAGAGGACTCAAATGCTGGTGGAAGTTAGTGGGCTAGTTTCATCAGCATTACAACATGACCGCAAACAATATTCATATCAAGACCACAAGCCTGGTAGGAAGGTGTTTGGTGCTCTTAAACATTCTTCCAAGGGCCATGTGCTTGGGATTGGGTCATTTTAATACTTTACCCACTAAAAATCTTCATTAAGGACAAACCTAAAAAACCACATTGCCACTGCTCAAGGAAAAGCCTTCAAGCAGCAAATTTATCTTTCTGGAGACATGCAGGAACAAACTCCATTCCACAGAGAAGCGCACCTTTACTGCAGTACCGTTTTATGCAGCACCAAAATGTCAGAGAAGCGTTCACCTGAGGCAAAATTAATTCCATGAGACAATTAGAGGAAGCAAGGAATGTAAGAGTAACGTGGCCTATCCTTCCACTCACAGGGATAAGAGCACAGGGCGAGTGCAACAGGAGAAACATTTAGGACCTGGACACATTGATCTAGTTAGTCGAGGTTTGTTCAGCATGTGCTAATTCTATCATGACTAAGTGTTGCAGCTCTTACCATTAAGCCCACACATGCCTGTCCTCCGCATGGACAGTGTCCAAACTCAGGACTCAGGCCACTGGCAGACTGGTATATCCGTGCCAGATGGCATTCCCTGTTCATGGCTTCACTCTTGCGCTCTCCTCACAGGGTTAGAGTTAGGCTTGCTCTCTGAGCCGTAGGATCACACGCCGTTACTGCGCTTTTGTGACACTGCGCCCAGAATGGACTGAATGTATGGTAAAGGTATGTAGGAATGAATCTGCCCCCTTGATCAAGGCACCAAAGAGAAAAGCAAAGGATAATGCAGCAAGGCTAAAAAGGGGGACTGACTTCGTTATCATCACCTTCCCCATCATCATCTCCATTACATGCAACTCCAGTAAGGCTTTCAGTCTATTTCACATGGACTTGATATATTCCGTTGCCTGCCTTATTACATAAATATTAACCACTTTTTACTGAATTGTTGCTTTTAATACTAAAAATGTGTGTCAAACATATCCTTTGTACACAGGGCTTTTATTGGTATGGTACTGTATTCATGTTTCCCTGTTCACATACACAACTTTAAAATCAAAATGTGCTGTTCTACACACTCTTGAGGGATGACAAACGCTATGAAACTGCAGCGGCAGTGTGGTGAAGGGGTTAGGGAACTATATTTTTGGCACAGCGGTGGAAGTTTCAAATCCACCTGCTGAAATCCTGTGAATGGTACAGTACATTATACAAAGGCTCCTACCTTCAGATAGCTGGCCTTAAGTCCTTTAACAAACACACCTGCACCTTCTGTGTGTCATCATGCATGTGCCCAGAATAGGACTGAATCTCACTTCTTTCTAGGCAACACAGACCTTGTAATACGCCTGTATCCCAAATGCAAAAAGATTGAAAGCCCATGCTGTTTGGACAACAGTGACTATTCGAAAATACCCACTGTTACCATTTTCATGCTTATTTCTAAAATAAGATCTAAAAGTTTAATGAAAACACTGATGTAACCCCATAGCAATTCCCTTATGCCTGTCATGTCGTGCCTCCTTAGAACAACATGAGAAGGAGCCAGACGAGATCATTTGTGTTCCAGGCCCAATTATGAGATCATTTGGATGTCCTCAAGCCCTTCCACACAGCACTTACACATGCTAAGAGAGAGTGATGCTGATTTAATTTAATTGTTTCAGTAGAAACTGTACTCACCGGGTTACAGGTTAGCCAATTAAATTGCCTTCGATAGAGTTGTCTTAACAGTCAATCCATTAACTGTAACAGTTGTCAATCAATCAATATTACACATGCACCAATGAGCATCCCAAAATTCTACCAAATATTAACATAATTATCTTAATCATTACACATTAATAACCAGTAATAAAAATATAAACCGCAACAAATCATTCATATTCCCCATAGTATTATAGTCATGAAGGCTGTACATAAACTACAGTATTGGTCTTAAAATAAGGTGTGTTCCTCCTCCAGATTACAGGTTTCTTGCCCCATATTTGCTAACCCTGCTAACTCTAAGAGGTAAAAGGTGGTATCACTGGCCAAAGCCAGGCATGTGGTTGCTGTGTGCACTCAACAGTAGCGTTGTTTAGCTGGCACAGTGATACAAAAACATAAGCCTGCCATCAGCCACATCAAACAAGTGATTTCTATGATGACTACCTTGCTAAGTAGCTAGTTATTTAAAGGCCATTTTCAAATCAAATATGAGCTGACATTCACATAATTTGTATTATTTAAATGCTAGCAGACTAGTTTCAGCACTCCAAACCGTGTGAATTTGGACATCCCTGTGTGAAGTGGGATGTGATTAATGCATAATTTGAGACTGTGCACTTGCAAGTGAGCCAAGACTGTGAAATGACCCCTGAGAGGACCCCATGCAGCCACGCTGTCTAACTTCAGCAGACACCCACTAGCCTGCAGAGGCCCCATGCAAACGGGACCCTCCTGCTTGTGAGTTTGTGATTTAATGACCTACTACCACCTCACAGCTGCGCATGACTGCCTCTCATTGTCGTGTAAAGTTTCAGAAACTGATTTATCAACTTTTCTCTGCCTGGAAAGCTTGTGCCAAGCCACTATGGTACGCCATCATCCACAGCCACTTATATCATGTTAGTTATTTAGAAAAATGAATCATGTCACACACCAAAGTTGTGTGGTCGATAGGTTATGATGGAAAAATGCTACGCATAACGGGTGTACTTTTCCTAAAGCCAGTAACACGTAGGACAACAATAAGGGTGTAACCATTCACCAAAGAGCATGAAAAAATATTCCTTTCCTTCCATTAAATTCTGATAATATGTTAAAAGAGCATGCTACCTGGCTAGGAGTAAGTATTGTTAAAGGCTATCTAGCTTTGCCATTCTAAAGGATAAACACTTCCACTCAGCTTGCCATGATACTAGGTGAATCCACTACTGCATGTGGGGTTACACCAACATTCTGCTGGCCTGTTTAATCTACTGTAGACCCACCTGTAGCACCGTGTGTGTAGCTGACTACTACAGCAGATCAGCAGAAGCATGGCTTTATCTTATACAATAGGCCCCACAGTTGTGAAGTCTGTGAAGTCTCTTGGCTTGACTCTCATGAGCACCCTTGTGAAACACTGCAATGTTCTGCCCACTGAACTCACCAGTACACAGCATTCCTCACATCAAGGCCATACGTCTGAGCTATGAATGGAACACGAGAAGCTGTCTGTTACAGACATTCGTAGACGTCGTTTGTCTCCTGATTAGATCTCTCAAACATGGTCCTCTTGACCTTGTGTTGTGATTAGACTGCAAAAACAGACCCCCTAATTTAGACCAGAAGGCCATGCTGGGAGATGGGTCAAGGTGAGTGCAGGACTGTGTGAGAGAGCTGAAGAACAAGTCACATGCCGGGCTCCGATTATAGGACAGAGGCTGGCCTATGGCCAGGGCACATCTGCGCCTAAAGCCAAGTAATGGCAGAGAGAAACTAACACTAGCACAAAGTTAGAATCATAAGTACAAAGCCATTCACCCATGAGGACATATGCAAAGCCTCACACACAGACTCTCAATCATGCACCTACACACACCCACAAGGCACTTGGCATTTGGACACAAAATAAAACAACCACATACTCCTGCCCTGGCACACATGCATACACCTTTTACCCAGTAGACAGGGCTATGTTCCTGGTTGCACCACTTGTGCAAGGTTTATAAACTGCACTATCTGGCCATGATTGTGCCTTGTTTTATGATCCCCTGATAATTAAAGATTGGGGTGAAAAGTGGACATGAATACTTAAACAAGATGTCTTGGTTTATTTTGTGCAAGTGGGTCAGCAACCTCCCAATTCACCTCCACTAACTCCCAACTGTGCTTAGGACGCCCCGACTAAGTTATAACAGGACAGCAATTTTCTGTTTCTGACACTGCATAATCGTGAAGTGTGAGAGGAGCTGCAAGGCGATGTCTCTACAAGCGCTTTCAACAGCCAAACTGCACTGAGTACAAATGACAAGATGATCAAAACAAACAACAAAAGCGAAGAGAGGGGAAGTCTCAGAATATCTGCTCAGTCCATGCAGAGCTGTAGCAGGAGCGTGCCTCTTAATATGGCCTCGGTCTATGCAGAGAGGCACCCCGAGCTGTAGCAGAAGTGGGCCTCTTTTTGACATCAGTGCTGCTGAGTCACATCATGACCTCACAAATAGACTGCTTTTTTATAACACAGCGGACAAAATGGTAAACTGGGGGATAGGCACATCTCCGCTGATATCGTCCAAGCGACTCGCAGGTGCCTTACTAACTGTGAAGTGTGTTGCAACAGCGGTGAGATGAGTGCACCCTGGCAGACGAAAAACTCCCTCCCCTCATTAGAGAAGAGAAATGTGTTCCACTACTGTAGACTTTCAGTCACTGACAGCGAATGCCACAGTTCAGATTCGAACCCGGGTCTGAGCTCTGGGGCTCAAACTGTGCAGGACCTTATCCCAGTGTTTCTCAACCCTACTCCTGGCGGCACCCTGTCCTGCATAGCTTCTATCTATCCTTGCTGCTTGATTAAATCAGGTGTGCTCAGCTAATAAAATGTGCCACTGATGAGCTCAGTCAGGTAGGTAGAGCAAGGATAGATAGAAGATATGCAGGACAGGGTGCCACCAGGAGCAGGGTTGAGAAACACTGCCTTAACCAGGCTCAGCCTCTCTGGAACCCTGTACACACATTTAAAATAAAGTCCAATATTTTGATTTTGTACCATGCTGGAAACTGGTGTTTTCATACAGAAATCCAACCAGACATTATTTTAGTTTTAAGATCGAATTACATTTAATTGAGAAAATTTCACATAACTATAACAGAACTATAATTAATTTCATATAACTGTTGAAACAATTTAAAAGGCTCCACAGCATGGTAATTCTAATGAAGCACCTATACTGAGGCCGAGGAGTGCTCTGCAACAGTAACACTTGCCCGCCCATTCATTTCCTCCAGTGCACAGGAACACACACAGGCAGCTTCCACATTCGACCAGCATAGCAACCAGTGGTATAGCAACAAACACGAATATCACACAAACCCTTCACTAGAAATGTCAGCACCTAAAATTTAATTACAGCACAGATTTATGCTTGGATGTGAGATGAGGTGACAAATCCCTATGGAAAAAAAAATCATCATCTTACGATTTGAGATTTGAGATGTTATCATTTCCAATGTGTATTTTGTCCGATGTTGCCTTCACAGATTCACTGCTGAAACAGTTCACCATACACTACAATACACCATGCTGCAGTGCCTTCAGAGCAGTGTGGTGGCAGTTTAGCAGCAGTTGTTTAACCTGTACAAATGTTATGCAAGCTTAGATCATGCTGTTTACCCAACAAATCAATGGCTAAGCATGCAAAACATGTCGTAGTGAGTCATTTCAATGCAGTCAGCAGTGGTGCAGCCGTGGAGGGGGGGATGAGAGACTGATGAATGACTAACTATGTGTTTCTGGATCGTTTCGCTCAGTCTGGAGTTTAACGCTGTCATATAGATCAGAAAGCAAGCTAAGCGCTGTCTGTCAGCCAGACGCTTCCCCTCACCCCTCTCCGATCAAGGTCCAGTCTTCTGCGGGTCGAAATCAAAATGGCTGAGGTGGTATTGATCACATTCTCTGGCATTGAGTAGTTTGGTCTTCCCAATGCCTTATCTAAAAACAACATGACTTCTCCTCAGTTCTGCTGAACACTGCTGACGCTCTACCTTTCCCTGCCTCAATGACTGCCCACTGTGTGAACTGAAGAGGCCCCAACTCATAACAGCCATCACTGATCCAAAGTCACCTTTCTGCCTGGCGGTAATCCCAAACCCTGACCAGAACTGCATCTGACTGTACAGTCATCACATCTGAAAACAGTTCCCTGGGAATGAACTGAGGGTGGCACCCTGCAGTAATTTGGAGTAATCCGAATGCACGCAGAGATGTTACCACACAGCTTCATGAAAGCACTCTCTTGGATGCTGGTGGGGAAGTACTGAGAAGCACCATGTACAGCTGACAGCAGTTGCCATCAGTGATCTTCAGATTATCAGATGGCAATAATAAAAAACAACTGAAACACAAAAATTCCCACCCCAGCACAAATACCTGAACTGATGCTCCGCACACTATAATCTGCCTCTAACTAAAATCACAGACTTCACCCTAGTTTCGGTAACTTGGACATGACTTGTGCCTTGCTGACAGTCTCTGATCACGCCAACCTTTAAGTGGAATCAAACATAGGGGATGACTCCACATCATTATTAGTCATTGTTGTATGGCAGCAGGACATAAGGGGATGTTGTTCATGTTGACTATTCACTGGCATCATGTGAACGCTATAAGGTAATGGTCATCTGAGAGTTCATTGTTCTGCATTATGTGCACGCTACTACTAGGATGACGTCCAGTATGCCCATCACGATTACTCTCACTGCTTGCGTTTTAAACCTTTTTCAGCTTGATGGTTATGTACTGTGTTATAGGCTGCTCTGCACCTATGTCTTAAAATGCATAAAATGCAACAGCATCACTACAAATCCCTGGGCTCTGAAAAAGGCTCCACATCCAGGTGCTGTTGGGTTTGTAGTGTGGAAACGTAGGCTGAAGCTATGATTTACTATTAGGTACCTGGTTATTTGAGGATCCTGGTGCTCCTGCAAAGAGCGGCTGAGAGTGTCACAACACACCTTACCCCTGTCAATCAAAATGAGTGGTAGAGAGCTCTGGCAGAGGAAGCAGGCCCTGAGCAGGGAGGTGTGAGAGGAAGAGGGAGGGGAGAGTGGAAGAGTGGTGCAGGTGGAGGGTGCGGCCCGGCTGTGCCGTACTCACCGTGACACGGGGCTGGCGCTGGAGGAGTGGCGGTTGCCGTAGGGGCTGATGGAGGAGCGCTTCCTGGAGGAGTAGGGGCTGCTGTCCCGCTCGTAGCTGGAGGAGCGCTGCCGGCTGGCGTAGGGGCTGTCTGAGCGCTGCCGGCTCCGCCGCGACACCTCCCGGTACGGGCTGGGGCTCTGCTGGGGCGCCCTCCGCCTGTGGTGGTAGCTGTCCTCCGCGTCCTGGCCGTACCCCCCGCCCAGCGGGCTGTCGTTGCCCCCTCGCTTCGGGCTGGGCGACTGGGCCTTCCTGTGCGGGCTGCCCCTGGACGAGGCCTTCCCCTTGGGGCTGGACTTGTAGCTCTTGGAGGACTTGCGGTGGCTCTTTTCCCCCCGCTCCCTCTGGGAGGAGCTGCGGCCCTCCCCGCGCCCCTCGCGCCGCTGCTGCTTGTCCTTGCGGGACTTCCCCGACCGGCTGCCCTCCTTGCTGCGGGACGAGGACGAGGAGGAGGCCGTGCTGCTGACGCTGGCCTCGGGCTGAACGTGCACGCCGATGGGCAGCTCCCCCCGCTTCACCCCGAAATCCCCCTCCTGCTGACCCTGCCGCCGGGACCCGGACGGCAGGGAGGCAATGGAGGGCACCTTCTCCTTGCCCTTTCCCGAACTCCCCTTCTCTCTGTCCCTGCTGCTCTTTTTCTTTGTGCTGCAGCCCCCCTCACCCGAGTCCTTCGCCCTGTGCGGGTCCTTGGACTTCTTGCGGGGGTGCCGGTGCTTGTGTCCCCGACTCTCTCTGCTTCCCCCAGCCCCGCCCCCATCGTCCTTGCCATAATCCGAGGCAGGATCGAATCTCTCCCCTCCTCGCCTGTCCGCAACGGGCCTCGCCGACGGTGGGTCCGAGAAAGTGTCGGAGTCGGAGCTGATGTCGTCATACTCTACCAGCGGCTTGATGGCGCTGACGGCAGGAGGCGCCGCCGAGTCCAGGGCAGGAAAGGCAGAGGCCTGGCCCAGCGACGACGATTCCCGTCCGTGTTTTGACGACTTGTGCCGTTTGCGCTTCGAGGAAGAAGACGACGATGACGACGACTTGGACTGGAGCTTACCGTCCTTGCTCGTCATGTTACCCGCAGAGGAGTGCGGCGGGAGCAGGGGCTGGTACGCCCCGCTGTTACCGCTCGCCGTCTGCGACTGTAGTGAAACGCTGGCGCTGGGATCCGGCTTTCTCTTGGTCCCATGGTGTCGGTCTGACCCAGGCATTCCTCACGTCAGCAGCGGTCCTTCTCCCAAACGCGGGCCTCTGTAGCCGAGACAATACATTAACGGAAAAAATAGTACTCCAAAACTCGGCAAAATCAGCATGAAATGTTCAACATTGGTAGCTAGCTAGCTAAAGACAGGCAAACAAAACAAAAACAAGTCTCCCCACGTTCTGTCCTTATGCTTCATCGAAGTTAATTCCAATCAGGTCAGCGGCATGCCTCTGTTTTTCACAGAGGAAAAAAATATTGAGATAGAAACAAAAAATACGTTACTTTCTGATTAGCGGTCGAACGTATGCTATCTTTAATAGCCGATTACAAAAGCTCAAACAATAGGTCGGAGCATTGTGCTCAGTTTCCCCGTTTGTTTGGTTAGCCAGCTCGTGCTATGTAGCAAGCAGGCTGTTTCGTAAAAACGAAGAGGAAAAAAATAAACCCTTTTCTTTTAGCTACCTTTAGCCCGGTGCCAGGCTTTAGGGAAGGTGTTTTAATTCCTTCAGTTTACGGTTTGAGTTCGGAAACAAGTATAGTCCATGATGAATGGGCAATATTGTTTCGCAGAACTGAAAATGAAAACTTGACCCGGTTGGTTCTGTTTACATGTTCGTTTAATATGCCATTTTTATCTCTTTATATTTGATATTGGTCAGAAATTATACTATATTCATGTGCAAAAGATGTTCCAGTTTATTTTTAGTGGCCCTGGATATCAACCAGGCCTGTATTTAGGGCGATGTTTGCGGATATAAGAACACCCACTGCCCCTGTTGTTAGGAGAGGACAGTCGCCATTGTGGCTCCAGCTCTGAGCTTCAGCTTCAGTTCTCTTCTCGCTCTCTCCAAAGCCCCATGCCGGAAGTCTCGATCGCTGTCAATCTTCACGGTAACTCAGCAACAGCCTTTCCAGCGCGACGCCCCGCCCTCTGCTCTTGGCGCGCTGCAATGTCAGCCCATAACCTGCAGGGGCTTCGGAATTTTAAGTCCACAGTAGTGAAAGTTTCACAATCATAAGAAGTGGCTGCCTAGAGTCAACAATATCTCTTTTCGGCATCCTTACAATGCAAAAACATAAAAGAAAAGGCTGGTGATAGGTTATTTTCTTCAATTTTATTGTGGCAAAATTCAAAATCCAACCAAGTTTTCCCCCAAACAAAAACCAAAAGTTGTTACTGCCTGTCTAATTCTGTTTGCACCGGGCCCACGTAACAAGCTGGTGGATGCATCTCTGCACAACGACATCGAGCTATCATAGTAGCTATTCCACATACCTTTTATAGACAGCTATAAAGCTGTCTGAATACAGTTAGGAGGTAGCAACATACCATCCGCCTAAAATTAATATAACTGGACCGCTGAATAAGATATAGAGAAGTTATTTAGCTAGCGACCTAGTACATCTGATGAGTTCTTTATGCTGTCTTAAAGCAGCAAGATAACTATAATATTAACCACGTGATAAAGCCATTATGTTAAACAAGATGCAGTGTCAAATGCGCAGGATAGCAAGACTAGCTGGCTTCCTATTCAAACACTAGGTAGCTGAAGCACAAAACAGCTATCTAGGTAACTATCACTTTAGCTAGTGGCTACCAAGCTCGCTTGCTAGCCGCCGTGTTCCATCGGTGTACACCCCACTCAAACAAAAGTAGCTAGCTAGCTACCAAGTTAGATTGTGAAATATATCTATATACTGGTTATCACAGCCATACGTTTCACCTTCTGTCTTCATCGGTGGCGAGATGTGTCGCAGAGGTCTTCCAAAATTAGCAAAAACTAGTAACAAATCACATGATAATCAAGATCGTTTGCTAGACAGCTAACTGTACCGTCTCCTCACCCAAGCTCGTATGTCGCAAAATTATGTCGTATAGGAAGCGCTCACCAAAGCGACGGAAATGTGACGCTATACCGCACAGCCAACTGCGAATATTGTAATAAGGTTCTACGACAACTACACCGAAGATGCAATTTAGTGGTTTGTATGCAAAGAATAAAGCGGAGAGCCACAAGTTAGACAGGACTCAGATCAGACACAAGACACGGAGGGGGTCTGAATGAGTTGATAAAGGCGATTGAGTCAATGTTTCCTGACGTTTCCTTGCTCAGTTAGAATGCTACCCCAGAACTGCAAACCTGAAATCTGTGATTATATCATTCTTACATGTGTGCGAAAGTAAGGCACGTGATTCCATGTATCTAGTCTCACTCCCTGAATATCTAGGTGCTCTACAAACATTAGCGAGCGCGTCAGAACTGCAGCGTTTTAGTGTAGAGTAGCTTACTTCTGACAATGCAAATGGTAGTCTCGTTAGCTATCTAACGGTACATACTTAACGATCAGCTATCTTTGCCACTGCACAGTTATTAGACCGTTCGCTAGATGTGGTCAAAGGTGAAGAAAAACACCGAGACGCCACAGCGGAAGAACGACGAGAGCATTCGCACTTAGTTATCCAAAGAGAAATACTGTAGCCAGCTAAGTCGATGGTTACACAAGCTAACTTGGAACAGACATCCACGAATAAGCTGAATAACGTTGTGAATAACGAAGTGCCTTTCCAACTTCTAGCTTTTGCCTCCACTTTATGAGTGATAAAGCTGGTTTATAATGTGAAGTATTATGAAACAAATTGTTGTAGTACGTTTCACGTCTTGTACACCGATGAAAATATGGTTCAAATAATAGTACCATATCGAGAAACTGAACAGAATTGGACTCTTAAAATGTGTATTAAAATAATTCTGTCCTCACTTTTAAGTTCCTATGTTATTTATTTATTGTTAACGTTAACGAATCAGCTAAGCAAACGAATGAAACTCATCAAAAAGGTGAATGTTACAAAACTATGAAATGTTAAAATGACTGTATTTAATTTTTTTGTATTGTGGTCAATAATGCTTACAAAGTAAATTTTCAACACTATCCCCTGCGCCGAAACCGGTAGCGCTAGCCTAGTTCTCGTATCAACAGCCCCACGCTTGTTTTGATCCTCCACGATGACGTCACAGAATTATAAATGCATTGTATTTTGATTGGTTTCAGCAGCTCTGGGGGCGGTATGCACCTAAGGCGGAAGTTGTGTTGTTTTGTAAGAGAAAAAGTTAATAGTTTGCAGCTACGCGTGCTTTCAACAGTGTAACGAGTTGCCCGAAATTGATATTGATTTTGGTATTTATCCTGATTGGTGCATGTCTATGGTGCTTAGTTATGATTAAAAGTTATAACAGACGCATGTAGCCAACAATAAAATAAGAAACACCAAGACGTTGTTTGGATGACGGAAGAGTTGCTAACACCTGTGTGGATTTGTTTGTAAATTGGGATGAAATAATTAAATCTGGAAAAGGAATGCATATGTACGGCAGTGACGTATACCACATATCACTCATAGGTTTAAGCCAGGACACGTTCACATATCATTTAGGCCTCAGTAAACAATTGTGTACGTCGTGTGTATTCAATAAACACCGAAAAACAATCGAACATATAATGCACATCTTGCGTCTTGCATAAGGAGCACTGAGGTCGAATTACGTTAGGAAGACACAAATGACTAGAAAGATGGGAAGGAAGGAGGGACAAAAACATCGGTTTTACGTGACGTAAAGCACATGAATAGTTACTAGTTAGTTCGGCGCGACGTCAAAACCGTCTCTGCGTTTCTTAAAAGATAACATTGCGTATAATTAGGAAAAAATACGATTAAGGTCCACCACGATCCTTGATGAGACAGTGGTGGACAAGGGAGAGAACTGGAGCGCAAATGAGATAAAAGGTCGTTTTGTGTATATGCCTGGGAAGCTAGAGGCTATGTAGCTAGCTGTCTATCTTGCTATGTAGCTACACAAGCAAGTCCGCAGCAGCAGTTGCTCTCACATCAGTAGCATGATAAGCTTTGAGGGGGTCCGTAAGACCAGCACCAGTATTTGTACACTGTCGCATTGTTAGCGTCGGATTTGTTTTCACTGGATCGAGACTTCATATTCACCGTCCGAGATGGGGAAGGAGGTGAACGGAGTGTCTCGGAGCCGGTTTGAGGTGAGTTTCTCGGCAAATTAAATGGGCTGACAACTGACGTATTGATGGACAGGGAGCGTAAATAAAGGTTAGCAGGAGATGGAAGAGTGGGGCCGCTGGGATACGCGCAGCTGACCTTTTGTTTATCATTGTACTCTCCCGATGTTTTCAACGTTCCGCTGTCCTCCGTGATCAATGTTTGGACTATATAACGTGTACGCGTTTATACACACAGTCGTTCTTGTAGCATGTTTTGGTCCGTCATCATCAAGTGCTTTGTATGGAGCGACAAATGAGATTTTATATCTGGCAGTAAATTATCAAAACGCAGCTTTGAGATGGTTCCTGCTGCTTAACACAAATACACAAACATTAGAAACGTGCCCCGTAACCCACTAAAATACACTTGCATTTTGTAACCTATTCATGGCAAAGTGCGGTGACAATTGTATCCCGTCTCCGCTTGTCATTTGTATTTCACTGAGGCAAGGTTTTGCGGATTGTACTCGCTTTACCCAAAAGAACATTTTAAATGAGTGGAGCGATGGGGTAATGATGAGGGTGCGACAGAACTTACAACAATGAAAAACGTATATAATAGCACATGGATAACGTGCTGTCACAACTGCGTTAGTTTATGCTATATGAACTCAGTGACAGCCGTAATTCCTTGTGTTAAGTTCATTATTTTCCCAGTTTGGAGCTGGAGTAGCTTAAGTAGATCGTCTTGTGTATTGGCCGATTTGTTGCAGTAGCTGCCGGGCCCCCAGCAGCCGCAGCAAGCTGTGAACACGCAACGGGCCCAACATGAGAAACTTATACCCCCATTCTGTAAATAAATCACGTGCGTCTGCATTCGCGTCGTTTCATTACACATCTATCCTTATTTCCCCGAGTTTTAATCCCCATCTAGGCAGTGTGGGATTTGTGCCGTTTTATTTATTTTTAACAGTGCAACAGCTGACGACTCGAAAGATTCAGGCCGTACCTTCTGGCCCGACAGCTGCGGCAGATACGTGATCAGTAGCTTATTAGCTAGTCCAGCTCGTAACAATTAGACTTCCACATTTTGGCATTCTGTATCATGCTTAGAGTGTGTTGCATGGTTTGATCCACAAGACGGGATGTATGTTTATTTGTACGCCTTGATGGAAACAGACTTATTTGAAAAGAATATATTGTCTGTCTTGCTATTTATTATACTGGCTGTTGTCAGTACCATGAGAATGCTGGGTTTAAGAAATTTTTAAGTGGAATGCTGAAGACCATGATTGTAATGTATTTTGAAACTTTATGTCATTATTGTTCAAGAACTTGTATCTGTAAGAGGGTTCACATTACATCAACTTTAAACAGGTTCGAACTCATGTCAGTGAAACCCACCGAAACCGGTTGTAAAATCGTTTTGCAAGCAGTCACTGTTGCTTCTACGGCACAAGAAGGTGGAGTCAAGAAAGTTAAGCCCTTGCGCAATATCGAACCCCTGAACCGAATAGAGGTGCTGATAATAAAAAGCGACCAAAAAAAAAACTACATAATTAGGGGCAGAATCTGTTTTCAAGATTCCCCGAACCTACTTAGTGTACTGATGACTTGCCCCTTTCTACTAAAATAAAAGCTCAAACATGAAGGGGAAATGTTCCTGTAAGAAGGCAGTCTGCCACCATTAGACCAAAGTGTAATGACAATGAGTTTCTTGTGTTATTTTGTAGAGTTTGTTGTAAAAATGTCTACCAACAATTAACTTGAGACATTTGCCTGAGTGACAACCAACATAAGTATTTATATTTGCAGAGAATAAAAGATCATCACTGGACATTTGGAAGGGCTTTTTAAATGACTGAAAAACAACTTGGATGATGGGCTGTTATCAGCTGAGTGAATTTATCCTAAATACAATAGCCTTCTTTCTCCAGGTCTTCCAATGTGCCATGTGTCTGGGCAGGTCACAAGTCCTGCACTGACAACTGTACATATACAGTGTAGCTACACTCACACAGACACAACTTCTGGGCTCCAGGGAAAAGCTTGAAAGAGCATAGCCATGTTTGACTCCAAGAGAGTGATAATAACAGACAAGCTAGCAGCTTTTAGTCAGTCAATGGCAACATCAGTTGGTCCATGTCTTAAGCAGGTGGGCAGAGGAATGAGGTAGATAGAGGCAGAATGAGGCAGTGGATTTATCATCACATCTTTGGTGTTGCAGAATCCAGACCTGATAAGCCTGTTTAGAGACTGAAGAATAGATTGAACTAGGCAAACATTAATATTAATCCATATTGTGAAGGTCTGACACTGTTGTTTAGTCAGCTGGAATGGATACACTTCCATTCTTTTGTGCTGGAAGTCGCTCAGGATAAGAGCATCTGCTAAATGAATGTAATGTAAGTTTGAACTTAGGTTAAGGTTGCTGTGAGGTTTCCATATAGAACACCAATCCTCTGGGTGGTAAATGTGTGTATCATTGATTTTTAAATATTTACTTTATGCTAAAATGCTTGCTTCCAAAGTAATTCTTTATTAGTTATGTGTTTATCACTATACAGTTATAACCAGTTGTTTATTATCTGTTTTGTAATAAGAACTTTATTATCAGTTTGTCCTTTGCATTAATACAAAGACCCCGTGACTCACCTGTGCATGATGATGTCGACTCAAAAAACGGAAAAAATGAAACAAAAAAGGAAAAATTATTTCTCCCCGTTTTTCCTGTCATACTGTTTTTGAGAGGGGTTGAGCTTGATGAAATATTGCATGTTTGAAGTCATTGCTCAGTAATTTTTCTTAATTGTGAGATGAAATAAGATTCTTGTTTTTTCCATTTGTAATTGCACAAAACAGTCATCAGAACTGCATTTGAGATGTAACCTTTCATTCCTGTTGTGTAGGATGAATACTTGATAGTAATGTCCCTGTAAGTCATTATTCTGTTGTCCTATTCATTATGTAGGTATTGACAGACAGGTCATAGAATCGACAGATTGTCCAGCATAAATGAGAATTCTTGAGGTAAAGAGGGCCCCTCTAAAAAGAATCCTTTTCACTAGAATAATATAATAGACTGGCCCATACTTGAGAAGCATAACCTCACTCTATTCCAAACAGGTTTAGTTCTTGTAATTTTTTGCCAGCTACACCACAGCTAATACAATTTTTGGCATGGCCAAAACCAAGGCACAGATTGTTGTCTGTTAAATATTACAAAATGTTTTTCCATATTAATTAAAATCAGAAAAGATAATTTTGTCCTACAAGAGTAATCAGCATCTTGTATCAATTACCAGCAGAACAAAACACTACAATTCTCTGTTGAAAGTGATCTGCGTGACATTGAACCAGTCTGTAGTGATGGAAGACAGTGGTTGCCTATTGGCCATATATTGCAGCTGCCTCTGATTTTGTGGAGTCTGTATTCATTCTTTAATTCCAGTTTTGGATGAATTGATATGTTATGGGATAGAAGCTGTCTTTGAATCTGGATCATGCAGAGGGTCAGAGTATATTAGAATTTCTGTTGTGTGAATTAGTCTGATGTATGGATCCGCACCCTGAACGGGGCAGCAGTTGGGCCTGTTTTGGGTCCCGTGTCTAAAGTCTTTATTTTGATTTGGCTAGGGATTGTACTCCCTCCCTTAGTCAAAGCGGGCACCGACCACAAGACCAGTAAACCTGTTAGAGCTGAAGGAGATGTCGGCATTTTGGACTAACATTTGTGTTCTGTAAATCCAGATGTTCTCCAGCAGTGATGAAGCTGTTATCAACAGGAAGCTACCTAAGGAGCTGCTGCTACGGTGAGTGGCACCCAGCCTCTCGCAGAAAAGACACGCACTTCACCCCAAGCTGTTGTGAGTCAGTTCTGCACAAGAGAAATGAGTCTTTTGGACCATGTGGGTTTAATGCCTATTGGTGGATGCTTGGTGATGTTGTGGCAGCATCACTCCCAGCATTGGACAAAATGAAATGCAGGTAGCCCTGCTGTGTTCAAGCCACTACACTCCAAAGTGGACTGTCACAGTGATAGCTGGCAAATATGTCATCAGCCCTCTTGGTCTGTTCTCAGGATCTTCTCCTTTCTGGATGTGGTGACGCTTTGCCGGTGTGCTCAGGTCTCGCGGGTGAGTCAGGTTCTGTGTTTCTGTGTTTGTGTATGTGTGTCTCTGTGGGCTTGTGTTTTGGAAAGAGCTATGTAAAGCTGTATGTGTGTGTGTGTTTGTCTGTGTGTGTGTAGTGGTATGTGTGGTTAGGGTCCTTGAGGTCACTTGACCTGATGACCACCTCCTCCCCTGTCCCCCCAGGCCTGGAATGTGCTTGCACTGGATGGCAGTAACTGGCAGCGGATTGACCTGTTTGACTTCCAAAGAGATATTGAGGTCAGCTGGACACACCCTACACCCCATCTCTCCCCTGGCACCTTTCTGTGTTTGTGCCTTTCTTACAACCCAAAACAGTGCATATTTTTCTTTTGGTCTGGCAGTAAAATTGTTAAAGAGCTATATGAGGCACCCCACTGATGTCCACTATTCATCTCTGTGGGATAGATTGTCTTTCTTTAAACTAAGATGGCAAATGTGTGTTGATAGTGATGGCTCATATTTTATTTATATTGTATGGCTGATGAGTCTACTGTGCAGGGCTGTGTGTACTGGCATTGATTTGTGTGTCTGTGTCTGTGTTTTGGATGTATGTTGATTCTAATGTGTGTGTTGCAGGGCCGTGTGGTGGAGAACATCTCCAAGCGCTGTGGAGGTTTCCTGAGGAAACTGAGTCTGAGGGGCTGTTTGGGTGTTGGGGACAGTGCACTGAGGTAGGCCTGCAGCGAGAATGTGGGGGACAGCAGACTGAGGGAGCAGGGGGACAGTGCATTGAGGGCATAGGGGGACAGCACATTGAGGGCATAGCAGGATAGCACACAGGGCATAGGGGGACAGCACATTGAGGGCATAGGGGGACAGCAGACTGAGGGCATAGGGGGATAGTGGACTGAGCATAGGGAGACAGCACATAGGGCATAGGGGGGCAGCGGGATGAGGGCATAGGGGGACAACAGACTGAGGGCATAGGGGGATAGTGGACTGAGAGCATAGGGGGCCAGTGCACTGACAGTGTAGAGGTACTGCACACCAGGTTAGGAGGGAAGGGACAATAAGCAAAGGGACACTTGGAGCTTTTTCTTAGTGAAACAAAAATGTAAAATTTCTCACAAACTGGAGCCATATGCACTCAACTGCTCTTTGGCTCTTTGCAGGACCTTTGCCCAGAACTGCAGGAACATCGAATTGCTCAGTCTGAACGGCTGCACCAAGATCACTGACACGTGAGTGTGGTTGAGAGGAGAGGAGGAGGGTGACATGGAACCGTTCACTGAAAAAAAACCCCTTTTGAATAAATATGTAGAAGTTGATTGAAGCAAAGGTTGGGTCTGTCCAGCATTGCATTACTGCTCTCTCTCACTGTGCCTCTCATACTGTCTCCCTCTAATGCACTCCCTCCCCTAACACATTTTAATGCCCTCTGTCTCCCCCTATTGCTGTCATATCCTCCTGTGCATTGCCACCATCACATCACCATCACAGCCGTGAGCTACAAACCAAAATGCGGGTGGGACTGCTGTTCCTGCTTCCACTGCATTTCCTTTCACAGAGCCACTCCTGGCCACTCCTTCCCACTGCCCTCAGCCAATCAGGGGAGATGGAAAGGCTTATAATTAAGGTTTATAAGGTTTTCTAATTAGATAAAACAGAAATAAAATATTTGGTATCTCAGAATGGAAAGTAGTTAAAGTCAGTCAATCATTATAACTAACTGGCCTTTCTTAAGAACTTTGATAACTGTCAGTCAACTTATTGGCTCTATTGACAACAGTTGCAACAACTCGTCCCACAGTTCCTGGCTCTTATTAGCTAACACTAGTTCAGTACGGATCTGAGGTAGCACAGTTCCACTTCACAAGGTTCTAGCTCCACCCAAAAGGATAGGTATGCTAGGCAGACGTGGCTATTGCTACGTTTCCCTTGCTACGTTTACACTCTCTTACGTACTCTGTCTTCTCCCTCTCCTCTCTGTCTGCAGCACTTGCACCAGCCTCAGTAAGTTCTGCCCAAAACTGAAGCACTTGGACCTGGCCTCCTGCACCTCCATCACGAACCTGTCCCTCAAAGCCCTGAGGTGAGCCAGCCGGTATGGCCTGGCACGCTGCACACACCGCCAGCACACTCCACATTCGACCGAGTACCCTCATCAGATACATATGTATACAGCGCCTCTCAATCAACTCTCAAAGCGCTGGGGGCCTCACATGCTCACTCCCTGCTATATGCAGAGCACACAGTAAACAAACCTCCAGGACAAATGTGTACAGCAGACATGGCGTACAGAGTGCCATAACCAAGCACGTGGCACACATGAGTGGCGAACAACTGAAAAGGCGGAGAAATATTAACCCCCCTGACACTCCCATGCCTGTGTCGTTTCCTCACTCTCTCCACAGTGAGGGCTGCCCCCAGCTTGAGCAGTTGAACATCTCCTGGTGTGACCAGGTAACCAAGGATGGGATCCAGGCGCTGGTGCGAAGCTGTCCGAGCCTGAAGGGCCTCTTCCTTAAGGGCTGCACCCAGGTACTGCAGGGGTGTGGAGCTCGCGGTGCCTCAATCTCTGGGAGGGCCCATTGGCTGGCATATCTGTCTCTGCTCTAATGCCCCTGTGCTGTGTCTCTGTCTCTGTCTGTTTCTTTGCAGTTGGAGGATGAGGCTTTGAAGTATATTGGGGCACACTGTCCAGAACTGATTACCCTCAACCTGCAGACATGCTCGGTAAGGAACCCATGAAGAGCTGCGCTCTAGTTTCTCCGCACTCTTCCAACTAAATACATATTTAGATCATCGGAGCCATTGATGTAATGGAAGCTTAACCTGCTGTTTATCCCTGGTGCTGTTTGAATAGTGTCTCTGAAACCTCCAGAATTGGATCATTCCGCTCTGGGAAACAGGCCGCACATGCAATCTACTGTCTAAGGCCTCTGTGTGTGTTTGTAGATCCCTCAGGCATTTAATAGGCCTACCTGTCTCCCACTCTGCGTTTAGATATTGTTTGCGGCTGGCTCAGGTGGCAGTTTATTATGCTCCTTGACAAAGTGGAGAAAAGGGGATGGTGGAAATGGGCAAACATTCTCCACCTAACCTACATAGCTAATAGAGTGTGAAACAAGACGGGGCAACACATTTGTTTTCCTGCCTTTGTTTGTCCTCCTCTTTAGCTGTTTCTCCAAATACCTTTTTTTACCAGGCCCCCCTCCTCCCTCCGCCCGCTCCTACTCCTTGTCTCTCACACCTCTCTCACCTCTCACCATTTCACACTTACAGTAGCTTCTCTCCTCTCTCTCTGTCACTTTTCCTCTCACCTCTTCACCCATTCTCCCCTTCCTCACTCTGTTTCCTCTCTCTTCCCAACTCTTCTGTAGTAAGAAGTGCTGGTAGACCTTTCTCTGTCATGGTGGTGTTGGCTGCTTTGGTTGCTTTAAACAGTCATTGAGAAAACCGAACACAGCGTGAGGTGTGGCTACTCTGTTCCTCTGATTTGTCAGAGACATTGTATGAACTGCAGTAGGCTTCAGGTGTGGTTTTATGCCTCTTATACAATGGTTACCTAATACAGATTCAAAACAAGCTATTTAAAGCTATTTAAACTTTTCCTTAAGTGTGATTTGTTTTATTTTATCAGTGTACATGCACTATGGTATATAATTCTGGGGCTCAGTCTGCCATCTCAATGAGAACTAAAAGCTTACTCCCTACTCTAAAGCTGCTTAAAAAGGTAAAAAAAAAAAAATTAGATGATTAGTTAACCACTGGGTAGGTGTGGGAGTCATACCAGCTTTCTACCCCCTGATGGCTGAGGCTCAGTTACTGCTTGGATAGGAGACCTCATTGGAAAACCAATAATGTTTTCAGATTTCATTTTCACCTCACACATCATTTTCTGTGTTTAAATATACTTTTTTATGAGCACTTTATATGCCATTATTTAAAATTGTGCACACTGTGTATTTTGCTAACCCCTGTCAAAACCCTAATTTTGCGACTGACCCAGTGCCGCACACACACCCCTGTCCCTGTGTGTCCCCCGAGCAGCAGATCACAGATGAGGGCCTGATTTCCATTTGTCGCGGTTGTCACCGGCTACAGTCCCTCTGTGTGTCAGGCTGTGCCAGCATCACAGATGCCATTCTCAACGCGCTGGGCCAGAACTGTCCGCATCTCAGGTATCCCGCCTGCAGCACCCCGTACAACCCCGACGCAGTAATGCAAACACACAGATGTCCCGTTGCGAGAGGTGATGGCCCGGATTCGGGTTGCAGGTGTGCACAAGTGAGCACCCCGGGGCCTGGGTGCTCCCTGTCACGAATTCCTCTCTTCCGGTCTCTTGCAGAATACTGGAGGTGGCTCGCTGCTCCCAGCTCACAGATGTGGGTTTCACTACTCTGGCACGGGTGAGTGATTGACACAAAAAAACACACACTGACTCACTGACTCACTGACTGACAGAGGGAGGGCTTTTCCTAAAAAAAATGAAATAATCTGTGATTGACAAAGTTCCGTGCCTGTAGTGTGGTAAACCTTTCCTTTTCGCCCGCAGAACTGTCATGAGCTGGAGAAGATGGACCTTGAGGAGTGTGTGCAGGTGAGCCACAGTCTCTGCGTGCAGATGGACACCATTCATCTCGTGTGAAGGATGGCTGGTGTAATGTGGCACCCTCTCTCTCTCTCTCTCTCTCTCTCTCTCTCGCTCCAGATCACGGACAGCACCTTGATCCAGCTTTCCGTTCACTGCCCACGGCTGCAGGTTCTGGTGAGCTGACAGATAAGGCGGGTCACACCCAGATTCCATAGCTATGCGCAATAAGGCATCAGGAGTGAATACTTGTGTGATGCTCTCTAAGCTCTGACACAGCTGGCAGTATGCCATCACTCAGACATTCGTTAATACCTGAGTAGCTTGCTTGGGTTGGTTCAGGTCGCTTAACTGAATGTTACCTCATTACAACAGAGGGATTTTGTTTGTGAATGTGCTGGGTGTGCTTCCAAGTGATTTAGGGAATACTAGACTGCAAGGTGTGAGTCACATGACAGAGCTTTCCTGTATGGGTGCAGATAAGCACTCACCCTGGAGCATTATTCTCCTTTTTTTACAAACTGGTTAGGGCTGGATTAGAGGAGGGTAAGGTGATCCCTGATCAGATGTTGTGGGAAGAAAGTGCCCAGAGCATTACATTCACTCCATTCCATATAAAGAATGACAAGTATAATACTCAACCGACCTCACTTCCCACCTCCAAGGAAAGAAAATAATCCTCTCCTGCTCAAAATGCAGCAGCACCATCTTGTGGACATGATGATTATTGCTATGATTAAAGAATGTTACAACCGTACATTGCTTTGCCTGCCAGAAATATACATAACATATTAAAGGACATGACAGATTACATACTATATTTTTTAATGAAATTCCTTTCATTTCAAGTTTTTATAATATCAATCTACATCACAGGTCATGTGGCTTATTATTGTTTTGTTGATCTTAAAGGGTATCTAGGGATGCTCTCAGACAAATTATCAGCAGTTTTGAAATCTGAAAATCATCATACATTACGTTCACATATATCTGAACAGGAAAAAAAAACACTTGTTTAAATTTAGTGCAAAAAGCCAGTGACTCTTCGCTAATGATCCTCAGTGAAAACGGTCAGTTGGGGTTGTGCTTGATGCTTTCAACCAATCAGCCTAACAGTGTCCGGTATGTCCAACCAAACATTATCCCTGGATGGTAATACTGTGTGGAAGCAGCATTTAGCTGTGCTGACCTTTCCTGCCGCCGGATGTGCCATGTTAAGTTGATTAGGACGGATATGTTGTGTGCATTGATGGGGACTCTGGCCCCGCTCCTTAGAGCCTGTCCCACTGCGAGCTGATCACGGACGACGGGATCAGACACCTGGGCAGCGGCCCCTGCGCTCACGACCGGCTGGAGGTCATCGAGCTGGACAACTGCCCGCTCATCACCGACGCCTCGCTGGAGCACCTGAAGAGCTGCCACAGCCTGGACCGCATCGAGCTGTACGACTGCCAGCAGATCACCCGCGCCGGCATCAAGAGGCTGCGGGTGCGTGCTCTCTCACACACGCCCTGCCGTTCCGTCTCTGTGACACACTCTGCTACACACTCTGGTACTCTCCATGTACACTCTGTGACCATCACACTCCTTCCATTCTGTCACTGTTATACACTCTCAGCATTTTGCCAATGTTACACACTATCTACACTCTCTCACACCATCCACCATCCACGTTCTCTAATGAAATTCTGGCATATTTGTGGCATCAGAAATGCTTCATGACAATTCTAGAGGAAGTAGTGGAGCTTGTTTTGCAGATTTGCAGTGACATCTTCCACAACACACACACACACACACACACTTTCACATATACATATGCATCTGTACGTCTCTATTATTTCACAAATGCTCTCTCTCTTTCTCTCCCCAGACTCATTTGCCTAATATCAAAGTGCACGCCTACTTCGCCCCGGTCACTCCACCTCCCTCCGTCGGGGGAAGTCGGCAGAGGTTCTGCCGTTGCTGTATCCTGCTATGATGTCAATGCTCCATCCCCTGCTCCCCACCCCCCACCCCAATTCCTGTGTGAGGGTCCACATGTGCATGCCCCTCCTCCCCCTGAGCGTTCATGGTAAGGGGCGTGGTCACGTGATGACCTATTCTGCGGGGAGCGGCTGAGACGGACAGAGGGATCGAGACCCGGACTGAAAGCACACCCGCCGGCCACATTCCTGATGCCACACCTCCCACGCATTGAGGCATTCCCTGCTTTCCTGGTGTCAACTGTAGCAAATAAATTGCCTCCTGCTTAAAAACTACGCACATACACTCGAATAAACACACATCCTTCATGCTCTACACCCCCCTCTCCCATCACATTATGAAACTCCACTGTGCTTCAATCAAAGTCATATATTTTTTATAAAGGACAATAAGGAAGATTTACAAAAAGAACTGAGGACTGGAGAAAATGCCAAAAGTTGCATGTTACAATTCTAGTTTTTTGGGGAAATGTAAATGTGTATGAGGAAGTACTGTAGGAACCTGTGGTGCCCCATTACCGACCTGGCCTGAACTCCCAGTGGACGGAGTGAGGGAGATGCACCAGTGCAATGTGGAGACTGTAAACCAGCTTTCAGCACCCCAGGCCTTGCAGGGTGGGCCTGGTCAGTCCTTCACCTTTGGTGAAGCACTTTTAGGCACAGTCTCAAGGGCCTCTGATTGGGAGGGAGAATGAGAGTACAAAAATGAAATGGCGCCTTATTTGAAAAGCCTACGGATCCTGAATCCATTTAGTCTTTTTGTTGGGTTTTGCGGTGGTGAAGGTGAGATGAACAAACACTACTAGACTGACCCCCGTTCCTCTCGAGGGAGAAGAGAGTGATGGATTTGCACTCATTCCTACATCAACACACCGAGTGTTGTAGAGACCACGGACTCATAGACTGTAGAGGGACACCGGAATCCACAAACTGAGACACGTACAGGGACATATTCTTAAGCTGAAAAGCAGAAACACAAAAGACACCAGCGGAAAGTCCAACGTTGTGACTGGGACATTTACATTTACATTTATTCATTTGGCAGACGCTTTTATCCAAAGCGACGTACAAAAGTGCAAATAGTGAGCAAACAACAGGCAGCAGTCCATCTGACTCTGGAACAGTTGTTGTATGGCCAACACCACTGGAAAAACAGGAGTGAGAGAGTGTGTGGAGAGGTACAAAGAGAAATGGGGCATAAACGAGTGGGTACTGTGACTAGCATATGGAACAACCGTAATTATAGAAATATGATCTGGGCTCCACACTCTCAAAATTGAAATTTCATAAATGACATGCAGGTTTGAATAGGAACTACCTTTTATCAAGATACCATACTGTGGAGTACCTGTGCATTTGTACAGCGTGATCCATCGTAAAAATAATTAATTTATAATTTAATTACATATGCATTAAACCTATGTCTTCAACAAATATGGATACCCTCATATTACTGTATCAGGTTCTTCCATATGTGTCCATTCTCTGCTCTCCTACTCTGAGCACTTTTTTTAAGCCCTCTCCATTTCTGCCCTTCATTCTGTTGGTTTTAGTCCCATTCGTCTGTGGCACTGAAGGGTACAAGTGCTCTTGTAATGTTCAGAGGTCAGACTCTCTCCTTCCAACCTCAGCAATGACCACTTCTGTTTGAGAATGAGATGCATGTGTTTACAGTTGGCATCTTCCAACCGTTTATGTCAGTTTCATCTTGCCATTTATGGATGTGCAGTGCGGCATTCAGCACCAATCTTACCTGACAGGAGATGGCGGTACATGCGCCACCAGCACCTGCTGCTGTTGTGTGTCCAATGATTGCAAGTCTCATTTCACACATGTGGCTTTTTCGCTAAGGTGCTGGGATTTTCCAGGTTTCTTCAACATAAACGGGCACGTCTAAACCCCAAATCTCTGTATCATTGGTCAAAATGAAATTATATAGTGGCTCTGTGTACATGGAGACATCTCTACTGTCTCCTCTATAAGCAAACTCACAATATTATCTATAGTGTGTCTGTACGGATAAAAAAAAGTGTTATTGATGATTTAGATCAGATTTGAGAGGATGAGGGAGAAGTGGTTTGCCTTTGAATTACCCCTACTAGCATGTGGAATCATGGGAAAAAACTGTGAATTTGGTGTCTGCTTCTGGTCCTGAATCATCTGGACAAGCCACAGAGTATGTTACTTTGCACAGTCACATTTAACCCAGAGTGCTTTGCAACATGGCATATTAAAAAAATGTGTTAAAGTAGAGATCTGCTTATTATGGCAGTGATGGTCTCTGTTTCTCTCTGTTCATGGTGAAGAGTCTCCCGACCACTCAAGGTCCTTTAAGTGGACCAGGACAGAGGAAACCATCAGATGTGCCAGGGATCTTGTCAGTAGCTGCCATGTTTGAGAGAATGCATTGGACAACAAAGTGGCTCCTCCAGAAACATGTGCCATGGCAACCACGCTATGGTAACCACACTAACAACACCCTGGGGAGCTCATTGGCAGAGGTGTAATGAGAGACCAACAAACACACACTCCCTCGCTGTCTCGCACATACACACATGCGCCCAGTGTGTGTATGTCCCTCTGCAGGAAACCTCTTGGAACACATTGAAATGCTCTGTTTCTGACCCTCCTGTGATGAGGGAACATTGGTACTGTGACTCACAACTAATGAATGCACTGCAGAAGGAGAGAATTCACCAAGTACTACACTGCCACGACATTGTTCGGAAAGGTACAGACAGGAAGGTTAAAAATATACACAGAAAAATTAGAACATTGCTGAGGTTCAGGAGTATTCAATTTCCTTTTGACGTAAATTGAGAGTTGGAGAAAAACTGAATACAATATTTAAACCCCCACCTCTCTGGCAGATTCAAGAAATGATGGTTACACAGACCCACTTGGTAACAGACTTCTGTGTTTTCCCCTTCTGCCCCTCACTGAAGTAATAAGCAAATAGCTGAGGCCTTTCAAATGTGAATACTGTGTTTGCATAAAACCATAGGTGTTATTCATACCATTCACGTTTGTTACCAAGGTTGCAGTGGTGGTTGCAAACTGTGGCAAAGGTCCAATGGCCAGCATCATGTGTATTTTTCCATCGGTGTCTATCTGACCCACTTGCTCCACTTCATTTCGTCAGGTCAGTTTGCCGTTGGGACTTCAAGTAATCCTGTGGCATTTCAGTTATGGGTCTGTGGGCAGAAGCAGTGCGGCGTTGAGCGCTGTCAAACGTTGAGAAGAATGAGGACAGTAACAGGAGCCAGCACTGGGAGGACTTCATGCAGCATTTTGGTCCACTTGACTCTGATTTTTGGGACGAAAACGCACGTGGAATACAATTACCCCTCCCACAGGCTTTGCTGGTCTCCCCTGAGTCTGTGATGTTAATATCTGAGGTTGATGATCATTCATGACAATTACTGTAGATGTTATCTTCTGTAAATCTTCTTTCATTTCTTTTTTTTTACAATTAACAAATATAAATATGTATGTAAAAATAAACAGGTAACTATATTATTAAGATTTATCTCCCTGTGTAAATGTGCCATGCTGGTTGTGGTCAAGAGAAAAGCTTTGCTACTCTTAGGTCTTGCACGGTCAAGGAACACGTTTAAAAAAAAAAAAGTTTCGCACTGCTAAATAGTAATTGATAAGAAACTAACTGGAATTTCCACAAGTCTTCCATCCCCCCAGTACTAGCAACTGAGCTACATGTCCTTTCATATTCCTATAAGCCCATCTCAGTACTCGAAATGACAGAAGCTACAGGCCTACATTAGTTTAAAAATGTTGATAATGATTATTACCCCACGCTTGGCAGGAAGGCCGTGAAAGCACAGTGGAAACTGATCTAAATGAGCAATCGCTGGCCCCTATCACTCAGACTGAAGACGTGTGCTGATGAATAGGTGCGACTATGCTCTGTTTGACAGGCAGCCATTTAGATTTCACTTTGATGCACAGCTACAACTCAAGGGCCGTGCTCCACCATGCGCAAGGCAGCATCTCTTTGTGCTGACAGGGGACAGGAATAGGTTGTAAGAGTATCAAGGATAAGGGTATTTTTTCTGTAATGTTATACACAAATGTACCACTAGATGTCAGCAGTGGGCCATCTGTTGAACACTCTGTGGTTTGTTTGCACAGCACAGTGTACTCAAAAGTCCCTGAAACGCCAAGAGCGAGACACAAAGGGTAGAAAAAGGCTTTGATGTCAGTGTCACAAATCAAACGCGGACTTAGACATCAGAGCAGTGGCTCCATGGTGTGATGCACTTCTCTGTATATATTTATCCCACAGACCTGTGCTGTGATCAAAGCACACATGAATGGCACCGAGCTGGCCGACCTGCAGGGATGAATGACATGGGCAGTCTGGTGCCAGCTCCATGGTGGCCAGGGGAAGGGCTTTCAAATAGCAACAGGGATTTGGCATGGGCAGCCATAGTCTGCCATTACTGCTGCTGTTCCCATTGTGCCTTGCCTGAAAACAGCTGTTACACTAACTCCCTGCCATGCTTGTCTCATTCACACGGTGCTTCAGTAGGGGGAAGCCACTGAAGCTGTCGGTTGTCTTCAACAATTGTGCGGGCTAATGGAATGCACATGTATAGCATCTTTCGGGCGGGGTGAATCACTTCAGCCACTGCTACTATAGATTTAAGATATGAATATGATGTGAGGCTCCACTTGTAAGCTTTCAGTCCAACCTGAACATTACATTATTGGCATTTAGCAGACGTTCTTATCCAGAGTGACTTACATCAGTTGCAGTTTTTTATTTATTTATTTATTTTTACAATGTTATCCATTTATACACAGGGTTGGGGAGTAACGGAATACATGTAACGGCGTTATGTATTTAAAATACAAAATATGAGTAACTATTCTGTTACAGTTACCATTTAAATTCATGGTAATCAAATTACAGTTACATTTTTAAAATATTTAGATCACTGAAGGGATTACATTGGATTTTTTTCATTTAATTTTTTTTTTTCATTCAATGTTTATTCAGTTGGAAAATCTATCCAATGATAGGCAACTCCGCGGTGTATCTCCCACATGCCCCTCACGAAAAAAAAGCAGGAAACCTGCGTGACTCACAAGACAGTAGAATGGAGAGTGAGACAGAAAGCAACCAGCGCAACGCGTTTATGTCATGGAAATACTGGGACCATTTTACTTTCAAATTTGGCAAAGGTCACAACAGTATAATGCAAGCTGTGTCTCCCAGCAACCAAACTGCTATCCACTTCAAAAGTCGACCTCTAACCTGAAGAAGCATCTTGAAGTAAGTACTCTTTTTCATTATTTAAGCTAATATTGATCGCTAGCTAGCTATCTTACATAGTTTGGCTGCACTGGATTAGCTATTCAGCTAGCTAGTAGGCTAGTGGGAGAGGCTCCATCGCTATGATAGATTAAAGAACAGAAAACAAAGGCGGAGGATGAAGAAAGTGAGACCAGAGATACACCAGCAATGTTAAAGTTGTTGGCATATCTATGTTTTTAAGTTCTGTTTTTACTACGTTGCAGTTTGCACAATAAAAATTGTTTACATTCTGCAACTGTTTCATGCATACTGATTCCTTCATTTATTGTGTCATTTTGTGGGGCCAATTAAGCAAACCCTACAGTAATCAAATTCATTATATACATGATGAAATTAAAATGATTTTATATTCTATGTACACCTGACAGAAGAATAAGCCACAAACCTATATAAAGGGCAAAAAAACGGTGATATAGCCTACCGTGAAACGTTAAAATGTTAAAAAATACCGTGATACAAATTTTTGGTCATACTGCCCAGTACTACCACCCAGCACTAATAACAGTTCAGAACCTTAGTCGGATGAACATTCTTTAAAAAAAAAAGTAATCCAAAGTATTTCGATTACGTTACTTACCTTGAGTAATCTAATGGAATATGTTACAAATTACATTTTAGGGCAAGTATTCTGTAATCTGTAGTGGAATACATATTAAAAGTAACCCTCCCAACCCTGATTATACAGCTGGGTATTTACTGAGGCAATTGTGGGTTAAGTACCTTACCCAAGTGTATGGCAGCAGTGACCCCAGTGGGGAATTGAACTGGCAACCTTTCAGTTACAAGTCTTACTCCTTAACCACTATGGTGCACTGCCACCCCCACTTAAATGCATATAAGATGTGAGTATTTTAATTAGTATAGATTTAAAATACTAATCTGTCAAAGGCATGGAATAAAGAATTTTATTTGCCACTATAGCAGGAAACACTCTGTATAACAGTCCCACCACACACACCTTCTGGGGGGAACAGAGCATTCCCTTTAAAATGAGATGATCACTATAGTCTACATGTGCATTATTTTTCCCCTTGTTTTAATGACATGCTAATAATATTCAGTGATTCTGTGCTGCTCGCGGAGGGAGGCGGGAACAGCAGAACAATGAATCGCAAAACAGTCCCTGCCAGAACCCAAAGGAGAGCACCTGAGAACACCCCTCCCGGACCAGGCTCAGTCTTGGCAGCTGTTGCTGTCGTGAAGCTAACACGTAAAGCTAACACGTCATGTTATGTCACAGCAAAGGCCGCAGCCCAATCCCGAGGGCCCTGCTGCCCACTGTTCCCGGAGCTCGGAAATGAGGCGAATTCTGTTTCCAGAGAGGGGAGCTGTCGGGGGTGCATCTCGGTCATTACTCACACAAGAACAACACAGCGCACAACCTGACTTCTCCCGCACACAGTCACTCAAGAACCTGCTCCTGCCGCGTGATGACTAGATTTTATTTTTGGAAAAATGTTCCTCTGCACGTCAAAGTCCTTTTTTTGCGCAGCTGGCTGTTGCTGACGTTCAGGAACGGATATGAATTGGATTTGACTAGGTGGAAATAGTAGAAGGAGCCCATACCCCCCCCAATCCCAGTTGACTTTCATAGGCCTGCTCTGACTTTGATGTACGGTTGAACTGTACGGATGTAGCTGTGCAGTCGCATACAGTGCTGTTGCTCCCTGAGGAAGATAGTTCTCCGCTCGCAAAATCAGGCTAACGTTAATCACCACCTATTCCTCCAGTCTCACTTGTCATTTTCATTGACTCAAAACGAGAACAGGTGCACACAGTGCATACTCGCATAAACATAAAAGCCGGACTTTCTCACATACGCAATCTCTCTCGCGGACCAGCGCACACACACACATATTTCTCCTCACGGCGGGCGGTGGGCTAATTTGCATTGCAGTTATTTTTCCTGCTCTCAAGTGCCGCATGATAAAAGACATTAGACTCTGCCACTCTCTTCCTCCTCATTTCTTTCAACAACAACCTTTTGTTTAACCCTTTCAGCCCACCAGTGCCATATGACCATCCTCTCACCATTGTGATCCTTCTCCACCTTTCACTCTCAGTATCTTTCCTGCTATTGTCCTTCAGCATTTTGCACTCACATCTCCTCTTTTCCCTTTCCAAGCTTATCACATGACCTTTGCCCTTATTCTCCTCCCTGTAGCTGGTCTCTACTCTGCCTCCTCACAGCTCTTTCCCGCATACACCAGAACCCTGCACGGGTGGCCAGGGATCCTCATCCAGTGACACAACATTACATTATACAGTCTTTTAGCAGACACTCTTATCCAGAGCGACTTATGTAGGTTACAGTTTCACACATTATTAATTTATACAGTTTGATATTTACTGAGGCAGTTGTGGGTTAAGCACCTTGCCCAAGGGTACAGCAGCAGTGCCCCAGCGGGGAACTGAACCAACAACTTTTTGGTTACAAGTCTTGCTCCTTGAACACTATGCTACTCTGCCGCCCAGCATGGACAGGAAGGAGATACGGGGTCATATCTGCACCTGAGTTCCACATAGATCCTGTATAGATTCCACATAGATCCTGTAATTTCAGATGGGGAAGTGTTTCACCCTGGGGTAATGAATGGTTGATTACTGCATGGTCTCAGCTGTTCCTCTATTCCTCCTACACACTGATGACGAGTGCACACCAGCGCTGCTCTGTATTGGATTACAATTCATCACGGTGCTCTGCAGTTAAATTCATGCGGGCCTGGGGTGGAATGTTGTGTCAGGAGAGTGATGCCCACATTGCTTCCACAGCGAAAATGCGGCACCAACGCTAAGTTCATCTCATGTCACATGAGGTCACATAAAAAAATATCAGATCTGTCTATAGTTACAGTAGCTTTACCCAGCTTCACTCCTGCAGCATGGTAATGAATCCACTATAAAGCTCTCTTGTCTGCTAATGAGCTATCTGAGTGGAAATAATGTCTGTGCTCTCTCCCAGCTCATTGCCAAGATAAGAGAACACCCGGGACTGAGTAATGTGCCAGTTAGTTAAGCTTCATGGTGCAGAATCAGCTTCACTGGGTGCTTGGATGGCATAGTCATAAAGGATAAAATAATTTACTGTTAGCTACAGACGGAGGGAATCGCATAGGCCACACTGATTACTCCTTAAACCCACAAGCTTTAAGAAATGTGGCAGAAAACAAAAAATCCGCTCTCACGGTCGAACTTGCGGAATTCTCTCGAACCCTCATGTCCCTACATTTAGCCATCAGCGTGAACGCTGTGTACGACAACACCTCTCCCCTCAACTGACTGTCTTCACCATGCGGACAGCTGGGCTTCTTCTAAGGCTACCCCCCACACACACACACACACACACCCCCAGCCCACAAGAGAAAAGTGCGGAAATCTCATCTGACCTGTCACACTCCCTCTGATTTTCTATTTTGTGGAAAAGTGAATTCGGAAGAAAGGCTAAAGAGGTTGCCCTCAATTATCCTCCAGGTTATTTCCTGGGATAGAAAAGAGGGTGTTTACTCCAGGAAAGAGGAGGGTGGATGGGAATGGGGGTGAAGCTGGAGGGAGAATAAATCTTCACCTTGTTTGTTTTACAAGCCCTTCACTTATTTCATCCAAGGGCTAACAAGATGTGAGCTTTCCTTCAGTAATTGTGAGTGAACTTGCATTTGTGTTAATTGGCGCACACAGACATACCCCAGGCATAACAACGCAATGAGTGCCACACTGGTGGCCAGTTTGTGATGCCTTTGTCATCACAGTCGCTATCTTCACTGATCACTGCGGCAGCGGCCTGGATCACTGCAGACTCTTTCTGCTGTGCTGTCAGTCGCACTCCTCGTGTCGATATTGCACTGTCTGGGGCTTGAGATAGAGGGTGCATGCAATAACTGAACTGTTCAATTTAACCCAGACAAAATAGACCACCTATTAGTTATCTTATAGTGTCTCAACACTGTGAGTGGACTAGGTATTTTCACTAGCTAAAGCTCACAACCTTGGGATGTAGTATTTTACCTGATTAGCCCTAGTTTTAAAAAATAAATGGGCATAAATAGATATCATACACCTTTAACCCAAATCAACCCAACAGTCCAGTTATAGCTACACATATACATATATAGTACACTGTATTCATGGCTGTGTGGGATCTCTTTGTCCCTGTTTTTTATTTTGTTATCAAAATGTTCCCTGTGCAGTGTTTCTTTTCTCTTTCTTTCTTTCTCACTTGCTTTATTTCCCTCCTTCTTTCCTTTTCATGGTTTTCTCTCTTTCTGATTTGGCGTGTGGCCACACTGATGTTACAGCAGTCAGCGTGAACACTGGGTGTATCGTTTAGTTGTCCAGATGTTCTAGGAAGATTCAGCACTCTGATATTCCCCCTCCTACACAGGCCACTGCAAAGGAAGAATAGACTTGAGATTTCTGAAGCAAATTAAATTGTCTGGTCTTTTAAATTGCATCAAAGAGGCAAAAAGAGAGGAAGCAAGAGGCAGTTAGTCTGCAATAATGCATTTTTTAGAGTGGCAGTGACATTTACTGGTTTTTTTTTATTATTTTTCTCCACACCACAAAAACACAATCTTTCTCTCTCGCACACGCTCTGTCTATCCGCTCTGTCTTTCTGTCTGTCTGTCACCTCTCCTCTCTCTTGCTCTCTTTCTCTCTCTCTCACACACACACACACACACACACACACACACACACACACTCATTCCCTGTCCTCATTCTCCCTCTGTGCTGCTCCCCTCTGCACTGCCTGGTTAATAGAGAGGTACAAAATGTCCAGTCTGCTGAGCTCAGCGCTCTGAGAGCAGTCGACCGTATCTGCAGCCTCAGCCAGGGCCCCAGTATGAGCAGAGAGAGAAAGGGAGGCCCCAATCACCCAAATCTACACGGTCCTGGGGGTCCTGAGTCCACATGTCCCACCCACGCGCCCTCCCCCAAAAGAACACCCACCCACACCTGCACCCACGCTCTAATCCCAAGGTCCTTTACCTCAACTGCTGCCACCACAAGACAAGAGGAGAGCAAACAAAAACAAGACGCTACTCCACTAGCACCACATCGCTGGCGGAAGAAAAATGAAAAAGATAAAACCTTTACTTTCATATTTTTATCAACACAAAGCTACTGATAAGCCTGAGTCACGAGTCATACGTGCTTCTACAAAAGGACTAATAACTCTCGAGAGATGTCAAATCCAGATCACAATTAACGGCTCATTCAATCCGATTGACTGAGCTGAGCTAGAACTAAAACCGGCACATGCAGTGGGTTACTAGAACCAGGGCTGAGAAACTCTGCCGCAGGGCATTGTGCATTAATTAGTATAAAACTCAAATCTCTAACTGTGTCATGGCATATCATGCACTTGGCCCTGCTTTATTGATACCTGCCTGATATATTTAACATAAGCCAGCGGTATGGTTTTGTTTCCTCAGCGTGTGTTCTGTTTGGCTGACTGGGTGGGCATCACCCTGAGCATGTCCTGGAGTGTGATCTTAGCTGATAGGCCAATGTGTGCACCCATATCAACTGCGATGACAAAATCAGAGTTTGCATGCATAGGAAAAGGAAGGAAAAACTTCACCATTGGATGAAATCACATTTTTATTTCACCATTGTTTGTGGACCTGTAGAGAAGCTGGCTGACACTTCTCCCATGAGCCAAAGAAGCAAAGGTTAAGGGAACCAATAATTTATTTTAAAACTCAACAAACAAAACCAAGGAAACCAGCCTACACCAACCAAAAGCAGGGACAAAATGAGCCTTCCTCCTGTTCTCCAGCCACACCTGTATTTAATCAACTTTCAATTACTCAGGTGTGACTTGTTAGCCAATAGGCTGGTTCCCCATGCAAATTAACACAGGTGAAGACAATTAACACTTGATTGACAATTAACATTTAGTCCCTAGGGGGAGGTGGTGAAGGCTCTCCTTCACAGGACCAATGTGTCATCTTCAAACACAGGCATGCCCTCATATTTGTAATACACACACACACACACACACACACACACACACACACACACACACACACACACACACACACACACGGACACACACACACAGGCAATTTCTCACCGAGCAAGGGTGTAAAGATCTGTGGTCCCATATGCACATACACCTTTAAACAGAGATGTAAAAATGAGTCTCTCATTCTCTCACTGTCTCTCTCTCACACTCTCACATGGACAGCGGAAATGGGACACAAAATCCCATAAGGACTTTCTTCCTGGTGAATATCACCACCAAGCAAAAAAAAATAAAACAAAACCAAGTCTCTGATTAGTTCTATTAAGTGTGCCGTTTAAAAAAAAATGAGAAAGAAAAAAAGAAAGTCACCTCTCTTATCTGTAAATGTAGGCCTGGAGATGACATGCTCTAACGTGTCTGTTTTTCCCCTGGGTGTCAGTCTGTGTGCCTGTAGCGAGGAGAGTTGAAGGTGGCAAAACTTTGCCCTTGACTTCGTCTCCAGGGCTGTGTGTCAACACCAGAGAGCTGACTCCTGAGAGAAGAGGCAGTCAGTTCATGTCACAGGATGCCACTCCTGCTCAGGGTTCAGGGTCAGTGACAGTGACCATAGGTCATGATATAGAACAACACAACATAACCCCCCACCCCTGCTGTTTTTATCATTACAATATTTACAATTACAATCTATTACAGCCCTATTGTAATAGTACAGTGAGCAGTGTGAGGGGGTCTGTGTTGTCCTCTGTAAGGGTCTACCTGGACTGTGGCCACATGGATGCATTCCCCTCACGTCGGCGCCCGAAAAGGCCTCTGTACGAGAAGCCCCTTACACGCTCTCCACGCCCTCCTCTGCATCTAAATGCCCGTGTTTGCGTAATGAGAGAGAGAGGAGAAGAGCCGCCACTGCTTTGCACTGCTGCAGGGCCGGAGGCACCAGGGGTCAGCAGGAAAGCGGCAGCGGTACCGCTGGAATTGTCGCACCGTCATGGCCTGCAGTCCTCCACTGCCGGCGAATGAGACGGAATCACAGAGTTAGCAGGGTTTCGGCACACAACGTGCTCTCAGTCCCCATTCATTTCCTTGGAAGATGCTTCTCAGCACCAATCTGGGATTTGCGTAAGACACTGCAAGAATAAACAGCCTGCTGCTTCACCCCCTGCAAACAAACAGAAAAGATCCTCCAGCAATTCCAGGTTTGTCACTGATATGTGAGACATGAACCCTGCGGGGTTGAACACTGAATCCACGCAAAGGTAGTGAACAAAAGGTTGGCCCCCTCAGCAACTGATGCACCTTATAAGGCTCACTGCACACACAGATGAGGCCTCCGTGGGTCGACACATACCTGCAGGATGACTTCTTATCCACTTTAAGCCTTCACTCGCCCCCTGTCTGAGGCTCTCTCTGATGCTATGAGTAACTGGTAAGGTGAAATTGAGACACGCACGCCAGACTAAAGCACACAAGCTGTTTAGCTGACACTGATTCCACCCAGAAAAAAAGACAACAATAAAAAGTCATTAAAAATTCAAGATGCCTGAGGTGAGTCATATCTAACATTCGGTGTCAGTTCACATTCGCCCAGTTTTGAAATGCCTTCCATGCGAGCAAAGGAGGGTTTCACCTTGGAGGACGAACGGTGTTGCGCTGAAGCAAATGAAAGGCCTGAGAGAGAGAGAGAGAGAGAGCGAGTGCGGGAGAGAGGGGTGTTATGCTAATGTGATGGGAAAAGGATGATGCATTTTTCAAAGGCTTTCAGCCGGCTTATTTTCCAGCGCTGGCTGGCTGTCTAATCCCTCCGCTATCTTACTGTGCCACTGTGTCCAACATGCGACACACTTACGCATGCACACGCGCATGCACATGCGCACACACACGCATGCATACGTAAACTCAGCGCGTACATAAACACTCACATTGCTCAGATAGATGATTTTCTCCCCTTAGAAGTGGGGACAATTATTTAGAACGTGGAGGCAAAAGAGAGCAAGGGGGAAAGATTGTGGAGAATGACGTATATCTGGAGGACACACAGATTCATGCAATTTTACCTTTTATGCAACAGTCTTGTTCACTGCTTCCTGGGGTTATCACCCTGCTAACCCTGCTAACTCCGTGATACCTCCCCTATAAGAACCATGACCCACACTCTTCTGCCTCGCCCTAAAATTCACCTGGCGGAGCACTCATGCAATGACCCCCAGGTTTTCTCAGACACAAATGCACATCTATCATATTTACACATACTATCATATCAGAAAGGGTAGAGCCTTCATCGCCATCTGTGTTTATTGCTATATGTTCGTGTATTTGGGTGCTTGTTTATTACAGCTGCATTTATCAAATGTAGGTAGTGATCTCCACTCCAGTGTGTCCAACTCTACCGCTACAGGCTTATGGGGATTCTTGATTTTCATCCCACTTTTAGTCTTTTACCCCTCCTTTCAGAGGACTATGAGGTTTACTGACCTGTTGCCTCTGGCTCACAGCATGATGGATAGCAGATAGTGGCAACCACATCAGGCTGGTGCAGACCCACAATGCAACCTGCTGAAACCTCAGGGACACAGGGAGTTGATTGAGCTCAGTGCGGCTGGGCAGGACTTAACATGAAAGGTCAGGCAACATCAATAAGGCCTGTATTTGTCCACATGCTCAGAAAAGAGGCAAGAGGTATGATCAGCTGTTCATGTGACTCTGCAGGCTGCTAAGTTGTGCCATCACATTTTCAGCTTGTAATGAGCGTTCTGTTGCCAAAGCTGTGTAAAGACCCTCCTGGTAACATGCCCTCGCACTCTGTGCCTGTGGTTTGTGCCCTGAATACAGTCAAATTTGATTTGAGTTTAATCTGTCATATCATACAATGGGTAGAATGGACAGATTGGCTAGTTGTAATTATGCTACCACTAGGTGGAGCAGGGGTTATTTGCTCGCCCTTGTGTTTATCTTCTTGTTAGTTACTTTGTATGTTAGTCTGGCTGTAGACTGGATTACTGAAAAAAAAACAGTGGGCGGAGCTGAATGACACCTGATATAATAACTGCCTATGGGGTCTGCTAGAAATTATTCAATTTTTATTTTTAGAATTTGTAATTATAATTGATGGTGACTGACTGACAATCAAACCAGGAGACACCTGGAGCATCAAATATCAGACCTGACAGAATAATAAAAGGGCTACTCCTGCGAGCAATCGCAAACACTTAATTATATTCGCTGTCAGCTCTGCGAGACTCGTAATGGTATACGTGCGCCTCGCTGTGGGTAAAAATAATATACATTACAAAGGAATATGTCGAATGCATTTGCAAATGAGCAACGCTTGGTCAAGAAATGTACAAACACACAGGCCATGGTCATAACTCATACATCTTTTGGGAATTCAATATCTATCAATTCTGTACATTCAGATCCTATGTTGAGTAATACGCCGCTATCCTTAGTGCTGAAAATAACAGCTTCCAAAGCAGAGACTGAGTCACTGAACGCATATGTCCAGCATCCCTCGCAGCGATTCTGTGATAGCAGTTTCTATAGTAATTTTCGCAAGTACTTTCACAGGGGGATTCAGACAGACTTGGGCTCCAGTGGTGAAGTTTTTATTCGCACAAACAGAGCATAATCTAATTCCGCATGTCCAGTAAAATGTAGACTCTATAAGTTATTTCCATATGTACCAAAACTCTACCCAAGTTTACGGAGGATTACTCTGTGCTCCCCTAATAATCACCATTTGTGCTGCGTTAGGTTTTATTTGAAATATATGCAAATATGTCATAGCCCATGGCAGCAATCCAGAAATATGCAATCGTGCTTATGCATTTGCCAACCAGAACCGTTGCTGACCAATGCTTTTGAGAAATCGAATAGAACGGCATCTATTGTGGGTTTTGATTTTGCGAAACCGAGTGGCACCCAATGGTCGTTACAAACATTTACTTCAAAACCACATTGTGTATCTCTGCAGTAGCCTATATAAACTGCTGATACTGTGGAACAATAAAAACAAGAGAAAATCTTAATCTGTATATTATACAGTTTTGTACAAAAGATATGTTATTCAATAAATGATTGATTGATTTCACTAAAGTCCACCTGCACGACCACTGCATTTACCTGCGCTACGTGAGCTCCACCCTTTACTGACGTCTTCCCGTCCCCATCAGCCCGGACTTTACGACGTCAGTGAAGGTGGGAGCGAGGGCGGGTAGATTGGGTGCTCCAATCAGCAATGAGGGTTTACGCAGAGTTATAGCTGGGTTTAGCCTTAAATCAAACACGCAGCAAAGGCGCGCTTGTTGATACAGATGCGATGCATGGGCTCTTCAGAATATCAGCTTCGAAGGAGCAAAGAACTTGTGGCAAAGAGCAATCGTAACTACGTGCCAGTGAAGTTATTATAATTAAAGAAATCTGCCTGGACCGTGGAAACCGTGGAATTATAAAACAACATTTTTTCATTACAGAGTATTGTTCTTATGTTGATGTATGATTGCAAGACAGTGCGAGATATTCGGATTACAGGACCCCACGTGTAATGCCACTGTGAAAAAGCGCACCAGAGACTGCGTAGCGAAAGGAGAAGGCTTGTGCTAAAAGCACAATCGAAAATCCCTGCATACACTTATAACACGAACTAGCCCAAATGCGCTGCACATGTTTTGAACGTCAGGCGTAGTCAGAGGATTTTTGTATGTAATACCTTAACGCAGGGAATACAAAAAGACCGCTTCATCTAGCCATCGACCCTTTCCCACTTAAGTGTATTGCATTAAATTGTCCCGACCAAACTGATGATGACGGAGAACAGCGAAAAGGAGAACGAGCCACAGAACCGGGAACTCCATCGTTCGCCGAGCACAGTGTCCATACAGCCTGTATCTAAGGTAAGGTCGGACTCGTCTATTTGTCGCACCTGTTCGGAGAATGGTCTCTTTAGCCAAGCATATATAAGCGGGTCCCACCCATGACTCCTGGCGTTTGGACACGATTTGATATTTTGTTTTCTTGGGTAACTCCATCATTACGCACCGGTTCTGCGTATAATGCAACCAAAATGCGCAGTCAAAACGCACATTCAAAACGAATTCATAAAAAGTTGGTGATTCTGACATTTTGTCTCATTGGAGCAAATTATGTGTCTGGTGGGAAGACGCGTATGGTCGTTTGTGCTGTTTAGGTTAGTTTAGAGAGAACATGGATGGGATGCATATACAGTTTAAAAGGCAATTGTCTGCTACAAGTAGAGCTGAGAACCTTCCTGTAACCAAAAGATTGCACAACGTGCTTCCTGCAGTGATCTGTTTCTTGTACTTTATTAGTACAAATGTAAAGCTTTGTCATACCCCAAAAATAAGTTGCAACGTGAGGAAAATATCTGCACACTTGTTCAAATAATTTTATTGAACTGAGTACAATGAACACAAGCATGTAGCCTAGCATTGCCCTGAATTCAGTCAGTGCGTGCGCCTTTTTCAGTTAGGACATTCCAAAAGAATACTTTGAGTTAAGATTTTATTCATATATGAAAGATTGTTAAAATCTGATTTTTCTCTGTGGAAAAGGGGATTTTTCATGTCACATTGAGTCGACATGAATTGTTATGTTTGATGATGATATGTCTGGGATTATTTGCAATGTAAGGATACATTGTGAGCATGCGGGAAGTATATGTGACAGGACTAGTAAGATTATGGAATACAGCTTTAATTTATACATCCCCAAGGCTTGGCCGAATTGTTGGTCATGCTGACGTTCTAATTGCATGACCTTTAATAACACATTGTCGCAATTTACACCGCCCACGGCATTTTCATGAACATGGAAAATAGAACTGTGTGGACCCTATATATTTATTGTATATACCCTTTATATACTATAGTATTTCATACCGTATATACCCTGTATGTTCATATATAATTTTTACTACTAAATCGAAAGGTGTCGTTTGTGGATGGTGGTAGTCACACCTGAATTCCGGTTATGGGCTGTACTATATGGGGTCTTTGTCGTCACTGAGGACGACTGATGACCACAGCGTGTGCCAGGTACAGGACAATCTCAAAATACCGTTTTCGAGAATGGATGTATGATTTGGATGCACACTATTCACACACAGATGTATAACATCTACATGACAGGGGCGCGCTGATCTCGCACAGGACAGATCGCGGACAGGACAATACACATACATACGCACACTGTTTACTCTGCTATTTTGCTGGAATACATTTTTGGTAAAATATTTTGAATCCAAGGTCTGCGCTCTAAAATATTGCAGCGCGTAAAAGCTGTGTTCTGTAGACGTGGCCATGTGTGTCTGGAGAGAACCGCAGGCTGGTGAGCTGGAAGGAGAATTTTTGTTAGTACATTATAATAAACGCAATTCCCAAAATAAGCCACAGTACAATTTAAAGTTATCGATTTTAGAAAACATACCATGGACAGCTTTTCGAATTATTCAGATGACGGAATTGGGAGTAATAGCATACTTGCAGCTGATTTTACAGTTACGCGTAACTTAGTGGAGGACGGTTGTCACTTTTAACTGTCTGTTAATGTTGACAGCCTTATCTTGGCAAGATTTTGATACTGATTGATGAAAGCCGTAGTATCGTATAACATACAAAGAGGGAGAACAACAGACCTGTGAAAAGAATAAAGTAAAAAAAGTAAACGCAAATTACGCTACATATCTTTCCACTGCAAACCAAACTTGCAAACTGTTTCTCAGTTTACAGTAACAATATTTCAGTGACCGAACGACAAATACAGAAGTTTCTCTGTTTTTTGTTTCGTAACTCAAGAAAACGAGCAATTCTTGTCAATGCCTAGGAATGAACTGTGCCGTGTCTGTTCAGTTCTAAAAGTTTAATACACCTTTTTGTACAATAGTCCCAGGCTTATGATATCTTTAGTGTTTGTCTGGTCTCATCAAATTTGCCCACCAGCTATGTGTAAGTTATTTCTGAAATGTCCTCTGAAATCACAGTAATAGTACTTTGGACATACATATTGGATTGGTAAGCCTGGTGTACAGGACTGGTGGAGCTCAGACTGACCATCTGAGAAGTGCGGTAGATTGCCACCACCATTCCTCTTACATTTACATTACATTTATTCATTTGGCAGATGCTTTTATCCAAAGCGGCTTACAAGTGAGGTAGAGTACAACACAAGCGAAAGCCATACACTGAGTCACAAAGTACTGAATGACCAAGTTTCAATAGTTGGCCAGACAAGGTACAAGCTAGCTGGTAGAGACACAGCTCTTCTGCATCCACTGTACTAGAGTTGTTACAATATCGAGTAAGTGTAAGACCAAGTGGATGTCAGTGTTGTGCTTTTATTGACTACTTATCATATAGCTATCATATTAGTATATGGTGGTCTTGTGACTCTGTTTTATCCTTTGTTTCATACCATTTCCTTTGATGACTGTGGTTCCTCATCACATGTGACAAATGAATGCAAGACTGATGTGTCAAAATGATCTGAGTGATAATGTAAACAAAATTTTGTGACTTCCCCACTTTGGGGATAAAATATGATAAAACTGTGCATTTATATGTAGTGATATTGAATTCATTGTAAAACAGAGAGGGAGGGGAGGTTGAGTTCCAGACAAGACAAGTATTTAAGGGTAAACTTGCATGGTCACACCCTTGAGTTTCATAGCTACGAATTCCATGGCAACCAACTGTGTTCTTTTGTGAAAAGCATTTATACACCTTGATTTACTCACGGACAATGAAGGTAATGTACTCACCTAACCTACCTGAAATTGCTGACGTTAAGTTGTCTGAAATGACCATGAAAACTAAAATTCAATTTTGTGGAGTCTGTAAGACCCCTAAAGCAATAAACACTAATCTTGACTGACGGGCTTGTTTTGCCTTTGTGATGGAAATTGAACTGAAAATGTTATGGTCATGCATCTGATGAAAAAATTTGAATGGGCATCCAATTCAGAGAGGTGATTGCAATGCCAAATTATTTATAGGGGCTAGAATGTACTACACCATTAAAAGAACATCAGAGTGAACTGTCTGTTCCAGTTATGGATATTCAGTTTTATGCCCCAAAGGATATATTCAATTTGAAAAAAGCCATAGTGATGTTTAAAAAAGAGTCAGGAAGTTTAAGGCAACAGGTTTTCTGAACCTTTTTTGTTTTTGACTTGCTATGTGAAAAGACTTGACCATTGTGCCAGAAGTTATCCAATTTATGTCTTTACATTTCACTTTTAAAATGTGTCAACTCCAAAGGCTCTGTTGGCAAGGCCAATTGAGACGTTAACCAACTACACATTCATTGAGGCCAGTTGCTTCAAATACTGCAGTTATTCATCAAAATGAGTTGATCTCAATTCATCACAGAAGACTGAAGTCATGAAAAATAGTTGCAGTAGACTGTCCAATGAATGAGCAGTTGAAATGAATTGCACTGTTATTCCTGACTGATCAAGAGCTAAGCAGGAAAATGCCAAGCTACAGAGTGAAATGGGTTATTGAAATGCACTGCTCCAAATCTGTTGTCTTGGCACTGCCCTGGAACAGAGCTGGAGACACCTGTTTAATAAGATCACACAAAGCCTCTGCAGCTTAGCGGTAGTGTGGCTGAGAATACAGCGGGGAAGACATGCCTCTTCAGTCCAAACAGAGATAACCCCTTAAATATATGTGCAGACAATCTCATTTCCTAGTTGCAGGGACTTTCTGACTCCAAGAGTTGATCCAGGATCAGTTTACTCACCCACGATCCTAGTCATGGTGTGTGTTGACCCAGGATCAATGCTCCAGTGCCCTGCCCTCTCTTCTCTGACTGCAGTGGATTGTATTGGTAAAGGTGTAGGAGAGTCTTATTCATCATGTTTTTTTAATATCTGATAGGACTGCATTCCAGATTTTACAGAGAAATTGAGAACAGCATTCCAGTGTGAAGGACCAATTTTATGGTAGTCAATAACCCTGATAGTGTCTCATGGGCCTATACTTGCGTGACTCTGTAGGTCTCTAGAACTGCTGATATCAGAAGTGTACATATTGTTACTCTGTTCCTCCTCTTCATTGAGACCTGTCATGCCCTCAGTGTAAAGATGGGTTTGCATGTGGTAAAGAAATTTTGGTTTGATTTTTTATGCCTTCCAATAATGTTATTTTGAAACATTATGTTTTACTTGAGGGGAAAAGGGCAAAAATGGGTTTGAGTTTTTCTTCCTTGAGATGCCTGCTTTGTGCATGGATGTCAGCAGCGCTGATCTACAGGGGGTTATGGTCTGGAGAGAGAGCACGCTCTCTAGAACCCTGGTGCCCAAGCCCAGTCTCATGGCTCAGCTCTCCACAGTGAGCACCTCTGTGGTAGGACTGAGAGTGAGATCTTCTCACAGAAGCAAGGCTTCATGGAAGGGATCTAAGACTGGTTGGGTAAGACTGAGGGGAATCATTTGGTTTTAAAGCATAATTTTGAACCTCTTTTTAAAGACCGTGCTTGTAGTTGTAAACCACTAAACCATGTTGAAAGATGTCATACTGTTGTTAAGGCGACAGGACAAAAACCACGGTGGGGTATGTCTCCACTGCTGGCCTAAGAATTGAACCTATTGTGGGGTTACTCCCATTCTCCTGGAGCCCATTGAAGAGGTTGGAGCTGAGGAGAATGGAACTGGAGGATATGCAGTCTTTGCAACTGAGGCACTCAAAAAGAGGACAGAGATGAAGAGAGAGAAATGAGGAGACAAGAATCTGGACACGTCTATACAAGGTGATCAAGGGACAAGAGTTGAAAGGGAATGGAAGTTCAAAAGAAATTCGAAGCATTGTAAATGCAATGAGCATGGAGTGGAAAATGGCAGTTAATTCTGGTCAGTGGTTTTAGGGAGATAAAGGTAAGGGATAGAGAGTAACACAACTACAAAAGATAGAGGCAAAAAGGATGATGGGTAGAGAGGAAGATGTGCTGATTTTGGGGTCAATGTTACAATTTGTCCCCTTTTAGTTGCTGTTTTTTTGAGTGGTGGAGTATCTCTCTGATGTCTCCACTGTATTCCGCTATAATACTGAGAGTCAAGCCACGCGCACACACACACACACGCACACACACACATGCAGACACGCAAACAGGAAATCTGTCCAAGAACCACTGCAATTTTATAATCGAATAAACAAATGAATCATTAATGATATACACTGTTACCACTCCTGGATCAGCGGAGATGATAAGTGTTTGATTAGGGTGGCTGGGAGAAGCTATGACTCACAGAGGCAGCAGATGTTTATTTCAACCTCCGCTGTCTTACTCACAGCTCAATAAGACGTTAGAGGGACAGACAGGTGATACTGCGGGGTATTACGCTGACTGCAGTAGCCCATGTCTGTGACCACATGTGCAGATCAGTACAGATGAGATGTCACCAACAAATGGCAGCCAAGAAATAACTCCCTCTGAGAAAACCTCGTCATTTCTGTGAACACCACCACCACAATCGGCACAACTACCATGCATGCACACACACAGATATACATGCACACACACACACACACACACACACACACACACACACACACACACACACACACACACACACTCCTTCAGCCTATTCATGTTTTTAACTTGCCTGCTGTTTCCATTAAGCAGCTTGCAGTTTTTTTGCCTTGGGGGTGTTAGGAATGGCGGGGGGGCACCAGTACCTTGACTCCTCACTGGAAAGATGACATTTCCGCCAAGGGGAAAGGAGTTCGAGTGGGGGGTTTATTGGTGCAATACATCCACTCCAGCTATGGGATCTGCAGTGACCCTGCGATGCTGACTGCACAAGCCTAAAAATGTTAGACCTTCCCAAACCCCTCAATGCACAATGAACCTTCAAAAAAGTTAACTTTTCAGTACTGGGAAAAACTCTTAACACCATTTTCCTAAATGAATATATAGGATATCTATCATGGTCTTCATCTGTCATCTGTCTTTCCCCCACTCTCAGTTCAGTGCAGTTAGTACAGTTCCAATGATTCATGCATTACAAAGATTCATCCGTGGGGCCAAGCATGTACAAAACAAACAAACTGAACCATAAAAATGAGTTATGACAGACAGTTGAAATTAAAGTGATATCTCTTGCTGTAACGGCTGCACAGGGACTGTGATTGGACAGTAATGGGGGAGTGGTGAGGCTGTCAGGCCCAAGGCGGTGTATGACAGGTCAATATGACAGGGATGGGGCGGAGCTAAGGAGTCACAGGGCTCGGGGAGCATGTCTTGTCATCAGCGATGCAGAGCACATGTTTTATGGCCATGCATATTTGTGACTAATGACATTAATCTAATGACATTAAACACTTCTAGACAACAGAGCTGCCCCTCTCATTTTAATGACCTCGTTTGGTTTTCAGAAAGCCTCAACTCAGAAACAGCTACTCCTCCCTGATTGATGTGATGTCACCTGATATGTGGTCATAACAAAAGTGTGGCACAGCTCTAACTTTCTCGGTCTAGATATGTTTCCCACACTTTCTGTCTTCGTTTATATTCAGCACCACTAACAATAGCTGTGTGGAGGCTGAGAAAAACCGCATGACGCAGTAGAAGAAATAGTCTGAAGCCTGTGCTTTTGAACTTTACATTTAAATGGGAACACGCACAACTATGAATACCCGCTCTAACATTACGATCTACAGAGCTTGCACCTATTTTCAATATGTTTGTTAACAGAGATCAGATCATACGTGGTCGGATCTTCCTCATTATTGCAACGGTGATGCCGCTCCCCTGGAGTGGGACAGTTGGTGTGTTGACCAATGAGAGTGCACTCCCGCTGCGCAGTGTGTGTGCGCAGGAAGTGAGTGTTGGTGTGCGGGGGTCCCCCCCCCCACGCCGAGTGAGCTCAGCCCTGACCTTTTCCTCCTGCTCTGGCGTGTCAATGAACTACGCTGTCTGCTCCACGCTGCATGGGTCAGGGCCAGGGTCTGCGGCCTAACAGATGCTGGGGGGCGGGGGTGGGGGTGCGGGGGGGTGCAGTGCTGGGGTCTGCCAGCTACACCTACAGACACTGGCTGCCGTGCAACGTGGAATGTCAACCTGCACAGCAATCGGGCATGCCAGAGATACTGAGGTATAGAGTCGAAGGAAAGGGGGGGCGGGGGTGCAGTGTGAGCAATATAATGCTTTAGGATTCAAGACAGGTCTGAGTCATACCATCTAAAGGTTATGGGGAGGGAGGGGTTTAGGGCCTGGTATTTCAATGCAGAACGTTGGCTTCTTGTCTGTGCCAATTTATAAATATTCCTTACATATAACAAAAGTGCAAACATTCTCATGTCAACACTGCTGTGTGGTCAGAGACTGTAAAATACATCTGATCACTGGCTACGGCATGAGAGCATGTTGCTTAAAAATAGCACTGAGGAACGTATCTCACCCATATAAACTTGCCAAAAAGACATCAGATGGGGAGCTGAAAGGGCGAAATGATCACACAAGGGAAGAGAGGAACACATAATGATGAGAGTACAGAGAAACAGAATGGAAGGGGGAAGGGGGAGGCGGGGGGGAGAGAGGGAAGATACTTTAGAGGTGAGGGGGTGTCGAGAGGGTGTGGTCACGGTCCGCTGCTCTGCGGGACCTGCAGTCCGCCCCTGATAGAGTCTTACTCATCACAGAGCTGCAGGCAGCCTGGGGGGGGTCAGAGCCTCTTCAAAATAACAAATGATTACCTTCTGTGTGTGTGTGTGTGTGCATGAACATGCACAGATGTTCATGTCCGTGTGTGTGTGTGCGTGTGTGTGTGTGTGTGTGTGTGCATGAACATGGGCAGATGTTCATGTCCGTGTGTGTGTGTGTGTGTGTGTGTGTGTGTGTGTGAGCACGTGTGGTGTGCATATGTGTGTGTGCATGTGTGTGTATGTGTGTGTGTGTTCGCGCACGCTCATGTGGGTGTGTGTATGTGCATGTGTTTGTGCGCGCATACAGGTGTGTATGTGTTTGCGTGAGAAAGAGAGAGAGTGAGAGAGATAGCATCAGAACACACATACACCAGCATTGCATTTACTTTCTCTGTTTCTTGATAGCGCTGCTGAAACAATTATTTCGTCCCTAAGGGGTGAAGTATAAAGTTTGCGCCAGAAGTAGGCATTGTGGCTGGTATAATGAATGATCTGCCTTTATGCGGCTGTTTTCTTAGAACGCTCTCCATCCCTCCGCTCCCGCTGCTGAGTTGTTTCGTCTGATAAACCGCCGTGCAGCAGCATGTCCCATGGACATTTCTGTCTGCCTTCATCATTAATTCATCTATGGGAGGCTTTCGGCAGGTTATTTTTATCCACCTGCCAAAATATCTCCTCCTCTTCAAACAACTTGCGAACGAGGCTCCGGTGTCTGCGTGTTGCTCAGTATTAAAAGTCTTCAGAATAAACAGTACAAAGTTACTCACGTGTCTCTGTGGAGTTAATTGCCATTTGTTTGTTCATCGAAGGAGTGATCTTTGTCTCATGAGCTATTAATAGAGTCTGGGTCTCCTGGGGGAGGGACAGTAAGGAGTGGTGCAGAATCTGAGGGGCTGGGTCCCAGGGGGCCCCCACAGGAGCCTGCAGATTTTAGGCAGGCAGAAAACCAGAAAGTTCTCAGCTCTCCTAATGTCCTCCTTCCTACTAATGCAACCAGTAACTGAATACTCAGAATCTGGGCCTGCATTCACTGTAGAATGGAACCACAGGTGGAGTTTGCAGTGGGATACAGTATTTTCGCATATCTGATACAAGTTATTCAGATAAAGAACTGACTAGCCAGAGGACCAGGGCAGGTGCTGAAACTTCACATAGTTATCACCTGCCTAAATATTGTCTCTTGAGAGAAAATATTCAGTTCACATAACCCTGCAGTGCTTTGCCAGCCATTGCATGCTCACAGAATCAAGCAAAAGAAAGGAAATGTACATATCTTTGCTGTTTGTAATTGGTTCAGTTCACTCATTTATTTAGCAAGGGTCAATAAGGATTCTCTCATGTACGTAAACACCTCACTAAATTGACTTAATTATGGCACATGTCCCATTTACATGAATGCTAATGCTAATTTTCTCTGATTGATGCTTTGCGTCAGCACACTAATTTATGACCAGTGTATTTCTGTGTTTCTCATTTTTCAGTCCTCAGTTTCTGTACAGATTAAGAATTTAATCCACTGATCATGTGTACACTGTAAAGTATTGCAACACACATCAATTTTACTTAGAATAGTTAGTTTCAGTTAGGTACACTGATGACTGCTAATGATGTAAGGTTTGCTGCATACTTCCTTTTTAAAATATGTCCCTGTGTAACTAACTGGAAGTCAGATATAATGGACGTCGAAGAATCGCTGATTTTCTCTTTAAACCTCGAAAGGAATGTGGAAAGAAGTGATCTTGATCCCTAGGATTAAATTACAGGTTGGCTTTGCTGGGTAATGAAAACTTCACAATTTTTACCTTTATATGCGAAAGCATTTCCTCAGCACCTTTTTGATAGATGTGAGAAGATGGATTTCTGGGTAATCTGCAAGGATGGCCATTTTGGTGACATGACCTGATGAGGGTCTGAAACTGTCCAATCAGTCTAATCATGTAGTGCTTTTTTGTCCTTAACTTTGACCAACACAACTTAACAAGTGTTATGTTATTTGTCTGCCGCTGATATCACCTTATGACGTAGTGTTAAAACAAGAAAATGTAACAATTTGTGAAATAGGTTACCTTAAGTTAGGGGCAAAGTGCAATGTGGTTAAATGGAATTAAAGTCAGCAAATAAGATAAGTCCATATGTAGCATAGATGTATAGATTAATAAATCTGTGTGTAGATTAATAAATCCTTTGTTTTCCTGTTTTTGTTCAAATTGAGTGCCCTGCAAATTAGCTTGTGTTCACTGATATGGCTGCACAAACTTAATTATTAATTTACATCCTTTGCCCTTGCAGCTAATGTCGTGTGATGCTGTTTACAAATGTTATTTTCTCAATGCTCAGTTCTGGCCATTATTTTGCCCACTAGGCTGTGAAGTAATTCCTCCATTCCTCTATGCGGCGCTCTCTGTTTTTGTGTGCTCTTAAATTGCCCGCTCTCTCCTGCCGTCCCTCTCCTCCCGCAGCTGCAGCGTCTGAAGCGCTCCCTGTCCTTCAAGACCATCATGCGCAGCAAGAGCGTCGAGAACTTTTTCCAGAGGTCCAACAGCGACGCCCGCCTTCCCCCTGACTTCCTGACCGACCCCCGGCCCCCGTCTCCTCCGCTGCTGCCGGGGTCCCCCATGGCCAGTGACTGCTCTCCTTCCCTCTCGCCCTCCCTCAGCCCCAACCTGTCCCTCTGCTCCCAGTCCCCCACCCTCACCTCCTCCCCGTCGCTGTCCTCCAAGTCATCCGCCCAGCCCCGCCCGCTGATGACACACTGCTTCCAGGAGCACGTGTTTCGCCGCCCCACCTACTGCCAGCTCTGCAAGCACATGATTGTGGGTAGGTCACCAACTCCATCCAGCCCCCCTTCTTACCCACCACCATACACTGTGGTACTACAGGACCAGGCCTGGGAAAACGGTATAAAAGAGCGTGCCTCTAAGAGGACAATTATAGCTTACATTGGCGTATGACAAATCAATTTGTAGAGTAAGCCATGCACATAATTGTTTTCTAATATGTAATGCCGGTTTCTTTGCTGAATACAAATGTTTCTTTCACTGAACTGGAAGGAAATGTAGATTTGATTGTGTGTGTGTGTGCGTATGTGTGTGTGCATATGAGCGTGTATTGAAGTTACTGAACATTCACTCACAGCGCGGGCAGTTGATTCTTCATTTCTCTAGCTAATTATTCCTTTCATGTCACTTTCTCTAAACCTCCCCCTCCCCCGCCCCTACCCCTGTCTCTCACTCTTCACATCTTTCCTTTTGGCTTGTGAATTGGATTCATGTGCAGTGGGGATTTAGAGATACATTATGCTGTTCAGACTCAGACTACTGAAATGCGTTTTTTCAACTTCCACTGTCCGTTGCCTCTCAGTTTTATCCACAAAGACCGCTTTCCTTTGAGGCAACCACAAAAACACACTGATCAGACCTGATGTTTCCTCTCAGGCTCTGAAGTAAGCAACATGTAAGACTGTATTTATTAGCTCATTGTGCTAGCAGTGCAGCCTGTCGTGTACATGAGCGTGTATGTGTATGAAATGCTAATATCAGTTCCAGGACTTCATTAACCCTAATGCATTGCACTAAGGAAAAAAAGGTATTATGGCGTTATACCATCCGCTGTCCTCCTTTTTCACTGTGTAGTCATCTCTATGTCTTAATCTGGTCCCCTCCTGTTGCAGGTAACTCCAAACAAGGCTTGCGCTGCAAAGCCTGCAAGCTGGGCGCCCATCTCTGGTGCTCCTCTGAGCTATCCCAGCAGCCATGCAACGGCAAGGTAAGACCGGCTAACAGCACAGCACGGCATCCACCCACAGGAACTGGCTTCTCCTAGCTGAATACAATTCGTGCAATAGGACAGCAGTGTAGCCTAGTGGTAAGGAGAAGGGCTTGTAATGAAAAGTTTGTTGGTTTGATTCCCCGCTGGGGCACTGCCGCTGTACCCTTGGACAAGGTGCTTAACTTAAGCCACTCCGGATAAGAACACCATGCAATTGATAATGTTTTCTGCCTCAGAAAAACAATTCATCCCATGAGACAGTAGGTGTGAGCGTTCCATGTGTCATTGTGCTTGCAGGGTAGCACGCCCAGTTACATAATAAGATGCATTTTGAAAAAGGAGCCTGTCTAAAAAGGTACGGGAGTGGGGATAGGGATACAGATAAAGCTGACAGAGGGGGAGAGCGGAGAGTGACCCGCGAGAGTATCTGCGTGAGAGACAAAGGCTGACGTGTTCTCCTTCACGTCAGCCCCCCTGACAGGCTCAGATCTCTCATCTCAAGCCGGTCGGAAAATCGATACCCTCTCCGCACCAGCCACCGCGGCTAATTCAGTGTGAAATTCTGCCTGTGCAGAGCAGCTTTCACTGAGACGTGGCGCAGCACGGACACACGCAGACCTGCTCCAGTGTTCACCGTGCTCCCCCGTTTTCAGAGTGATGGACGCTCACTAGACTTTGGTAGAACATTGCTTTTGGACTATGCTGCATGTATGTATACAGATGTGAATGTATACATGATGTAGAAAATTGAAGAGTTTCAAATCGTATGAGACCCTTTTGGAAGGGAGGGGGTTGAGGCATTGATGTCAGCAGATGAGGTGGAGACAGGAGCAGGGCCACACCAGAACCCTTGTGTTGATCTGCAGTTCAAGAGTTAAATCCTTGAGGTCCCCAGTCGGCAATGTTCAATTTAGACCTAAGATGGACAGAAACCCCATTTCAAATTTAAGAACTAAAAACAGTTTCATCCTCTTAGCTCAGGTTCTAGGTGGTTTTCCATTACAGTGAAATCCTCAGAACTGCATATACTCCAGTGCATGCTGTGACATCATGCACTTACCCAGAGTATGCATATAGCAGAGTAAATACGGTCAGTGCGGCCAGAATGAGACCAGTCACATGTTGTAGTATAAAATAGAGTATGCAGTTATTTGTTTTGTAATTGTAAGGAATAGGCTTTTTTTCTTGCTGATCTGTGTCAGCTCATCCTGCTAGCATTAGTAGTGCTATTCTACTTGCAAATGAACTGTGGACACGGTTGGTAAGATGTGTTTTTGGTGGAGCCATTATCAAACCTGTTGACATAAAGAAGAGAGAAAGAAGCATGCCACATCACTGTTCTCAGCATACAGCTAGAAGTAAATAATTTTGTTCAGGAAAACGTCAGCCTTGGACCACAGGCAGTCCAGACAGTTATCTTGAATTGAGCGGACTCCAGCATCTAGTACAACACCATGTACCACAGCTTTGGCTGTGGGCAGTGCGATACAACTGCTCTATACGAGGCCAGCCAGCTTTGGCTCCAGCTAGCGCTGGCATGGTTCCAGCTTAACAGTGGAAAAGGGGTAAGAGTTTGCTCAGGGGTCCCGTCTCAACCAGTGGCAGCTGTCAGCTATTCTTCATAGGTCTGGCCATAAAATCCCACACAGAGGCTCACAGAGTGACAGCCTGCACTGCCCAGAGTTATTGAGCTCATTTCACTGGATATGATGCTGCGCTATTTCATTTATTTTTTTCACTCACATCCTTATAGCAGATATCAGAGCATGCGAGAATCAAGGCCAGTCCCAGTGAGGCGGAGGACATTGAAAGGGTTTAAATAACTTGTGCTGTACCAGGATCTCTTTCTGAGTTTAAAGCAAAGGAGAAAATTGATCAGGTTTTTTATCGATTGACTGTTTTTTGTGCTGGCAAGGTCCTTTGTTCTAGTCTTTGAAGAGACCGTGATTCATTTGAAGGCTGAGTTAAAAAGATTTATTAAAAAAAACAGACCACCACCATGCTGCTTGTAATAAATTTTAGGAATGTTACAGTACTGCAGAATCATATGCATTAACTGAACTGTGGGTATATGCACTACAGCCCCAACATGACCAAAAGATCTTTGCTCCTGATGTATGCGCATCAGCATGGAAATGAATGCTATCATACAGATGCAGTTACAGTGCCTACCATTCAAACAGTGCCACAGATGGTGAGCTCACACTGTATATTTGACATGTGTGGCTACATATTACAAGCTACATTTACAAACAAGAACACAATCAAGTTAACTGACCCTCTGGCCTGAGTCACAATAATAGCTATGCTGGCCTATAATTGTGGCCATTGATGATTGCTGCCCTATCAACCAGCCAGACAATCATCGTGTTTACTGTGAGTCCCAGCATACAGGAAAGGAAGGCCACCCTTGATCTCAATCCCTACCAGCTGCATAACTGAGGGCTGCATGGTTGATAAATACTGACATTTGGTCTAAGTTTTACTACAATTTCATGAGACTAGGTAGGGGAGACAGGGGACTAAAAACCCCATTGTTGCTTGATGTGGATGTGCAGCTGGACTTCGCTTTTTATATTACATTATTTGCTTAGCAGCGACCTACGCATCTTACATTTGACAGATTATCCATTTATACAGCTGGATATTTACTGAAGCAATTTTACCACAGCAGTGTGCCGTATGGGAATTGAACCAGCAATCTCTGAGTAATAAGTCCTGCTTTGTAACACAAAAACAGCAATAGGAGCAGTATGTATTGTGGACAGGGAAGGGCCTCCACTGTTGATGTGACTGGGGTTAATTTATATCATTTTATTTATTTATTTTTTTACTTTTTCAGTAATTTTAGAAGTTTTTTTTCTTGATTTCTGGTATTCTTTCATGGTTTTGTTTGCTTGTATCAAGTATATGGTGTGTATTAAACTGCTCTTTATCTAGTCGTTTAATATAGAGATTTTGAGAGAGGCAAATAAAAAAGAATCTCTCTCCCTCTGTCTCCATTTACCTCTTCTCCTGCCTCAGTCTGGAGCTTTCAAACGAAACTTCAGTTCCCCGATGCTTGTCAATGATCAGCTGGGCGCGGTCAAGGAGGCGGCCGCCACCAAAGGTAAGGAAGCTGAATGGACACCCTTTACCCAGGACACCTGCACAGATGTCGCCCGCTCCCCCCTCCTGTCACAACAGTCCCATTATCCCACAACAAAGCAAAATCCCTGAACCCCTGCTACAATAACCGATCCATTATTCATGTCATGGCTGCTAGATCTTATTAAAGTCAGCTGTCATCAATGATCGCTTTCTCCAGAGTACATCATGTACTCTGATTCAGTTATTCTTACCCAGGCAGTGTCTGCAGAGAAGAAAAAACTGTCGTGTTGTGTACCTCACTCCTTCTCCATAACTACAATAGCGCCTTCCCTCCCTCCCCTCTTCTCTCCTCCACCACATGTCCAATGAAGCACGTCTTCGCCTCCGTCGCTAATATAGTGCCTCCATTCTCTGCTATCCCCCATTCCAGTGTCACCTTAAGTGCTTTCTAGGGATATTTTCGCAGTTCTCTAAATGGGTCATTCCCTATCTGTGTCGGTTCACTGATACTTATCCCCTCCGTTCCACATCCTCCCTCTGCTTGCAATAAAAAAGTGCAGCTCTGGGCACATTCTGTCCCAAACATTTGATGCAGGATCAGCTTGTCCTAATATCTGTGTGTGTGTGTGTGTGTGTGTGTGTGTGTGTGTGTGTGTGTGTGTGTGTGTGTGTGTGTGCAGAGTCTGGGAAGGCGCGCGTGGACCCTGTGTATGAGACCTTGCGCTACGGGACGTCCCTGGCGCAAATGAGCCGCTCCAGCTTCGGCAGCGTCTCCGAGTCGCCCACCTGCAGCATGGTACGAGGGGGGTCACTTTTCGGGGAAGGAGGAGAGGAGACTGGGACTCTCATTGCTTGTGTTTGAGTTAGTCTAGGGGGCCTCCAAAGCTGATTTGATTTTCTAGTCCTGTCTGTCTTGACTAGTGTTTGTCTGCTGTATAACTGGGGCTCTGTATTTTTTATTTGAATCAACATTTATCATATTGTACAAGTGCAAATACCTGTTGCAATGGTGGCTTAAAAATGTAACATACTAAAGGAAAATACAAAAAAGGAAACTGAAGTGTTTTTTTTTTTACATGTGCACGTTCTGAAAGAATAAACATTGAAATTGGAGACATCAATTTATAATTTCACAGCTGCTATAATACCCAACATCCTATGTGGAAGAACAGCAAATATTACATATCATTTAAAAAATGATGTGTTTGCTATGGCATTTATGTATTTGTTCAATGATGTGTTTGTTTGTTTATGCAGCAGACGGACAGGATGACTAAGAGTGCACTTTGCACCGGTGAAATACATGGTAGAAAATCTGGGACCATTTGAAACAATTTCACAGATATCAGCTTCTGCATAAATGCCCTCACGTAACCCAGTGCATGGGAAGATGCAGGCAGTATACGGCAGAGGCAAATTCAGTGTGCTTTAGCAGTGATGCGTGCGACAGCGTGTCATGACAGCATGCCCTGATGACTCCTTCTCTCTCTCTTTCTTTCTCTCTCTCTCTCGTGTCTCTGGCCACTTTAGGATGAGGGAGGGGAGGAGAGAGATGAGGTCCAGCGCAGTACGGAGGAGGGAGGCCAGGACCCTGGAGGTAAGAGCCTGGTCCCATATTACCCCCCCCCCCCACCTTGTGCATCAGCAGCGGGACAAGGAGCAAGGGCAGGAGAGAGATGACCCCATTACCTGTGATATCTACCCATTCCCATCACTGCTGTCATATTTAATGATATATACTATGCTTCTGATCAGGTTCCTTATTATAGCCATCAATTATGTAGAGATGTTCCTGCTCCGGGTGGGGTTTGACCATGTCCTTAATGTGTGTATGTTTCTATAGGACGTGACTTAGACAGTTAACCTTACCATTGTCCTATTCATAGCAGAATAACTCGTCCTTTGTGTCTCCTGTTTCTTCTCAGATCTCACTGCATCGGAAAATGAGAAGGTAGAGTCAACAGAGGAACTGAAGGTATGGAGCCAGCGTCTTAATTATTCATCATGATCTTGCTCCACTTTGCTACACAGAGGGGTCCTGTAGGAGCAGCCCAAATCTCACATTTCATGTTCCCCTGTCTCTGTCTCTGTCTCTGTCTCTGTCTGTTCTCCTATCTTGATTTTTCATTTGGGATGTTCACTTTTGGACCAAAGTATGAGTTCTCAGTTTTCTGTTTTTCACTGATGTAATGAAGATGATGTGAATGTCAAACGTCTCTTCTGCCATTCTCTGTCTCTGGGCTCTCTCCAGGCTCCCAAACGGATTGAGGTTCACTCCATCCACACTTATGTGGCCCTCTACAAGTTCCTGCCGCAAGAGCCGAACGACCTGGAGCTGCAGTGAGTAAAAGCCCAAGAGAAGAGAGAACGAGCGCATGTGGCTGTGTGTGGGTCTGGGTGTGGGTGTGTGGGTATGGGTGTGTGTGGTTTTGTACCTTTTTCACAAAGCAGTTTATACTGGAAGGGGGACTTCATTAAACTTAATACAACAAAATACTGCCACAGAGATGGTATCACCACTGAAAACGGTCATGTTGGGACGTACCTCAGAAAAATATTACCCTGAAGGTCAACATGTAGTCCCCACATAACCTGGAAAAGAAACGTGTGTGCGAAGGAGGGGACACAGATAAAGAGCAGTGAGAGATGAGAGAGGAAGATAAATGTGGAAATGAGGAGGAGGAGTTGGGACAATGTGTACAGCTCAGGAGATAGGGAAGGAGAGGGGGAGGCAGAGGTAGGGGAAGGCACAGAGGACGGGGAGGGAGGAAAGACAGAAGGAGGATAGAGAGAGTGATGGCTGGGGTGCTGAGGAGAGCGTCGGGGAGGGGGAGCTGCGTCAGCATGCAGGTAAGAGAGAAGCCCTTACTAGAGCAACTCTCTTGTACCATCTGTTGTACCATTGGGAGGATGTCAGCATGTGTTCCTCACGTAATGCCGGACGGACATCTGTGTTCCTCAGTGCAGGTGAGAGGGGCCAGTGCCGTACTACAGCATGGTCAAGAAGGGCCAGTGTCACAGGATGGTCAAGAAATGTCAAACCCACAGTACAGTGCAGTCAAGAAGAGCCAGACCAGGGGTTCCCAAGTGGCTCAGTTAGCAAGGTGTTTGTCTTGAGTGAAAGCAGAGCACTACAGGTTGGATTTGATCCTAGCTGTGTCATCAGCCGACGGTGACCAAATTGGCTTTGTTTGCCATGTCTGAGAGTGGATAAAGTCATCAAAGAGTGGGATCTCAAGGGTCAAGCGGCTTAAATTAAGCATGTTATGTGAACTGGAAATCATTGATTTATTGTGGTCTTTAATGCACCTGCCTTTATTCTGTTTACTGGTGTTCATTCTTTATGTTAGTGATTACCACAGGGGGCACATTTCATTTTGGATACTGCGCGCAAAATAAAAGTACAAAATAAAGTACTTTATGTTCACTTTAATTGCCTTTCTTGTTGTCTTCAAATCTCTCTCTCTCTCTCTCTCTCTCTCTCTCTCTCTCTCAGTCCTGGTGATCGTGTACAGGTCACAGATGACTCAAATGAAGAGTGGTGGAAGGTGAGTGTATGTGTGTGTGTGTGTGTGTGTGTGTGTGTCTGTGTGTCTGTGTGTGTCTGTGTGATCTTGTGTATGTGCTTGCGTACACATGCTCACAGCGCGTGTCCCATTTTACTATTCAATAAACTTACAAGCAGGACAGAAATAAAACACAATATCTGTGGAAAGTGCGTAAACAGTAAAATACAATGGATTTTCTAAAAAAAAAAAAAAAAAAAAAAAACGCTTTGACCTCGAATGACCCTATATTGGATTTCTAATGAGCTTTACTCATTCTTTTTTTTCCTCTGAATCGTTCCGACTATCTTTCTGAAGAAGAGTGTGGGGGGCAAGGAGGTGTATCTGTTCATACATGAATACACACAGACAGAAACAAGGACGCACATGAGGGGTGAGGGCACACACACACACACACACACACACACACACTGGTAACGCTGGGAAACCACTCAGACAGTGTACTCAGCTTCACAGAGCTGTGTGTCTCAACAGAAACAATGTGCAAATGCTCTGTCTGCCCCCTCACCACCATACAGTACATATGCAAGGTATGTTCATGTCACGTATTAATCATGACAGAGATGTACTGTGTCACAATGAAAATCCAGGGTCTTTTTTTTTTCTGTCCACAGGGGAAAAGTGGAGACAAGGTGGGCTTCTTCCCGGCCAACTTTGTGCAGAGGGTGCGTCCAGGAGAGCGAGTGTGGAGGGTCACACAAGGCATCCACGGCAACAAAGAGATGGGTCACATGACTGTGAAAGAGTCCCAGGTCAGCCCACATGCAGATGCAACCAGACTCACATAGACTTGTGTGAGACAAGGTTGCTCTGTGTCTGTGACTCCTCTCTCTCCTCCCTCAGTCTCTGTCTCTGTATCTTAGACTCTTGTTTCCTCTAATCTCAGGGTCTGTGATTGCTGCATCTCCCTTCTGTTTCTGTGACTCTTCTGTTTCCTAACTCATTGACCCTTCCACTGTCTCTCTTTATATTATTGACTATATCATTGACTCCTGCATCTCTTCTCTGTCTCTGTACCTCTGTCTCCTCTCTCTTCAGCTCTTGGCCTCTGTTTCTCTGACTCCTCTGTCTCTTCTCTCTCTGCTCTTGGTCTCTGTATCTCTGGCTCCAAAGTTCTCTCTCTCTGTTAGATCTGCGTGGGGAAGAATGAGGACAGCAGTGGCTTCCTGAAGCTCAGCAGTGGGAAGAAGAGAGGCTTGGTTCCCTGTGATTCCCTCGAGGAGATATGAGCTCCTGTGGGACCCTTTCCCCTGCCCCCCCTCCTCCCCCACCCCACAAAAAAGCACAGGCCCAGGCCAGGAGGGGCGTCCCACCACACCCACCGGGAGGAAGAGGCAGAGCACCCAAGGAGCAGCCTGGAGACACCAAAGCTCAGAAGCCACAGAAACAGCAAGGGGCCCCACCCTCATACCTGTCCCGTTCACCTGAATACAGACCCCACACCTGCGTACCACCCCGAAGCTCAGTGCGGATATCCACATCATCATCACAAGAGTGCTGAGCAGTGGCAGTCCTGCTCGGTTACACTGTCATCCGAAACTTGAGTCTCTTCAAGGAAATTAGCAAAACCATTTTAGCTGCAATCCTGATTCAGACCAGATTTTAGGCTTTGGGCTCCTCCGACCCCTGAAGGCAACCCCCAACGAGACTGACCTTATCTGGGAGACACTGAGCTGGACATCTTGACCTGCTTCCTGAATCTAGAGTCTGTGTGTGAGAGTTGAGGGGAAGGGAGGGGGGGGGGGTGTTCCAGTTTTGGATGCTGCCACTGCGTTTTTTTCCACCTTGTCCTCAGCCGGTGGTGTGTGGTGGGACCACCCCTCTCCGGGGCACACACCCCACAGGAGCCGAAGGGAGAGAGACAGCAAGCAGGAAACGGCACCGCAAAGGCCACGCCGTCTTACCTGGGGAATTCGTCACATATCATAGAGGAGAGACCTTATGTATGCATAGTTTCTGTGGGTTTGTGGGAGCTTTAAGTTCTCACATGCAGATGTGTCAAGTCTTGCCCAGACGTCAACAGATAGCAGTAACATTGCTGACTCCAAGGTGTGAGAATGAAAGTGGCATTTAACATGGCAGGGGCCAAGGAAAGGACCTGCGTTTGTGTGTGTGTGACAGAGAGAGAGAGGGAGGAAGAGAGAGAGAAAGAGAAAAAGTGTGAGCGTGTGTCTTCTCCTTGTCCTCTGCTTTGGGCTACTCTGTTGCACACTGCGTCCCTGGGCTGGGATTAGGTTCATCTTAATTTAGACTGGCAGCTCCACAAACTATTTCCGTCTGTGTGTGCAATTTCCTCAAGCTCTGTAAGGCCACAGAGTGAAGTTAGGCCACACCGTCAGTACTTGATGATACAGTACATGATGCACCCAAGGACGCTGAGAGAGTCATGTAAAGGACATCAGTCAGTGCATATCTACATATCGCATGACCATTGAGATTTTTTTTGTGCTCCTGTATGGGGTCGTCCACAATGCATAGGTTTCTGTTCGATCAAACTGCAATGCACTTGTTACTTAATTCTGAGTAACAAATTTAAGTATGAGTCAATAATTGAAGTTACTTTTTTGTTTCTTGCATGCTATGAGTTCAGTTCAGTTACTGAAATGACAGAAGCATGTTGTGAAAGAAACACTGAAATGTAAAACTTGCTTCAGTGCATTGCAGTTAGACTGAATCAAAGCCTTACTCTCATAGTCAGTACCTATGTATAGGAGAACTGCTGAAGACATGCAGATATTAGACAGTAGAATTTAAAGTCATCACAGGTGTGTTTTTTAACTCATGTAGTTGTAGCACCTTGTTGTCATTGACAAATCCATTCAAATATTTGCCAGTATCTTGAAATAAATATATCCAAGGCAAACAGCATTGATATGTACATATAGATAGATCAATATATATGTACATTTGGTGGTGGAGCTGTACTGATTTTCTCCAGAGAGTAAATCAATGTCAGCCTGACCATAGGTATTCTTGCTTGTCAGTGCTTCACGACTGGAGGACCAGAGCAAACCGGGGTGGGAGAGGAACGGGCCGATTGACGCACAGGTGCCTACACAGCAGGCACACCGAATGATCCGTGCCAGGGCTCCGCTGCCAGGCTTCGGGAGAGAGAGAGAGAGGGGACCGTCTGGCCGCTAGTCCTCAGGGTTCAGACACAACATGTTATAATTAGATTGTTCTCGTGTATATCAGCGGGCTCCTCTGTGGGGTGGAGGTTGGGGCAGGCGTTGAGGAGGGAGGGGGCGTGCACTTCGAGGCCGCGTGGGCACTGTCACGGCCCCTCTGCCTCCGGGTGTCCTTTGAAGGTGTCAGATCATTTATGTTTGTTTCTCGTGTCACTTGTCAGTCCATTACTGAGGGAAAAGGACTCTCAAATCCTGCTGACCTGGCCAGTCGGCCTCTTGTGCTTTTTTGATGCGAGTTCCTGTTCCTCATTTCAAAATGGCAAACAATAAACTAGTAAAGGTAATTCCAGAAGAAAGGAGAGAGAGTGTGAAGCATTGATAAGAGAAGGAGAGAGAGAGAGAGAGGAGAGGGAGAGAGAGAGGGGATGTTAAAGGAAACCGGAAGGAGAGTGTGAGCACCGAAAGAGTTGGCAGGTTTTGCATCTCCTCGCTCTCTGAGCCTGACACACTCTCTGCAGGGACCCCTGCTCTCTCTGATCTTCTGCGCTGAAGCCTCAGATGGGCGAGGCGTTCCTGTCCTACAGCTCCGCCTGTGATCGGTGACTGCGAGGGAGGGGGAAGGGGAGGGGGTGGGGGAGCGGCGCCTCCCTTCTCTCCGTACAGTGACAACCTTGGGATGATGAAACTCACACTTGTACGTACCAGAGATTTCTTTCAAGATAAAAACTGACAAACAAGAATACGGACAGCATTGCGGGGACTGTGTGGAACTTTCTTTCCTGGTGTGGGGGGGCGTGTCTCGGCTTCATGCATCGAGACGGAGGTGTGTCTGAAACGGTCCGTTCTGCTTCTTGGAGGAGGGGACAGTCGCTGCTGAACATCTGTCTATCACAACACCTGTTAGGAACAGGAAGTAGATCTTGTTCAAAATTTTCTCATTATTTATTCATTTGTAGCGGCGAGCTCTAGCAGCAATAATTACTCATGTGTAGCCTCTTCTGTAAAATATGAATGTCTATCTACATGTTATGTAAATATGAATGAAAACGTTGTATGTCTTTCGGTCTCGAAGTGTGCTGTGTAGTGTCCACTAGCAGATCACCGTACAGGCTACTGTTGGACTGAAAAAAGCCAGTGAAAGCCTCTCTGTGAATCAGGACTGTAAAAACCCCCAGATCTCCTCAAGAGCCATACCCTTCACCTCTGCAGCCACGCAAACCAGGAAGCTATCCTCCGCTTTCTCACCCACGGACCAGCAGAGTGACGGTTGCCATGTTGGACCGGTGGGCCTGCTGGGAACAGTGGTCTTAAAATGGATTTGTGCGGATGGTTAACAGTGGAGACACCACTGGAGGTGCAGGCTGCCCCACAGTGCAGGCCTTTTCCCTGTGCTGTGTGAGAATCACCGGAGCTCCTCTGCAGTTATGATACAGAATGTACCATATGGCTTATGATGAGGCTTTCTGAAGCTCTCTGTGTTATTTTGAGCCGGCGGCGATGTGCGACCGTCGGCAGCGCATAGGACAGAGTAAATAAATAACGGGGAAAAAAAATGTGTCAAACAGTGTCATCCTGCATTAGTCTTCTTAAACGTGCCATGGGGGGTGAGGGCTGCTGAACCCGGTCTGTAGGAGGTGTCCCTCAGCTGTGACTCAGCAGGGCTGAGCACAGTGAGAGGGACACCCAGAGGCCTTAGCAAAAATCCTCACGCCACTCCACGTCAACAAAATGTACCATAGTCTCATAGAACTCGCAAAAGTGAAACGCTGTCATTGTAGGCTTGCCAGTCCATACAAATGCCACAATTGTCTCATTTGATTTGTTATGTCATCACCATGTCTTTGATGACGTTTTTTTGTGGAGTTTGAAAAGAAAGACAGCTGCAAACTGTCAGATCTTGCTCTGTCTTTTTGTGGATCATTCAAACTACCATTTTTACCTACTCAGACAAGAGATGATAGTCTTGTCAGGATGACAGCGGCCATTGTGACAGTGACGGTAAGTGTGAGGTTATGCCTGTCGGTGGTGGTGAAGACAGAGGTGCTGAATATCCCCACAGATGGCCACATGTCACTCTTGTGAGCACTGATTGCATTTCAACCTGGGCCAGAACAAAGCAGCTGTCTGAGGACCCATCCACAGATAAGAGGGAGGGGGGGATAGAGAGAGAGAGAGAAAAGAAGGAGGAGGAAAAGACATCAATCCCATTCTTTTATCTCAACCGCCATTCATTGTCGCAGATTCTGTAGTCCAGCCCTATGACATTTCCCAACAAGGAAAGGGGCGGGGAGTTGGTGCAGGGTGCGCTTTCAAATCACAGCAACACAGAGCACAAGCAGGACAGCATGCTGCTTCCCCACAGGTGTCCGCCCGGGCGAGCTAACACCGGCCCCAGTCTGGCAGCAGCCGCACAGGGACAGCTCAAACAGAAGGGGCTGAGGTCTCCTCGCGTCTGAAACACGCCGATCGTTTGCCTAATTAGTCCCGCATGGCCGCACTGAGCGCGCCCGGCTGAACTGCCTCGCTCACCCGCTGGCCACACCCACTTCGCAGAAACAACAGGGATAAACAGCAGGCTGTTTCAGCCCTCTGGGGTACTAAGTCAGCAGTGTTCGGAATGCGCTCGGCTTTTTATTTTTTTGTGCACTTCCAAAAAAAGCGATTAGCCCAATTAAGCTAATTGGTACCAGCGATGCCTCTGTCAGCACAGCGCTGGAGGGAGCGGAGCCGAGCAACAGGAAGGGACTCGTGTGATGTACGATGTCCCCCAAGGGGGGATTTTATCCAGCTGTCTGAGGCTTACATTATATCCTTCACTGCTATCACCCACAGCTTTCCTGACCTCTGAACTTTACCAGCATTCTCTGGGCACCAAATTGGCCATATTTCTGTTGAAGGTTGTGCCTGTATTGGTCAAATAGTTCTCAGTGACTGAAGAGAGACCAGGCTGGTAAAATTGGATCATTTCCTCATCCATCATTATGGGATTGGAGGATGACTGAAGTCAGTACAGTCAATGTCAATATGACAAAAATTCTCAACTCTCCAAGTGAAATAAAATCTCTAGTCAACTCAGTGCTTAGGGTGTGTAACCCCAAGATGGGAAAATAACGGAAAATACACAACTAGCAAGCGCTCTCTTGATGACATTTAGAGGTTTCTTTCTTTGTTTTCAGTGGCGGTTTGTTAAAAGCCTCATATGACCTCATTGCATGAGCATGAATAATCAGCTGAAATGAAAATGTATGGATGCAGGGCTGAATTCAGGTGTTACTTCAGCGTCCTATCAATGGGCCTCAGGTGTCTGCCAGGCTAATTTTTACCCATCATCTATCACATCCTTCCCCTCCAAATCTTTCTGAGAAAAGACCTCTGTTCGGTTCAGTCCAAAACAACAACACAGACACAAATAACAGCTGACAGCAGGAAGTTAATTGAGAAGAAAATTGCATTCACCAGTTATCAGTCATCAGAGGCTGAATGCTGCGCTGGTCCCTTAAAGTGATACACAAAATAAGGAAGCGCTTAGCTCGCCTTCACAGATCAAGTGTTTGCCTTCCCCTCTGCCCAGATGAGGTCAGCTGCTACAAGACAATGAGGTGTCTTCCAGTAGATAAATTTTGATTGACATAAACGTGTCACATCGGCTCATTTCCTTCCTTTGCAAAGACTGCAGAGTGAATGAGCACCGGCCAAGCTTTTGTAAAGCTCTTCTCATTTGTGTTTCCCTTTTTTTCGCAATCAAATCTTGTCCATCAGTTAATTTTTGTTCACTCTGTATAAAAGGAGATGAAGATTGTCTACAAGGGAAACAGGCAGAGGTTTCTGAATGGGTAATTATGATAAAATTATTCCTAAACTTGGCAATGCTCTGGGACAGTCAGCTAACGTGTGACTTTAGAAACTCTAAAGTTCCAGAGGCAATATGCAGTTTTTATAAATATTAGAGAAATCCCAAATCCCTTGATTCCAAGATAATCCAGTACAGCAATAGCTGGAGCAAAGCTTGCATTAGCCCAGAGGCACTGGGACACTACTGAATATATATGAAATTACTCTCCACTGAATATCTGTGTACCATTGATGATTATCAGAGTCCCTATTAAGCATTGTCAGCATTAGAGCAGACATCAGAAACAGAGAGGTATTCTGCCCGCTGCAAATGGATCTGCAGATACAGAAAGAGAGAAGCTACATATGGTTCTGTGTACTCATTGTATGTTCCTCTCCTGTTTTGACACATTTCTGAATACATTTTTTAAAATAATTTCTTCACAGGTACCAAAGAATTATTTTCCCCAGATAATTTTTCCAATGATATTTCCCAATATCATTACAGATCCCGACTCATTATTATTACCCAGTTCTTTTATTATCACCTAGTCGATTCCATCTCAAGTTTAAAGGGGCATAAATTGGGACAGAGGATGAAGATCAAGAAAATGAGAACAAGAGGAAGGAAGAGAGGGTAGATGGATGAAGGAAGAGAAGGCTATATATACACCTCTGCTGGGTCTTGTACCAAATTTAATCTAGGAACTACGCAATCCTGCATCAGTGGTTTGCTGAGCCTCACGATAAGCAATGTGCTCTGAGCCTCCTTCATTTCTCATTCATATATCATGTGCTGGTTACTATTAACATGCCTGCTCCCCCCCCATCTCTCACTTTCTCTGTCCCCCTCCTCCCTCTCTCTCACTCTCTCCATGCGTTTCTCTCTCTCTCTCTCTCTTTCTCTTTCTGTCTCAGGCAAAATGAGAATTTTCTTCATTTAATGTGGTTGTCTATTTGCATGCTTCCACAGCCCTCAGTAAAACATGAAATGATGCAGTGCACAGTCAGAACTGTGTGAAAGAATGCAATTTCCCCCTTTACATTCAGGAAGGAACAATAAATATTTTTTGGAAAAAAAATCTAAAAGACAAAACTGCCAAACAATGAGAAACAGCTGCAAAGATATAACATGGATATAACCAAGTATTGGTAAAATCCATATCCTTGCCAGAAATAGCTGGCAATTATATAGAACAGAAGAGGTTTCTTATAGGAGAGGTGGGTGAAGTAGTCAAGAAACACACTGACAAAGACACAATAAGAACCCTGTGTAGCACAAAGCACAACATACCATTATCTGGGCCCTGCAGGACCTCAATTAACTAACTGAAATGCTCACATAATGCACACACAAAGAAAATCTCACACGCACACACAGACATGCACACGCATATGCACACACACGCACGTGCACACGCACACACACACACAGACACACAGTCCCTTTTGAGCAATGAGTTAGAACATTATGTATCCTGCCCATAAGTGGTTTACAACCTCCCTTTCTGGTGCTGCTGAACTGGCCCATTTCCTCCTCTCTATTCCTCTACTCCACAATTAATGGTACATGCCTTTTCCTCCACGTTCTGTTATCTCTTTACATTCCCTTTGCCGTCCTTCATCCGCCTTGCCTGTAGTCCTGCCTGCCTCCCTCACATTATCGTCACTTGTCCTGTGGGCCCGGCAGAACCAGATGTCCATCCCCTAGTTATTAATAGATAGTAGGACATATTGGATACCAAAAAGACCTTCAGCCCTTCCTTCAGCAAACTGGATTTGTTTATCAGAAGGTTAATCTTAATTCTGTGAAAAATTGTACCAAGAGTGTACAATCAATACCCCTGCTGCTAATGACAGCAGTACAGGCAGCCGCAGGCAGGAACGAAGTGAGGAGCAACAGGGAGCTTGAGGATTTTACAGGCATAAAAATGGCAATTTCTGTAGTAATTGGGGCACTCACATACCCTATACTACACATTATACGCGTTCCAACTGTGTGGATATTATAGCATTGACATTCATGTGAGGGCCTGTTATCAGGTTACTTCACGATGGTGTCCCTTCTTGTACCACTGAGTTGCACCAAAGCCCAACAACTCACATTTTTATACTATTTATTCAAACACGCTTATTTTTCCATATTACCCCATTTTTCTATTTCCGATATGTCCTATTTCCTGTTTCCTATATTTCCTATATATGCCACTGGATATTTACTGAGGACATTCACCTTGACTGCCTTGTTCAAGCGTATAATGGCAGTACTCCACCAGGAAATCAAACGTGTAATTGAACCTGTAACCTGGTTACCAGCCCAGTTCTGTAATCACTGTGCCACACTGCTGCCCATCTGAATTTCCATAACAGCCCTCGGCGGACTAGCCTGACCCCTCAGCTTGTTTTTAACATATATTCTTATCTGTTCTGCACCTGTGTTCTTCTTGGTCCTGTGACACAGATTGCATTTTCTATATCTTGCCAGAACAGTCATACGTTTGTATTTTCCCCCGTTGCCTCCATCTCTCAGTTCACCACCTTTCTCAGTCTCCATCCTTCTGTGTGTCTCTTGATCCCTCTCCTGCTCTCCCTCCCCTCTTGCCCCGGTGCTATTTTTGATCAAAGGCAAATATTAGTAGCTGCCTCCAAACAGACAAGGGCAGCAGGAGACACAGGGAGACATTTTACTGTGACACCCAGCTAGCACATCTACAAGCAGAAGCTCTGGGGACACACTCACATGCGCACGCACTTCTTCCACACTGTAAAACTAAAAAAACTGTTTTCAGTGACAGAACTCCCTGAAACAACTTCAAGTTTCATTGTTCATGAATTACCATTTACTTTGTGTTCTCCCACACTGCTAACAAGCCACCCATTTCTATTTTGTTGTCACCCTTTCCCTACTTTCAATTAAAAAAATTATGTACCAGCAGCAGAAATACATGTAGAAATACCTAGAAATTCCTCTGTCCTTCTTTCAAGTCCTAATATGCACAGCAATGGCAGTCCTTGCTACTGATAACATATAAACAGAAAAAAAAACAAAGTGATGATGTCAGACTCCCCTCTGTGACATCATCCTCTCCTCTTCAGAGACCTCCAGTCATCCTCTCAGTTCAGGTGGGTTTCACTTGCTGTCCACCTGTCCACCTGTCTACCCATCAACATGAATCCTTACTCTGACTGCCTGCCATTCAGAGATCACATCTCTCACCCTTATCACCCGCCTCTTCCTCCCTCTCCTGTGCCAGACACACACCCACAAAGACAAAAACAGGCTATTTAATCAGTGAGGTCTTGGTAAACACTCATTTGCCCCCCTCCTGTCTGGGGCTAGGCATTGGAGCGATTGAAGCAGGCTCCTGGAGAATAGCTCCCTGATTAGAGCCATCGGCTCTCACAGCTCCCCCCCAACCACCACTGCTGCAGCTAAGGTCACGTCACTCACAACGCGGCTCTCTCTCTCGCTGTCCCTGTCTTGCCCTCTGTGTTTTGTTCTCCGATTTCCTCCTTTCTGTGTATCATGGCCCCATTGCCCAGCCTCATGAGAACAAGAACACTCTGTAGGCCAACGTCTGAGCCTGTGAGACCAGGCTCTTAGGCTGTATTCCTCCACGCCACTGTGGGCTTGCTGAATACTGAGCAGCAACAGTGGGACGCATGCTAAATGCACATTGCCATCATATGCCCCACATGCCCCCTCTGCTTCCCCAGAAGCGTCATGGGCGGTGCTCTGGAAACGCATCGCGGGGGAATGTGTCACACTTCAGAGGAGATAAAACCATGCTAACAATTCCCCAGTGGACTGCGACTGACTGCAATGGTGACGCAACCTGAGAGGAAGGTGTGAGTGCACGCTAGGGTCAAGCTCATGCGTACACTGACCTGACAACGCTGCCCCCATGAGGCAAATGGAAGAACAGTCTTAGAATCTACTTCCCTGAATGATCTCTGGTAGGTGCGGCAGTGTAGTATAGTGGTAGGGAGCAGGACTTGTAACCAAAAGGTTGCCAATTCAGTTCCTCCCTGTGGCACTGCTGTTGTACCCTTGGGCAAGGTACGTAATTCAGAATTGCCTCAGTAAATACCCCGCTGTATAAATGGGTAACATGTAAAAATTGTAACATATGTAAGTATAGGTAAGATGTAATAATGTAACCACAGGCACCCATCCACTCACAGTTGTTTGAGGAAAGCTGACAATTGCATCATTACTTCTGGGCTTCTGGAAACGATGACTGATCAACACTCCTTTGGATCTCTATAAGGAGATAGGTCGCACATTAGTGGAGTTAGAAAGGTGCTTGGTTTTAATTATCACCTAAGATTCTAGTGCTTTATCGATGAAATCTCTGACCACCTCCTTTCACCCAGTTCTCTCTTACCTTTTGGTAGAACACCTTCTGCGATTTCAAAGAAATCCCTTCCTTAAATTCAAATATCCTGTTTTTGCATGAATTCTTTAATTCTATTAAGGGATTCTTGAAAAAAATCAATGAATTATTGAATATGACATGAATGCAATTACTTCATTGTTTGATTAAGATTGATCAATAACACATCCAATATTTGCATATTTATGATGATGCGAATGATGTGTGTGAGAGGAGAGGGAGAGGTGAAGAGCTAGTGAGAAAGACATAAAAGACAAGGGTATTTAGTCTTGCACCTGTACGCCGGCACCCAGGCGGCTGGCCTGGAATACAGATCAGCTTCAGACCTTCCCTCTTCTCTGAGGAGAGCACTCCCGTAGGAATCAGCATACATGGGACTTACACATCGTTACCAGTGCCAGGAGGTCATGGCCGTAAATTATCTAACATTTACTTACCGTATTAAACCTCCAATTAATCCTAACAGTAACTCTGCACCGCATTAATAAAACAGGAGCTCAGCTGAGCTTTCCGAGTGACAGTAGAGATGTCTCTGCCTACCATATGCTGTCTGCTCTGGTGAAACTCACTATCCGCTCCACATCGTAACTGTCTGACTCACACCAAAAGTGTTTGCTCCACAATAAAACTGGATGTCAGCCCTGCACTGAAACATGCTCTACATGAAATTGTTCGTTATGCCCCTCATTGGAAATGCCTACTCCCCACTAAAATGCACTGCCCTATGCTGTAACTGTCTGCACCACACTCAGACCCCATGTTTGCTCCTCATTCAAACTCAACGTCAAGCCTGTGTAGCAAACCATATGCTGCTCTCTATGCCTTTAGCCTGCTACACACTAAAACTGAGACGAATAAATATGTGTTTGGTGTGGTCAGCATAAAGTTAACAAACAAGGCTAGTTATGTAAAACAGCTCCTTATGCAGTTAATCTAAACAAATGCCCTGTTGTCACAATTAGAGGGGTGAAAAATTTATTTGGGATTTTATATAATATTATGTATGTGTTATATGTCATATATTATATTATATATGTACTGAAAGTGAGGATTAAAAGGAAAAGAAATGATATGAAAATGAGGAAAAATCTTCACTTCCTCTATCTGTCCTGTCTTGCATGGAAGGCATGACAAATATATTCAATTAGATGGAGGTTGAATCTTGCTGGCCTTTGGGCAGGGCAAAGGAGTGATTGAAAAAAATGGGCCTGCTAACAGGTTACCTCCGCCGCCTGAGCGAAGCGCTCTTTGAAGCTCACCTCCATCTGGCCCCCGAGGGGAGGAGAGTGGAGATAACGCCGGTGTCAAGCAGCAAGGAGCCCGCGAGGCGAGGGAGAGGGAGAGAGAGAGAGAGAGAGGGGAGATAAAGGGCGGGAAAAGAGAGCTGATACGACAGCGAGTGAGCCGTGGCATAAAGAATTCACGGACCTGTAACTAATCTGAAAACGGAAGGGTTCCTTCCAGCCCTTCAGGAACGTAGCCGGGTGCGGAGTCTCGGCGCGAGCGATCACACGGTCCGCCCCTGTGCTTCATGCGCAGAGGAACAGAGCGGAGCTGGAGCCCTGTCTCAGTGCAGCTCAATTCATTCTCTCCCTGGCAGGGACTCAGTCTCAGCTCAGCACGAAATTTAACCCAAGCAATTTATCTTTTATTTAAAAATACCCCATATAAGGGAAAAAATTCTCGCAATGGAACAGAGGGTCCTTGGGTGGATAATAAAGTAATCATAGAAAGCATATGAAATATGCCCAATACAACAAAAACAGGAATTATATTATTAGGTTCATCTGAAATGTCTCAGTGACATTTCATCTTATTTGAGGAGGAACTGTGAATTATATAACATACTGTTGAATACTCAAGATATTCCTGTGCCCCAGATGCATTGTGCCAATTGGGAAACAAACAGAACAAGGGCTCTGAGCTCTCTCAGTTCCATGGTGTCTGCAAGGTATGTTCAGATATTGTTCAGGAAATAACTACATATTCAAAGTGTAAGCATCCCAAAGTAAAACTATGAAAATTGTTCATTAAAAAAACCTGCGGATGATGCAGCCCTCTAGAAAGTGAGAAAGGTCTGACGATCTTTATCTAAATGCAAAGTCGAGACAAAGGACATCAGTATATTTTGAATTTAGATTCACTTTCACGAGTTTATTATGCAAAATATGGGATGGAAGTAGGTATAATAAGATTTCTCACGACTTGCAATCGATCTGCAGCAGGCAATGAGTTTTCCAGGGCCAGGAAAACCTCCATGAAGACAGAACATGCACATCTCTTTTCTGCTTCTTTCTGGTAACTTCTTTGTTTCATATAGGTGAAAAGATTTGTGTTGAAAGACTCATGAGGGAGGACCAAAGGAGTTAATAGAAACAGCGACTGCAAGTGGGTTGCACAGGAGAAAAAAAGAGAAAGGTTGTTTGCCACCGGTTTCACGAATTTGAAGGACAGCAAGGACACTAGGAATCCCTGCAGGTCTGTTACATACAAAGCAAGTGGCTCTGAAAGGACAGCAGACAATGAAAATATGAAATCTACATAAGGAACCCAGTGAGGACATAGAATATCTTTAATCACATCACTGTGCACTTTCTGAAATATATATCTCTAAACTCTGTGGTTTTGATTTCCCAGGAAGACTTCTGTTGAACATGATCAAACATTGAATCTCCAGTCCAATGGGGAAAATATTTTCCTGACAGAGCCCTTTCCAGACATAAGTTTATTGCACTCCGACCACCTCCTGTCCCCTGACCTTGGCTCCCCGCCCCCTGTCGACAGTGACTTATTTGCCTTAAACACTGTGGTGTAGCTCTTTCTGCACGTACCCCAGGCCACCCTACCAGGAAATCCAATCAGCAGAGCAGGAAGTGAGCCGGACTAATAAGAACTCCCATTGCTACATCATGAGACGGCACATTTTTTTTGTACCCCTCTCTCTCGCTTTACCCATCTCTTGCTGTGGCATCACTGCCACGAGACATAGCCCAGTGCTAGCTTTTATGGACTGTTCCACAAGCTGATCACAGGGCTCTGATTACTACAAGGAAGAAGCCACGCAGGTGGCTTCACAGCTCACAGCTCTCCTAAGGTGTGACCGAGAAAATTCCGCAATTCAACATTGCTTGTATCGTTCGGTTTGCTGTATGCCAGGGCACACCCTCTGACTGGCAGTACCATAACAGCTCTAGAAGGCAGAACTCCCATTCTTCCAACCCCCCCCCCCCAGGACTAAAAGGGGATTCAGGATTTAATCGACTGCTGAACTTTCTTTTCTAGGCTCTTAGCCAAGTAAGCAAAACTTCAGCTCCTTTTTCCTTTCTTGAGGACTGAGGCTGCCCAGCCTTGTAGTAGTAGTAGAGTATGATACAAGTGAAAGGTGGCCGAGTTAACTTTTTACAAGAGCCGGAGCTATTCTCGAACAGGGCCCGGGAGGGAGCTGAAGCCCACTATGAGTTTTAGGTCAGCTATTCTGGAAAAAGGAGGGCTATATCTGGCTTAGGGATCTGACTGCTAACCTATTTTACTTTTTTTCCCCGATTCTCCAAATTCTCTGAATGAATCCTGTGCTTGATCTTCTCACTGTAAATCTGTTCTCTCCTCTATACCTCCTCTCATCTCTGAGGTAACAGCAGAGAGGCAGAGACAAAAAAAGAGACAGGTCACTTACCAACTGAAAAGTGCTGAACTGGCATGACTGTACACACCATTGCATACATTGAAAGCTTTCAACAAATAATGCATATAGGTAAAAAAGAGCTATATATAATCTCTATCCAACAACAATTGTGACTGAAAGCATCAATGGCTGTATTAATGAACAAAACACAAGGACAGAATCATAGTTTCAAGAGAAACAAAAACCTAGACCCAAAAAAAAAATCTTCCAGCTCCACCATCTCCAACTGGTCAAATGAAAGAACATTTCCTTCTAAAAGTGTAATTGCACCACCATGAGAAGTGAGCTGAAAAAGAGACCACACACAATGCAGGCCATTTGTCATAACAGCCATGACAGCTCCTTGGCTGTACAACAGCAGATTTTTAAACTCATGATTACTATATAACCGTCAATAAGTCAATGGAATACATTTCAGTCCCTCCCCTTCTCGGTTCACCTGATTAACAAGTCAGCATATCTGAATGATTCAACAGAATTAAAATAAAGACTGAAAGAAGAGGGAGAAGGGGAGAGGGAAAATAGTTTGGGCTCATAGAGCAAGGTGGATAAACGCCTTAGCAGAGGGAGTCGACAAAGCCACCCTGAGTCCCAATTACAGGCTGAACTGATAGTCATCTCCACATAAGGGAGAACATCAGCTCAGTGGTGACATAGCCCCTCCCAACCTCTTTAGAGCTCAGATATCTCAGCCACATATCCGTCATGCCATGCTCATGACATTAGCGGAATCTGGAATCTGATTGAGGAGCTCAGTGACAGTCTACTCAGGTAATCTGTCCTTTCTCCATCATCCATCATTTATTCATATTTTTATAGAAGCAATATAAAAGCAATTATGATTCATCTTCTGACTGGCCTTGAGAAGTGACAGTTTTATATAAATATAAAAATTAAATTAAACTAATTCTCCCCCTCTTTTGGTTAGAGATGCTCACCACAAATGTGCATACTGAATACCTGCCATTCACTCTTCTGCTTTGAAGACAATTCAGCTGCAACCTGGAGCTAATCGCCACCAATATCTTACTCAGATAGTCACACAGAGTTTAATAACAGGGACTTTAAAATGTGTATGTGTAATTTAAAAAATCACCTTGAATGGTAAAAAACATATATTTGGATCTCTTATTCAGACAATAAATTACTGTTTGCCAAAAGAAAGCTGGAAGACGTAAATAGAAAATACTAGTAGGTTCTTTCCCCATTTATCCCTATGGATAAATGATGATGGAAAATCTATTATTTGCAGATAATAGATATCATATTTCACAACTGTACTACCAGTATAATAATAATACAACCTAACATTCATTTAATAACCTATGGAATATAATTCAAAATTAGAGCAAAATATTAACAGATTAGAGTGGGCAGCAGTTTATAGTGGTCAGGAGCAGGGCCCGTAACCGAAAAGTTGTAGGTTTGATTCCCTGCTGGGACACTGCTGCTGTACCCTTGGGAAAGGTACCTAACCCAGAATTGCCTCAGTAAGTATACAGCTGTATAACTGTATAACATGTAAAACTGTAACCAATGTTTGTTTAATCTCAAAATAATGACAGAATTTAATATTCTGGTATTTGCTGTCTCTTGCAAATTAAAAAAAAAACGTTAACTGGTTCCTGGGATGTTCATACATCATTGCTATGTTGAATTCATTGCAGCCTGAGGACATGAGGTTGGGAACCAACCACTGAGCTACAAAAACACGCATCATTTAATTTACCCCTCTCCATAATCCACTGATTCATTTAACTATCCGTATATTTCCACTTCAGCAGTAATAGAGAGAAAGAAGGGAGAGAATATTAATCACTGTAGCCTACTCACTGGTGCAAATGAACTTACAATAACCATCAATCTGTGAGCCCGTGATACGGAGAACATTTTAAATGGCGCAAAGGGCAGAATGTATCCCTAATAGGCAGCGTAGCTAAAAGGTCACCGCTGCACACTGATGACTCGTTTGCTGCTTTTACGGCTTTCCAAGGAAACGCGGCCGAGAATGAGAGCTGTCTCTGTGGGAGAGCGCCGGGTGCGGACACCGCTCTCGTCTGTGTGACACGGCGGGACAGCTGTGGTTCCGAGCGAAGGAGGCGCCTGGGGACCCCGAGATGTTATTGGAAAATTACGGGCGCCCTGGTTTGGCAGGGCCGACAGAAAACTTCGCACCTGCTAATGAGCCCCACATAATTAATGAAACAAATAATTTTTATGTGTTGAAATATTTTGGCAATAAACAAGCGAGGCAGTGGGAAGCCGAGTGAATAAAGAGGAGAGCCTCGCCGCTCCCTCTGGATTGCACATTAACAATGAGACAAATCCCCCCACCTTCTGGATCTAAAATACTCACAAGGATCCCCAGTATGCCAATACAATAAATCATCCTATTCTCAAACACCTCACAACTGCTTGGTTTAGCTTGGTTTTATGCTGCAGATTGGATTTTTTATTATTATTATTCCAGTGGGTTTACACACATATAAACACTTGTATGCAGCCTTCTCTGTTGCAGGTCACAACCGTAAAATTCTATTAAAAAATACTTTTAATCTCAGTCCTAAGCCTTTCACCCTCAGACTGATAAAAATGGTGGTTTTTAAAGCACAACGAGAGCAACAAGATATTTGATGCATCAACAAATGCTTGTTTCAAGAGCAAGCCATAGGGGGTACAAGCCCTTTCTCTATATCCTGGTGTAGGATTTAGCTGTCAGCTTTCAAGGGAGTAGGTTTATTGTCTGAATTTATTCCTGCAGCAACCGGAGACCGCGAGAACAAATAACTTAAGCAGAAATAACAAACACAGCGCAAACTGACAAGCGGCAGCCCAACTTCTGCGAGGAAGGCAAGGCTGAAGGACGCCTTTGAGATGTCCAACACGATCTAATCCTATTAATGGAAAGAGCCCCGCTGCAACAACACAGGGGATCTGAAACTAGAATTCAAACGCGCTTAAGCCTGGAGTGTGGAGTGTGTGCGGAACAGAGCTCCCCACAAACACTGTTCAAAGCCTCACCAAAACGTCAGTATGGCTAGATATGGCTTAGCCACAGCGATTGCGCCCTCTTTAGTACACTATCACCTGCACCGCATGTCCCACCATCCCAGAGTTAGACCAAACGCCCATGAGCTGTTGGCTAATGTGGCTTTAGAACTACAGTGCCAGTCAAAAGTTTGGACACACCTACCCATGGCAGGGTTGTTCTGTGTTTTTTTACCATTTTCCACATTTTAGAATAATAGTAAAGACATCAAAACTATGAAATAGCACAAATGGAATTATGCAGTGAAAAAGTGTTAAATATAAACTAAAATCATATTTTAGATTCTTCAAAGTAGCCGAATTAAAAAAATTTTTTTTTTTTGGAAACAAATTCACACATAGACATTACCTTCACTATTTATATTTGTCTAAGAAAGAAATTCCAAGCATTTACACATAAGTCTTTGGATCATATTGTATTTGAATACGTTTCCCATTATCTTAATCAGGTGTGTCCAGACTGGTACTGTACAAACCATGATGGCACCTTCTCTGTATCCTTCAAAAGAACCTACGATGCCATGATATAAATCTGGGAAATGTAAGACTGAGTCAATGGGTCCCAGCACTTGAAATATGCATTAAACTGAGAAATTGCTCATCCATTTAAACACCATTTTTATAGATCTGTTTCTATTGAACTGGCTGTGCCAAACCTTCAGGTTGAGCATTATAGATACCCACACATACAGGCTTCTGGAAACCTTGTCAATGAAAGATAATTAACAGTAATTAAACCCATTCAGTGTGCATGATTTGACATGCTTTTGATCGCTCATACAGTACCATGTGAATTAAATACACCACGCTGATTAGGATCTTACCGTATGTTCCAACAATCCATGTGAATAAGGAGAAGAACAGTAAAAAATGTTGGATTTAATGGGAATGGGAGACTGTCAATCCTTTATCATAACTTCAGTGGATATTTGAGACAAACTGGGCCTGAGCATGGACCCCCTGGCACCAGGTCCCAGCTGCACAGTGCAGGATAAGCCTTACCATCAGTCAGTCTTCTCACACAGCAAGGACTACACACATTTTCAATTGAATGGCACAAAGCCAATTTTACAGGGTGCCAGGGACTGCACATTATCAGGTGTTTTATGACCATTTTGACTCTTTGATTGAACTTAACTTTCATACCTGTAGTCACAAGGGCAGGCAGGAATTCAAGAAAAAAAAGATATACCACATACAAATCAACCCGGTAGAAAAACATACACTCCTGCCTGCAACTGTACTCTCCCCAGAGTTCCTCATTTTATGTCACATTGAAAAGTGAAAATGACATTTATCAGACACATAAATTGCTCACTCCAGCTGGGCAGAGGGATTGATCAGTCATGGGTGAAGTGTACTGGGCTAGCCTCAGAAGCACTGCAGTCTGTGTTTACAGCTCCCCCTGCTTCTGCAGGCCTGAGACCAGGTTAATAAACACAGACGCCCCAGGTCCAACACACAGTGCAGTCATGTAGGCCTCAAGGACTTCAGTGACCTGCTTTCAGAGACAAGAGCCACCTTGTCTGCACCTTCCCTAATACACCATTATCACACTGGCCAAGCAAGTCTCTCACTCTTAGGTCAATCAAATGGGAAATACCATCCCCGCCTTTACATTACAGGAGTTGGTGCTGCCTTTATTATTTGAGCGGCTGATATGAGTGGATAGATCTCGTTTAGACCAGTCAAGCGTAGCAGATACAGTGTCCCATCCCTACCCCCACTCCCACTCCCACTCCCACTCCCAGCCTCTACCACCCTGAATTTAGAATGGATCAGGTTAATTAAATCAATATTGTAGCCGAAGGGAAGAGTCAGCAAAGATTTACCTTCCTATAAACCTGCCGCTCAGTGACTGATGACTAACCTGTTAAAGAACAACAGGGTGCCAGGCTTAATGTTTTTTTATTGGGTGCATTCAACAGAAACATCTTGGAATTCCCATCAAAGCTCAGAAACGAACAACTTATGGAAGCTATACATTTAAAGAAAAACACACCCAATGAATCTTGCCATTTGTACCATATCTAACCTTAATTATAACCTAAATTTCCAAATGGTCAAAGCCATTTCATTTGCCAGAAAGAAATTAAATGAAAAATTAGTGCAAAAGAACTTTCTGGACTTCCTAGGGCAGGCTCCCTCCTCACTTCCATTTAACTCTTGGGTGGCGGGGCCTCAGGGACCGGCTTCAGAGGAGCGGGCGGCTTGAGGCTGAAGAGGTCGCTGAGGTTGACCTCCGGTTCCACTTCCCGTGGGATCTTGCGCTCATTGAAAAGGCCAGAGAGGTTAGCCTCCACCACGACCCTTCGCGGGAAGCGCATGCGCAGGGAGAAGAGGCGACTCAGGTCCTCCTCCACCAGGGGGTGCTGGCGATAACCCTCGAGGCGCTTCTGCCATTTGTTACTGGACCGCTGGCGCTTCTGCGGCTGTTATCAGTAAAACAGATAAAGTTAGGGTCACTTCCTGGAGCCAGTACAGACTGAGAAACAACTGAGCTGATGGAAAGTGAAGTCCATAGGTATAACTTGTAGAATTCTTGTACACTCCCTTTGGACTTCTCCCTGCAGGGGTTTCACACAATATTTTGCTTTCTCAACCTGATCTAGTCAACTACACACACCACTTGCTGTTTCCATGTGCTTCCATGACGATTTCACTGTTAGATTGGAGACAACTGTTTGCATAAACATAGTAATTAGAAGAAAAAAAAAACACAAAGGAAAAGATGTATCTGGAGTTTACAGTCTTGATATTAAAAAGGCAACAGGAGGCACAGGTCCAAAGAGCCAGCATATGGACCTGCAAATGTCCTGCCCTGTACAACAGACCTGGCTCGGCCATGCCCTCATCCTGCTGAGCTCTGGCTCTGGGGCAAAAATGAGTGAAAGGATGGACAAGTGGCCAAGGAATCACACACAGTGCTACTGACTTAGACTGTCAGAAGGGCACACTTATACATTGTAGAGCACCAGTCAAAAGTTTGGACACACCTGATTAAAATAATGGGAAACATGCATTCAAAGACATTTTGATCTAAACACTTATGCTTAAATGCTTGAAATTAGTTTCTTGGACAAATATAAACACTGAAGTTGATGCCTGTATATAAAATTTAAAATTTTTTGGCCATTTTGAAAAGTAAAATATAAAGAGTTTTGACTTAACACTTCTTGGTCACTGCATAATTCCATGTGTCATCTCATAATTTTTATGTCTTTACTATTATTCTATTATGACTATTTTCCACATTTTAAAGTGTGTCCAAACATTTGACTGGTACGGTACATCCTGAGTGTCCTGATAAGCTCCACTCACACGCCTGTCCAGAGATATGGCCTTCCTGTGACCTTCTACACAAATCTGCCCTTACTGAAACAAAAAAGCGATATCAACTCAGAGGATCTGCTTACAGATGCATCAACTGGCAAGACCTAAGAAGTTGCTTTGGGCTCAAGGCGCAGAGCTGAAAATCAATTGCCACCGGAGAGGGCCGGATGCTGCTGCCACTTCAAAGCTCTCCTCTGAACACCACAGCACCTCAGTCACAAGTAACCCCCCCGGCGGAGGCACCGACAGAGCCACGGCCACCGCACTTACCTTCAGCCTGGATCCCTGAGGGTCATGGCGAACCATGTGCCTGTTCAGGCTTTCCTTAGACAGCAGGGACAGAAAACACCTTGTTACCACAATCACACACACGTCACTCACAACCCAAACAGAGACCAAAATTGCAACTGCCAGAGACACCCTGTTCCACATTTATAAAATAAAAAAAAGAGCTACAGGGAATAGCACTTAGGGTTCTGCACATGATGAGGTTTGTGGTTTCAAATCCCACAAAAGACCAAGCAATTTGCCTTTGAGCAATGAGTCATCTTAACTAATGGACCAAAGAACATACAGTGCAAATGAAAGATAGCACCATGAGTGTAATAACCAGCATATAAAGGCATTCAGTTCTGGGTATACAAGTTGTCCCTTATTGCAGAAGATCAGCTTTCATACAGGCTTCTCATAATTAATTTATAACTGGGCCTTGACCTGATGTATTCATTTTGCCATCCGAAAAGCACATCCACCATATTAATTTGTTTGTATTCCTTGAAGCAGGCAGGGAGGGACTCAATTAGAAATCAGGAGCAATACTTTTTCATGAGCTTTGCGGAGGCTTTCATGGCCGACATCAGAAACCCCCTAAATGCCAGCGCAAACCCCCTCAATCAGCAACTTCCCTCCATCGAATATGAGCTCTCAATCAATACAACTGCAAAGCTCTCCCTGCAGCAAACAGCCAGTTGAGTGAAATCAAGAGAAACAAGAGGTTCAATTTTGCATGAATACATCACAGAGCTTCTGACCTTCACAAAACCATTCTCACTTGAGGGACAAGGTGTAAATGAATGCTATGCAAATATTATAAAAATTCAAGATGAGTATTACCAGTACTCAGCCACACAGTGAAGGACAACGGGGGGGGCAGGGCCAACACTCACACAGAACACACACGCAGTGTCGGAAGCGGGGCGGTCAGGACTCACTCTCATGGCGAAGGTGCGAGGGCAGCCGGGGTGGGTGCAGCAGTACTTGAGCAGCTGCAGGTGCACTTTGAAGATGTGGTGCTGCAGGTTGAAGGTGGAGGAGAAGTAGGCCTGGCAGCCCTCGCTGGGGCACAGCAGCACGGGCTTCTGCAGGGCGTGGGTGCGGCGGTGGCGCCGCAGCGCGTTCCGCTTCTCAAAGCCCGCCTGGCACAGCGAGCAGGTGTGGGTGACTGGGAGGGGAGGGGGGCGGGGATGTCACCGTTATGGATTCCGGCTGCCCTGCTCTGCAAAACTACACAGTTCCTTCGGACACCGTTGAGGTCTGTCTTATAGGGTGCTCACAGGGAGTCACCAAATTACATCAGTCCTATTGATGCACCATTGATGCAATATCACTAACAAGACATGCCAAAATGTTCAACATGAGTGATGCCCTATACAGGAGGTTGTTTTTAGTCTGTTCACATTCCACAAGAGTTGAGGCAAGATTTTGATGCAGTTATCCATTACAACAAGGAGCTGTGCTTGCTATGAAAATGAAAGCAATGCAGACACACATCTAAGGCTTTTTAAGCATTGTATAAGAGCATATTGAGGTGGTAAGACTGGCTGAGCATGTACTCACTTTGGCTAGGATGTCTGGAAGTTTTCAAGGAATGCATCCACTTATATCCATCCAATTATAACCAAGACTAAAGGAAAAGTATGTCTGACTTGCATTGTTTTTACTCACACCACAATTGCAAGGAACGCATCCCTGCGTAACGCATAAACCGGTGACCACCTATGGATGTACCTAACAACATTACCAAAAGAATACATCATAATTCAGGAATCTCTAAATGTGATTACTGAGTCCTCCGGTGTTCTGGCACCTGCGGCTCAAGGGACACAGAACCACCGGCAGGAAATTACTTAGCCGCTGTGGGAGGAACTCAGGACTATTTAAAAAAAAAAAAAAAAAAATCACCCCGGATTTGCAGAACTGACACAACATTGACATCCCATTGCCCTTTTCCTGGGGGAAGGAGGTCAACAGGGGGGAAAAAAAAAGCTGGTCCTATTTAACGTGTACTTGCAAAACCATGTCATTGCCTCACATTAGTGGTGGCAGCTCCAGCTTGTTGCTGGGATGCTGAGCTCAGGGTCTGTACCGTAAACAGCACTGGGAACTCTGGCTGCAGGGGACGGTGCCGTGATTACCTGGATGAGTCTGTGCATGCTTGGACAGTTTACCCCAGGTGTGCTCCACCACCTGGCAGTCAGGCTTAGGGCAGGTGTAACCTGCAAAGGGAGGAGCCAGTGAGGACAGGAGGACAAATTGCCCTACAGGGTTGTGCCCAATTTAGAATGGATAGAATGCACCCCATATTCCTGACCCTGGAAAAGTTTCAGCCTTTATGACTGACATGTGGGATTAGCATTAGAGATGAGTAAACCGAATCAGGATTGGTTGCTGGAGTCATAGCACCCTGAGTGTATTGTGGATTAAGTAGCCCATCTGAAAATCTTGTCAGGTGAAATCCCAAAATATGCCATTTCAGGATGCCATATCAGCCAATGTATTTGCCATTTCAACCAACGTAGGCGTAAGTAGTAAAATGGCTACTAAGGCATTTTTAACTATATCATGTATCAGATGCCCTTACCTACATAACATATGGCACCAATGTATACATAAAAACAAGTCAAGTTTTTACCTATTAAAAAGGTAAATGGTCTTGTGGTCTTAAGTCTATAATTATCATTTCATACCTAGCACAATAACCAAATAGAGTATATTACTGAACAGTGCAGATGCCCTGCGAGATCTATAGTACCAGTCAAGTTTGGGCACAAATTTTTTTAACCATTTTCCACATTTTAGAAAAATGGAAAAGGAACCAAAACCATGAAATAACACATATGGAATACAGCAGTGACAAAAAGTGTTAAATCAAAACTCTTATTTTTGATTCTTTGAAGTAGCCAAAAAATTTTCCATAAACATCTTTTTGGAGAGATATGCTTAAATTCTTAAAAATATATGAATAAGTTTTTAGATCAAAATGTTTCTCATTATCTTAATCGAGTGTGTCCAAACTATTGACTGGTACTGTACTACACAAGCGCCACATGTGGGATTGAACAGACAGCGCTCCGGGGAGACTTCCCTTGCTTCACCTGCATGGGTCTTCTCGTGGGCTCTGCGAGCAACACGGCTGTCAAACTGGGCTCCGCAGCTCTCCTTTGCGCATCTGAAAGGACAGCAGCCTCAGAGCGAGCACTGTATACTGCACAGAACATTACCTTCTGAACTCAGAATCATTCAATATTCAGGGTCATTCAATATTCACCACTCACTTTGCTCGACTTCTTGAAAGTTTTATTAATTCGATTCCACGAGAATGTCGGAAGTGCGGCATCTCGCGCTCCTAAACGCCGCCCGCACTCTCATCTTTCCCCATCACGTTAATATTTCATCTCGAATTTTGGTGGAGAAACGTCAGATTGAGACCCTTTCTGGCAAGTCAAACATATTTGAATGCAGCCAGTTGACGGTCTCCAAAACCAGAGGAAGCAAGGTGAAATCCAATTACACTCAAACTAATTCCCCCACCCCCAAGCACAGCCAGTGGATCAGACTGTGGACCAAGGGGGTTCTGGTGGTTGGGGGGGGTCAGGGTGAGGTGGCATCCCCATGGACTCTCTCTTATCGCTATGCCACAGGCAGTGCCCTTAAGCACCCCGACTACTTCCTCCCCACGTCACATACGATATTCAGGCAGTGATCCCCGGTGCTGCCAGAGATCAGTTGCGCAACACAGCCCATTCACCCAGGCAATCTGCACAGGCTTTAGTTCTCAAAGTAGACGACCTGGAGATGACGCTGTCAAAAATATTCAGTGTTCTTCATTTATGGCAAGAAGGGCACACCGAAGGGTAATACTTCATTAAAGAGGGGAATAAACTTTTAGTAATTTTATATCTCATATCTGAAGACACATTTGAGATTAGTACACACTTTGTGTAAGACGTCTCCATTGGTTTTCCTGCAACATTATAATATATGCATGACTAAATCATAATTTTAAAAATAATTAACTTTACGCAAGAATGCACATATCAGAAAAGGCTGCAATTTGGAAAGTCAAGGTTAACCTAACGGGTTTAAAAATGCATTTCAATAAGACAACTAGTCTGCAGCTTAAATGATGTAGAAGCCTGACTTTCTCCTGCCTTTGAGGACAATTAACAATTAAAGTCCCCATGCCTCTCAACGAGGGACACAGGACTCTACTTGGACTTACTTGAAATTCGGGGAGATGTTGTGTTCACCAAGATGCAGCTTGTAAGCCCGACGTTTCCTGAATGTTGCAGTACAGTTTGGGAAATGACACTGAAGGAAGGATAGTCAACGGAAAACCACAGAATCAAGAGTTGTAGGTAAAGAAAGTGCTCTGATGCAATCACACTAAGTTTGTACTTCAATGGCTTGTACAGTATCTGTTCCTACAACACACATACTGTAGCTGGTGTTACAGTAGTGGATATGCGACAAGCTTGTGTTAAGGTAATAAAAACGAAGCGCAGACGATGGACAAGACGATATTTATGGCCATATGGTGCTCTCTAGTGGACAAACCTTGAAATACATGTCCTTGTTGCCATGAGCATATCGGACATGCCTTTTCAAGTTGTCGGCATTGAAGAAAATCCTGGTACAATATACGTGAGAACACCTGAGGAAAGTTAAATGAAGCAATTTAGAGAATGTTAGAGTTGACAGTGATTCATCTATTTTATGGATGTGTTGTAGAAATTCCGTATGGAATTCAAGCAACCGTAATTTAGAATAAGAATGCTAGTCTAAACATTTACCTGAACCGTTTAACTCCAGTGTGACTTAAATTATGTCGGGCAAGGTGAGATTTCCGTGAAAAGCGGCGGCCACACCCCGGCACAAGGCACTGCAAGGGGCGCTGCTTAAGAGAATATTAAGATAAACCTAGAGTCGTTTATGATAAGCGACCCAGGCCTATATTAAGTGAAATTGACAATTTCCGGCGTTGCACTCTGTATCTGGTTTAACCCCCTGGGTTGTTTCAGGGGTCCCAAATAGCATTTGCCCAATTATAAACAGGATATTAAGGATATGATTTAAGAAAATAACTAATTACATGCGCTATTGACATGGAAAGAGAATCGAGTCGAGAGTCTCAAGAGCGGTTGAAGGCTTTCTAAACTAGAAAGTGGTCATACAGTTCATGCAACCGTGTTATCCCATCAGATTTAATAAGAACGCTCTACACTGAACGATATTGGTTATAATGCACCCGACTGCTATCAGCATGTTAAGAGTGGATCATCAATCACATGACTGCATGTCCCCAAATCGCCATTTACCGCTCCTGTGTGGACTGTTTCGTGTTCTTTCAGTCGCCATTCACGAGTAAACGTGGCTCCACAGGCAGCGTGATGGCAGTTGAACAGCTGTAAACGTGGAACCGCGTCCAGTTTTTCCTTGTTCACGCTGTTCATTCTCGCAATACCCTGAAAATTCCCTCCTATGAACTATTTGCTGCACGCTTCGTCCTGAGAAGTGAGAAGCAAAGTCGTGCTTGACGCTTGATATGGATCCGGGGATTGATTATTCCAGGTTACACCTGCGCGTAATATAGCAATTTAATTTAAGCGTGAGTGAAGCGTTTCATTACTTGTGATTGATTTTATCTGCGAGTCGTTCAAACGTACAGTAACACTATGGAGAAGTTTCTCTTAAATGCTGAAGGGGATTTTTGCTGTTTAGCTGATAACGGTGAAGGCAAGAATTGTGGTTGGGGATTCCAGTCCAAGATCTGCACTAACGGACACCTTCTGCCTGAAGCTGTTCACGCAGACTCCCAGCAACAAGATGTGATAACATTACTAACATAAGTGATAGGTGGATATAAAATTATCGTATTCATTTAAATGATCCACAGAATTGGATAAATATAGCAGTATTTTCAGATTTGCCGTAGTAGGAGCATAATGTGTACACAAGAGGGTCCTATTTAATGCTTTATATGTATTTTATGGCATTTATGAAATGCAATGGTCTGCATTTGTGATTGTGAGTAATTTAAAACAAAACTGAAACAGTCTCACTTTGAGCCAAAACAGCATAAAGACCAAGGGAACGTCCATTGGGAGCATATCTGTTTATGCAGAGTTCTCATGAAGTACAAAGGAGAATCAAATTCAGTACAAACGTTCTCATGATTCACAGAGGAAGTTACTCAACCTCATGAAACTTTCACAGACTGTAAAGAAGCTGTTCAGTCCCTGCAGTGAAATCCATCCAACATATGATAGTAAAGGAACCCAATAAAAAACCTTGAACAGATGGAAGTTTTCTTCAGTGGATGATGTGAAATTCAGGGCTCTTGCGAACAGGCGAACACTGAGGGGGATGAAACAGCAAGGCAATGGGTGAGAGCCACCCCCACAAACACTCCTTTCTCACGGTCTCTGACATGGCTTAGTGCGTCTCTTCGCATTCAGCACCCCATTGGGAGGTAAGCCCTTGTTTTAGGACACTTGGGGGACAGTGTATCTTCCGTTTACACTTTCACAGTACTGTGGCCTACTGGTACAGTCCACATGGCCTCAGTTCCATCTAATTCACCCTTCTGTTTAAGCCAATGGAGGGTGGAGAGTGAGTGGCAGTATTGTCAGATGTCTTATACTAGCTGCTAGATAGTCTTCTTATTTCCTTCGTTTTGTCCAGAGCTGGCCTTGCGGCGGACAGTGTTGTAGTGCTGGAGCTGGTCCATTGTGGGGGGAGTCTGAGGTTCTGACAGGCCTAGCTGGGAACCCGTTGCACAGGGGAGAAGTCTCCGTACTGCACTTGCCCAGCTCAAAAGGCCACAAAACCGCAATATTTTCATATATGGAACGCGTGCTCAAATGTCGAATATATCTAATTCAATTGCGTTTTTAAAATATATTTTAAAATGAATATGTGCAAAAGACACACATGTGCACATCAAAATATTACATTCAAAAGTTATGCTCAAGAACTGTAATATAAACAGTATCCTTTTAGGTAGGAATTCACAGGTGCCAAAAGCACACAGCGTTAAGATCTACAATCAGTGACTTTTCTGCCATGGTGTTAATATGGATAATGTTGCTAGGATACTAGACGCACATGCCAGGCCTAAATCTCCAGCTGCCTGTGTGAAGCATCTTTACATATGCCTGGGAAATGAGAACTATTGCCTGAACTGAACAAATTACCTCAAGGGGTAAACAATATCCAGGTAAAAGAGGCACATTGTCTCCACACCAATTAAAGATCAGCAGGTCCAACACCGCAGCTTTGGTTAAAAATGGCCTGAACATTGCATCCGTGTGACATAAAGGAAGTACTGCTCAGAAAGTCTAATAACAAGGCTCCAGATTCCAGCTGGTTCCAATCAAAAATAAATATTCACAAATATATATTTATATACACACTTATGTATATATTTCATACCTATGACTACAGTCTACTCTAGTGCAAATTCACATGAGGTTATGGCTGCCTCGTGAACACACGTAGACCTGCATTTTGCTGGACAACAATCTCCCTGTCCTTAAGGCCGTTTTCTCCAGATCCGTGCGACCGCTGTCATTGCATCGTCTCAGTGTGAGTGACACACCTCCCGTCTAAAACAAAAGACTGCATCCATCCCAGATGTTCCCCCCTCCTTGCCCACAGAGAAGCGCCAACGCCATCTTTGGGGTGGGGTTTGAGGGGTGTCAGTACAGGGCAGGGCTCGGGGTGGGGGTCCGGCCTACCTGGGGCCTGACGCGCACTGTCCCAGGTGCACCCTGAGCACGCCCTGGCCGTGCAGGCGCAGCAGGTGGGCGAACTCGGCGGGCATGGCGTGCACCGTCTTCTTGCTCTGCCGGTTGTCGTAGTAGTGGTTGGTGAGCGGGCGGCGGTCGTGGGGGTGCTGGGCGAAGGGCCAGAAGCCGTAGATGTGCACGTTGGTGCACAGCTCCAGCGCCAGGCTGGCCACGATGAGGCCCGTGCTGAGGCGCATGGCCCTCAGGCCCTGGGCCCTCCAGAAGCGGGCCAGGCTCTGCAGGTACTCCGGGTTGAGGAAGATGGGCTGCACCGGGCTGTTGAAGTCCTGCAGGGTGTAGAGGGCGCGCAGCGAGACGGGCGTGTTGTGCCCGTAAGAGAAAGCGGGCAGCAGCAGCATGGAGTCCCTGTAGCTGCTCAGGCTCTCCACAAAGGGGCGCCGGTGCTCCATCAGGCCTTCAAATCTTGGTGGGGAGGGGTGGAGAGAGAGAGAGAGAGAGAGAGAGAGACAGACAGAGAGAGAGAGGGAGAGAGAGAGAGAGAGAGAGAGAGAGAGAGAGATGAGTCAGCAAAATATAAATAGAACCTGCCCCTAAGCCCAGACTCTGGATCAGTTACATTTTGACCATACTGTGGTTGGGGTTCTTAACTATTTTAGTGGATGCAGCATCCAGCGACATTTCAGAGACATTTCAGAATGCATTCTATACATTCATGGAATCTGTGTCTCGCAAAAAAACCTGGTCTATCAGAGGTCGCTGTTTTAAGATAAAAACGTAAACTTCTGAGATTATTTGCACATCTGTGTACCATGGTTTTTATCAAAATAAAAATACATGCTCAAGGAAGTAAAGGAAACAAAAGAATATTGCAGAACTACTTTGGGCAAGCTAGAGAGTGCTTAGCTTTAATCGGCTCCGATTCCAATGTAAAGTGACATCCCTTGTTAAAATGATTTGAGACAGCTGTAATAGGTTTCGTAATAGTGCAGTTACAGTTATTTTATGGCTTTCACCACATGCATGAATAATAAACTAAGCAGTTAATTATTGATGACAAAATATTTAACCAATTAATGGTCAAAGATAACAAATAAGCTATGTTGAAATATATATTATGAAAACAGCTAATTTTATTTAGTTGAATTATCCTTTTATTGACAGATCTGTCCTGTCCAATAATTGATTGTATTTACATGACACACACATACTCACTTCAGACTGGCAAAGTATGTGACACAACAGTTGTCTTTAACTGGGTAATAATTTGATTTAAGAAACGCAAGAGTGGAACAGTTGTGTCAGAATGTACTGAATTTTCCCACAAACCTCTGAAGGATCTGTGAAGATGTATAACCTCACTAGACAGCTGTTCCTGAGATGGGGTTTCCAAAGGGTGGGGCTGTGTTCAGTCAGTATGCCAGACAGTGGTCTGGATTGGAGTTAGTTTTGGATAAGTAGCTCATGGATCAGTATTGTAGAGTAGAACACATGTCCAGAAAACAATTATCACAAAGGTAGCCAACATTACTACAGCTGGACCTTCCCTTCCGTGGTTTAAAGAAACACATCATTTATAAACAAATCTGTGGGACATCAGAATGGTTTTTTTTTTCACATACACCCTCAAGTCACATGAGCTGATGATGATCTGAGAATTTGTCTTGTGACTTTAAGCCCTCCCAGCCCCGGAAAGCAGGATTAACACCACACAGACCCTTGACTTACTTCTCCAAGAGGATGCTGGGATTGGCTGTTACCAAGTCCGTGTTGTTGCCCACGTCTTTCTCGTAGCCCTTATCCAAGGGAGGAAGATTGCACCTGGTCAAAGAGGGGGAAAAAAACAGAGACTCTATTTTAATGCTGTGTGGTTATTATTGCCTGTTCAGGCTCTAGCATGGTCATCACTCACTGTTCCTTGTCGTGATGGAGGGTGTACACACCTGAAAACAAAGTGGGCGGAGTCAATCTCCTCTCCACAGCTGCTGTTGAGCAGGATCCCTCCATTCCCCACCACAGCACAGGTTTCCCAGGTTACGTTTTTAAAGGGCTGCTCCTGCAATGCACACACTGTTACAGACTCCACATTTACACACACATGCACAAACACACACTTGAACCTTTGCAGGCACACTTATGCCCATGCATGCACACACACATGCACAAACACACAGACACGCATGAACGCACACACACACACACACACACACACACACACACACACACACACACACACTCACTGTTACATACTTTCCTAGTACGCACACTCATTCTATTATACCCTCTACACATGCAGTCACACACATCTGAATGAATGAATCCACTAATGTGTTTATTCTTCAGGGGAGGATGGGTACCTTTAAGAATGTGCTGAAGAGTTTAGGGGTCACCACCAACGGTTTCCTCTTCTCACCGTCGTACACGATCTTCGACTCCAGCGGCGTGTTGACCTGCGTGACGATGGCCTTGGTGGCCCCGTGGCACCTGCTCGTCAGCTGAGACCTGGAAATGCAAGAGCATCATAAGTACTTGAAGTCCTCTCCGCTGTCTCTGCCCCACACCCACTGTGCTGGGCCGGGCTGCTCTGTGGGCCTCATTACTTGAATATTGGATTGCAGACCCAAAATGAACTGTATCAGAAATTAAACAGCGAAGGCTCGCAAAATTATTCTGCACTCATTAGCGCATGGTTCACTCCCTGCACTCAAAGGGAGTAGTGTGGAAAAACTCATTGTGTCTTTTAGCAGTCCGGGACTGTGTTAATTGCACTAGCAGTCTGTTGATTATCTGCTCTCCAGCATGTCTGGGCATGTCCCAGTTCATAGGGTCCCTGCCTCAGTGAATACCTCTGTATGTGGAGGTGAAGAGCACGGGGGCAGGTGGATCCACGCAGCACATTCTGTCCCGACGACCCAGTTCTGACTCACGTTTCACATGCATCAGTGTCAGACTAATAATATGCAAATGCAAATACACGCCCCTACATGCTGTTGAGTGTGATTAGGGAGGACAGTATGGAGCCGCAGGTGAAACGGAACTAATCCCCAGAACTGCCACTGTCTCCCGCCTTTAACCAGAGTCAACATTTTTTAGCTTCCCCACAGCTTGATCAAGCTTCATCATCAAAGACAAAACAGGTTTGTCTCTCCTTCCTTCCTAAAAGGGACCTGGCCCTCCTGGTATCATCCTGTGACCTTCTTATGCCACATGCTGAAGCTAAGTGGAGTTGGCTTGCTATTTGAATTGAGGACCCCTTGAGAAAAATTGCTCTGAAAGAAAAATTGTTTTATAATCCACATTCCATGACTTAAAGTTAATTCTCTTATATCTTACTGACCCATTCACATGGCTGTGTTTTTTTTTACAAGTCAGGCAGGTGATCACACTCTGTGCCCTACCCCACATCTGAACCCTTGACCTACTGGAGCCTGGAGCTGAGCTGTTATTGTTAACCACACATCCCAGCCCCTCCTTTGTGTTTGGAGAAGCTGTTTGGCCCGCATCTGTGGGACTGGACCAGGGCCCGGGAATCCACCAGGACACTGGGGAAGGGGTTGGCGCTAATTTTTGATTGTGGGGTGAATAATATGTCTCATGAATAATGATTGAACTTGTGATAGCGATGAATAATGAATGAGTCATGGGGGCATGAATTCTTGCAGCTGTGGATTTCCGTACCTGAACTTTTTGAAATTAGCCTCCTGCTTCTTCCAGGTGTGACTGTGGATTTCCACCATCTTGTCAATCGTGTTTTCCCTTCAAGGACATGGGGGCCACAGAGACAGATGTGGAATGGCGTGGGACAAGTTTGAGACATGTGAGAGACAGTGAGTAACAGCGAGAGACAAGTAACAATGGGATACGGGTTGAAGACAGTGAGAAATAGTGAGAAACCATGGGAAACAGGTGGTGTGCCAAGTGTTTACTGCGTGGCAGGATTGGTGTGAAATTTGATGCACTGCTCCACTTCTCTCCACACCATGTGAATTCCCCAGAACAGGTATTATTTAATCTACCATTTGCAAAGTGTAAATAATATATTTTTACCTAACTAGATCCCCCACACCTGTTCAACCCACATAAAAGGTCCTTTCTGAACACTAATAGCATACCCTCAGCAATAACACACCAGACTGAATCTGTCATAATGCATAGGGTTTGATCAGCAATGAAAACATGACTATATCTACAAGAACATACAGGACTAGATCTACAGTACAGCAACACTAAAGACTAAATCAGTTATAGCACACGTCCCAGCCTGAAATATCACACGAGGCTCAATCAGCCACAACACATTCGACTGGATCAGTGTAAGACAAGATTAAACCAAAACAATACACAGGATACAATACGGGATAGCACACAGGACTAAATCAGTTATAACACATAATATCAGTAGTATCACACAGGACTAAATTATATTATTGCCATTTAGCAAACACTCTTATCCAAAGCAATATATAGGTTACATTTTTTTACGATACCCATTTATACAGCAGGATATTCTGGGTTAAGTACCATGCCCAAGGGTACAGGTTTGCAGGTTTGATTCCCCCCCATGGATTCAAACCTGCAACCTTTCAGTTACAAGCCCTGCTCCTTACTACTATGCTATACAGCTGCCCCAACTATAATATCAACTATAATACACAGGAATAGGTCTAACACACAAGACAGGACCAAATACACATCACTCAGTATAGAACTCGCTGGGCAAAATCACTAATAACACACAGAATGGAATCACTGTGGAGACTGGATTGGCAAACCAGCGTAAAGGGCCACCCAGAAAAAAAACAGACCAGGACCTAATACCATCTCTAAAAAAACAGGGGATTCTGGGATCAAGTTCTGCTCTCACCTGCACTCCTTGCACACCCCAGATGGGTCAGCCTCAGGGTTCTTCCGAATGGGATGCGAGGAGCTACGTGGTCTGTCATCGCTGTGGAGGAGAAAGCCTCTAATGTATCCTTAATACAGCTTAACAGGTATATGAAATGATCATACATCTACATACATTCCACATACACATACATTTGATATTTCATTACAGCAGGGTTGAGTTGAGTTCCTTTCAAAACATAACTGATCAAACATCTATAATGTGCAGAGGTAACCCCCAGTTCATCCTAAAGACAGGTGAGCCCTTCTACAATCTATCAAATGCCTAGGTCATACAAATGACCACTTTAGATATATCTCAGTTGAAACTAATTCAGTTTAAAATACAACTGAGACCATCTACATGAATCCACCTTAAATACAGCTCATACGAAACTACAGCTTTGTTTAAATACAAATATTGACAGCTAGAACTCCTCCAAACTGTTTGCAGTCATAAAAACAGACGTGAATGGAAGTGTTTTGGAAATACAACTGACAGTGGCATTTTTGTGCAGGTGACAAGATTAAAATCTATGTCACATTCTTGAGAATTCAGCCCAAACAACTCTCTGGACTAAAATGTTGGCTTGAAATAGCTAATCACAGGACACTTGCCATACAAGGATTCCCAGGCTACAGAGAAGGGCACCAACTCATGCTCTTACATTCATTTTTGCATATTATGTGTCTACCTCATTATCAGATAGTGTCTTTTATTTTAGAAACATGATTCCCTTGTGTCAAGAACAAAGGGATATAATATTTATTATTGGTACAATATCGTACTGATGGATTTGCCCATTGGCGGGGATGTCCAGAACATATCCCACACAAGCAGCGAGAGTCTCCTGTATTCTATTTAGCGTGCGCCTGTGTTTCTGTTCATGGTTTAATTAATCAGTTTAGACATGTGGTGGCTCTGAGCCAGAGCCAAACCCCACAGCCACAGGGTGAAAGGCAGAACCACAACCCGGGCAGGAGGCCAGCTCCTCACACACACGGGACAATGCAGACACACCGATTAATCTAGACTTTAGGAGGAAGTCCACATCGACGGGGGGGGATATGCAGACACAAACAGCCAGATTCAAGCCCTGGAGCTCTGTGACTGCTCCCCCACAGTACCTCACATGGACACCGAGTTCAAGCTCATCTTCTGGACAGAGTTTGAATTTAATGTTAGAAGTCATTGCATCTCCTGAACTTTCCTCATAGTGAGCTTTGGTTCCGTGTCACCCACTGAAATGATGACATTCCCTGACTATATGTTCAGAAATGTGGGAAATGACTGAAGACAAAGTTTTTTTTTATTTTGCCACCTTCAGCAGAAGTTCTGTTACCTAATTTCTCTCAACAATAAACTCTGATTAATTCAGTCATCACAGGAAAATGTGAGATTCATCAAATGACAAAATTAATAGCCCTACAGGTCCCATTCATGGTCCTGAAGTAATCCTGTGTGGTTGATTTTTGTTTCAAATGAGCTCTTGGTTGATTGGTTTTACTGAGCTGTTGATTGAATACAGGAACATATTGAGCATCTCTTAAGAGTTATCAGGTTTAAGAAAACAATGTTAAAGTGTATGGAATGATAAAAAAGACAGCAAAGCGATTCCCTGAAGTTATATGTGCCCTTTATAAACAAACCTACATAACATGTATATATATGTATAAATACATATTATAAACACACACACACACAAATATATATGTCTTAATTTGAATATTTTCATTTCCACATTGACACTCCTTCATTGGCAACTTAAAGCAGATGCAAAACACTCAGCAATAATCAATTAAAAATGAAATAGACTATATCAGGCCAGAGCTCAGCTGTATAAGAACAGCCCACACAGAGCTACTTCAGGATGAGAGACTGTGTCACTTATTCATGGGGACATCTCTGCAGTTTCGCAATGACTATGACTAGCTGATCGCTGCTTCAAATACAGGCTGGGGCAGCAAGGAGTACTGAGAAACCTTTGACCATCATGCCACTCGTTTTACTTCATTGTCAACACTGCTGTGTAGAAACACAATAACAAGGCTAACAACGAACGGAAAACAGAACAGCATCATGAAAAATGTTGCCAAAACATTGGCATGACGCTCCCTTCTGCTTCCCGTGTGGAAAAGGCATAGGGTGGCACTGATCCAAGAAGTGTTTGCCCTGGAACACAGAGTCTGCTTCTTTGCGATAAGTCCCCTCCAGCGTGCCTGGTCCCAGGAGCTCCACCCTGCACCCAGTGTCCAGAGGGAATGGCTGCCTGCGTGGGGTACAGCTGTGGACCGGGGCAGCCCCATGCTGGATAGTCAAGACACATGCAGTTGTCTTCTGTGCTCCCTAAACACTGACTCCGGATCAGTTTGGCTTAATGGGAGTGGTTTGAGTTTGGGTTAAGAAAGCTGATACAGGATCAGTTAATCGGAAGCAGAAGGTACCGGACGAAAGCGTGGCAGGCCCAGCGGTAGAACGGGGGGGTGGCAGACTTACCTGTAGTTGAAGACGTACCAGACGAAGGCTGTCAGGACAGTCCCCAAGATGAAGAGACAGAGCATAAGAGAGAAAAGCAGCTTCAACAGCAGTCCCCTCATCACTGTCCACTCTCTCCTCCTGCCTCCCCCCCTTCTCTCCCTCTCTCGCTCTATCAGTCTGTCTGCTGCCTTCTCTTTCCGTCTCTCCCACTCCCTCTCCCCCAGCCTTTTATCTTCTCTGTCTCCTGCACTCCCTTATTTTCCTCTCTCTCTCTCTCTCACGCTCTCACCACGCCTCCTCTCTTATCACTCTCTCATATCACTGTTTTTACCCCACTAAACCCTCTTTTAACCCCCATCCCCACTTTTTCCACCCCTCTCTCTTTTTTTCACCTTCCTAATCGTCTCCCCAGTTTTGTTTTACGTGAATCGCTGAGCCTCCTCTATTTTCATTGCTTCCTCTCTCTCCCTCTCTCTCTCTCTCTCCCTCTCACAGATCCTACCACGTTTCTACTTTCCGCTGAAGTCCCGAAATCTCAAGCTGTTGCTCCTTGTGCATTCCCCACCCCCCACCCTCAGCCTTCCCTGTGCTCCCCTCTGTTCCCCTCCCTCTGCTGTAAAACCCCGGCCCCCCTGACCCCCTCTCTGCCTCCATAAAGGAGAGGCAGTAACATGAGTGCCTGGTACTGAATTAGCCCACGGCCTGTCTCTGCTGAGTGACTGTGTGTGTGTGCGTGTGTGTGTGTGCGTGCGTGCATGTGTGTGCGGAGAAGAATTGTTGCAAGGCTTGTGGGAAACTGTACTGCGTGTGTGCGTGTGTGTGGCTGTGTGTGTGTGTCTGTATCTGGAAGCTCTTTCTCTCTAACTAAGGCAGCCAATGAGGGTCAGCCAAAGCTTGGGTCAGGGGCTATCAGCCAATCAGATCTCCCGATCAGCACAGCTCTCCCTTTCTCTTTCCCTGCCAAGTTCTGGTGGAGTGCTTTCAGACTCCGGCTCAAGTTTGTTTACAGCATCAGCTCCTTCTTGCTTTTAATACAGGAGAGGCTTTTTGCACAGAGAGGTTAGGGGGAAGTGTGGGGAGAGAGGCCCGAGTGTAATGGAATCTTTGCTAATTTAATGTTGAGGAACCTGTGCGGAATAACAGTAGTGAGAATCAAGGAAGGAAATCAAAACAGTTGCCAGGCACTACTGAGAGTTAAAACCAGGGGACCACATGACTTGTGACTTATTCTTGGCCACCAACATCATATTAAATCCACTCACAAGTGTGGCTGTGATAACAAGCTGATGAAATCCATCCCATGGAGCTGATGGTTCTCAACAATGGGCGGACTCACAGGAAATAGATAAGATTACGTCCCACAGTCTGCCATCTGTTCACTGGTCCACTTTACTACTCAAACTCCAATCAGCAGTGCTGGGCCATATATCCATTCATTAGATTTATTTAGTCTGAATTCAGGTATGTTTGAGTCAGCGGTCTGACACAGTTCCCTGCATGCGCTCTATTGACAGACAGCGTCCGAGATAAAATGAGGGGTAATTTGAGGGAAATCTGCTTTTCTGTTCTGTAGGGTCTGTCACAAGAGCGCTCCTCTCTGACCATCCCTTGTTTGACCCCAGGCCCAGACTCCACAGTAGTGCAGTGTGGCAAGGGCTGTCAGCCAGGCATGTGGACACACACTTTCCAGAACTGACATCAGCATTTTTACTTCTAAGCATGGATATTTCCATAAAACACTTGCATCATTTATTTGCAGTAATTATAATATTATGATTATTGAGCCATAATTACAGGGATTTAGCATCAAGGTGAAAGACTTCCCACACTTTTTAAATAATGCATTATAGTCTGAATTCATTTGTGGTTTGTTTTTTTTTGGACAATGTAGGCAGATTCTCAAACCTATTTAAACAGCTGTGTCTTAACTGTGGGAATGCGAGACATGTGCTTTATTCAATGGCCCAGCGGTGTCCCACGAGGGACTTCACCCTCTGACCTCCCGTGGCTGGTCCACAGACGTAAAAGTTCTCAGCAGAAGACCAGTGCGCACCAAGGGCACTGTGGGAGTGAGTCCAGGCACAACAATGAGAACTAGCGTAAATCTCCACATTGAACGCAGTGTCACAGTGTGTTTTAATTTCCTGCCTTTACCATGAACAAGAGCAGACAGAGGAGTCTCTGCTCCCCTGTGCGGGCAACTTGCCAGAGAAAGTGAGCCAGAGGCCCAATATTCAAACTCTGTGCGACCTCTGCAGATATTAAGATGATGAAAGTGTCAGGCAGGGACAAGGACTCAGCCGCAGACCACGGAGATTTTTCCGTATGGTTTATTATAAACCGGCAGGCAGACTCGAAAACACGAAACAGGCAGGGTCGAAACCAGAGAGACAGTCCGAAGGGAAAATCCAGGATCAGGGACGGGAGCAGGCAGGGTCGGAAACCAGTCGGGCAGAATCTCAGGCAACAGGACAAGGTGGCAGGCAAGACACAGGTCGGGGCACAAGCGAAAGTCAAAAACACGAAAACAAGCAAGCAGAAATCGGGAACGAGACAGGTAAACACACTGGGAACAGGCAGGGCATATAAAGGGCAGAGCAGATGAGGTGATGGGGAACAGGTGAGCTAGCAGGCAGGTGGCGGCGATGCAGTAACGAGGCAGGCGGGGACCGGGCAGGGAACGGGGCAGGGCTAGAACACAAGGAAAATAAAAGCACATGGACAGGGGAAGAACACAAACACACAGCTAGGGGGGCGGAGTACTGACAGAAAGTTATTTAACGCTTTTAGTTTTGTTGAAGGAGACCAGATATCTCTGCTCTCTGAAAGAATTTAACCTCCAAAAAATTCCACCAGCTCTCTCCCCTCCATTAAGGTCTCACAATGTTCCTGCAAAGTTGCAGCAACATGGTAACACTCCTCCACCTGTACGGAATGTTGTGTGTTAGCTAGCTGCGATAAGCTTTCACTGTTTCCATGATAACAGATCATAACTGCATTGTGTGCACAGTGTCAAACCCCGCTCCTACCATTTCACTGTAAAGAGCTCAACTGGTGCTGCTAACTCATCCTCATAAACACATTGACCACAGTCCTGATGTTCTGAACATTGTACAGGTTCAAGGACAGGAGTTACATATGTATTCCCTCTCTTGATTCTTCAGTCATCTATTTCCTCTCAGTTCTCTGTTAATCCTGTTTTTAGGGGGAGGATCCTAATATGATCCTGGTATGTGAAAGCTTATTTGGTCACCTCTTCATAGATCACATGTCAACCATGTGATCAATGAAACAGTCTTGAGCGATCATCTCAGTGTGTGAGAGGCAGAATAAATGTGTGTATGAGAGTGTGCGCGTGAGGAGGTTTTGCCCTTTTCTGCAAGACACATGGTGAGCTACCACACCATATCTGATCTATATCAGATTACGAGGGAAACTGAGGTCACAGAGGGCCAGAACTTGCTAGAACCCATATGCAGATCATTATGGGGCTTCAGTTCTGTGCATCTGCGGACACTCTATGCTAGGCAAGTCATGAGATAATGTTTGATTTCTTTATGAGGTAAAGAGTATGTGAGGACTTGTTGGCATGTGTGAGAGAGGGAGAGATTAGCACAGACAGCACCTTTTGGGAGTGATAGGAGAGAGTGTGTGTGCCTGTGGGTGAGTGAAGGAGAGGGAAAGTGTGTGCATGCCCAGAGAGTGGGAGGGGTAGGGGGTGAGGGAGCGCCTCTTGTATGTGCCCATGTGATATCAAAGCGCTGGGTGGCCCGCGGACCCTGGGCAGAGCAGAGGACACAATAAAAGGAGACATTGTCCACCCACTCCCCTCCCCACGGGCCTTCTGCTGATCTAAGCTCGAGCTGTGCTGCAGTGTGGGAGAGCAGGCCAAGTGTCCAATCACACAGGCCACACACACACACACACATACACACACACACACACACAAAGATGCAGGAACACAGTGATCACCTTCAATGCACAGCAGCTTCCTCTTCCCCTAATCGGACGGACAGGCCGTGTATGACACCGTGTTGGCCTCAATGATCTGATTAGATTGTGTGTGTCTGCTCTCTGTGGCTGGAGCTCGGGATGACAGGAGCACTTTATCTCAGTAACTCGGTGCATCCTGCATCTCCTTCATGAGTATGGCCTCCGGGGCCATCTGTTTGGCCAATTCTGACTTTCAGAGGGTGTATGTGCGTGTACATATATATATGTGTGTGTGTGTGTGTGTGTGTGTGTTCTCACCAAGCCCTTCAAAGCAGTTTCACAAAGCAGACACAGGCCGAGACAGATTGTGTGGCAACAACTAGCAGGAAAAAAACCACACATTTACATAAGGCAGATGTCAAATGCAATTGAGGTCTGAAGAGCTGCGAGGACAGGAAACTGTTGGAGGGCATTGTCCTGTAGGCTACGCCGTACACAAAGGCTTTGTACATAATAAGAAAGGCGCTGCTCAGAAAGGGCCTCTCTCCTGCTGTGGGTGAAGCCGCCACCCCACCCTGCCCACAGGCTGTAAATAGGTCAGGTTACCTTGCGGAGGGGGGAGGTCTCCAGCGGCCCACGTGGGGGCACGGACGGGGGTCTGATACAGAGCAGCTGACCCACACACATTCCTCAGGCACTTTGTTATGGGCCAGGTGCCCCGTACCTGTCTGCGCTCTCGCAGTCCTGCCTACATGCACACAGGCATGAAAACAGACACAGACCCGTGCACACACACACACACTACAGATGTACATATAAACACATGCTTAAATCCACACACGTGTTCCTGATACAAGCACATGAGCTATACACTCTGCACATATAATTACAGGATCACTTATGCACATGCATAATTCATGCTTGCTGGGTAAATAAAGCCGCTCATAAGTATTCTGTCAATGCTGACACACACTCATATAGAGTGCGAGAGAACTCAATCCACAATCATAAATCTATATGCACTCATGTTGCTGCTACAGACCTCCTGCTCAAAGTGGCAAAGAGGGATGACAGAATGATGCGCAGGAAAAACATTCTCAGACAGAATAAGGGTCCTCTAAGCTGGCTATTTGAGGCACGTGGCCCTCATTCCCATCGCTGCTGGGAACTCTGTGTCCCACACTCCGCTAATCTGGACAGTCTGTGCCCATTATCAGACATGCGATCAGCAACCAGTGACACCGAGGAGAGTGGAACAAAGGGCTCTCTCTACAGGAAAAAAAAGCACACAGTAAATCTAAGAACGGATGGGAGAATCCAAGTCCACGCATCTTGAGTGACCTTCCACAGAGACAAAAGTGGTGAGAACAGGACCCATCCCAAGGCTGCCAAAGGAAGGCAAACTCCCTCCACGCTACAACTGGATGGGGATTAAATTTTTTCCAACCTACGCAAGGCTCTGCCTGGAAACGTGTGACACAATCTCCAAACTCTAAAGAATCCAAAATTTCGAAAGCACAACGCTGTAACTAACAGACCCTGCAGCACAGGATGAGCCTCCCTAAACTCTCAAAGGAGGAAGGGAAAAGACAGAGACAGGCTGAGAACTCGCACAGCAATGTAGGTCCCACGCTCCAATGGAAACAAGGATTTAGGCAGAGGCCCGTGCGCACCGTACGATCTCAGCACCGATGTAGCTCTTTTGATTGCAGTTTCGAATTTGCCACCTTCTTGAATAAACGTGCCACACGTGCACTGAAATCATGCCCTGGCTTAACACCTTAAAAGTGTGCAGTGTGTCAGGACCTTAGTGTGATGAGGTGATGACAGCCCCTCTGCCCTGCACCCTACAAGCTGCGAGTGGCAATCAAGCTTGATATTTTCACATTTTCCTGTTCACAGGCCAAGGGCCAATGAAAACAATACTGACAATGTGTCCCGCCCCCTCTAAAAAAGTGTAGACAAAAGCAGCAACACAGCTGTGGAGTTACAGAAAGAAAACGCAAAAGAGGGAGCAGCAAGCCAAACAGAGAAGGAAGACTGCAGGACAAATGCATTCTATTTTCACACAGTACAATTTAAGGATCCAAGTGAAGTGGACCACACCATCTCAGCAGCAGCGAACTTTCCCTTTTCATTTCTCAGAATGATGAACTCTGTTACATTTCCTAAATTCCACAAAGTCCATAGACTGTAGTGGATATTAGATTTCAATGTGTGTCCCACGTGCAAGTGCAGGTGGCTGTGTTGGACTTTTACACCCTTGTATTTTTTATTTTTACAATGATGTTACTGTTCGCCAAGATTTCACTTGAAACAGACAGCGCTTCCTGTTCCCAGCTTGCACTGCAAGGCTTTTCTGACCCAGAGGGCCAGCATAATGCATTCAGGGGTTTGTATGTGACTCTGCCTGCAGTGCAGCTGTCGGTGGAACCATGTATTCATTTCCAGTTAGTTTCATTTATTACTTCATAACAAAAGCAACAATGAGTCTTCTGAATAGATTCCTATTATAGCAAACATGAAGAACAATGCATAGGCCTAAATTTATAAAGCTTCTTTAACTATACCTAAAATCCTGATGACCTTTTACCAGATTCTTTCAAAAGCAGCCACTACAAACAAGAGAAGCAATCATGGTTTACCCAAGTAGCTTGATAAACACTGAAATTACAGCAAATGCTTTATAACCTAACAGGGCAGCATCGGTGACCAGTGTGAGGCACCACACGGCACTGAAATTGTTACCGAGTCCTCAGGCAGTGACGCACAGTCCAATTCCATATTACATTACATTATTGCAATTTAGCAGACGCTCTTATCCAGAGCAACTTACATAGATTAGTTTTTTTACATTACCCATTTATACAGTTGGATATTTACTGAGACAATACTCGGTTAAGTGCATTGCCCAAGGGTACAACTGCAGTGCCCCAGTGGGGAATGTAACCAGCAACATTTCGGTTATGAGTCCTGCTCCTTACCAATATGCTACACCGCTACCAAATAATTTAAAACCTTGTGTAAGATCAGCCCTGGTTTCCCCATTCCCCTACCGTTCCCCTGACATTTTGATGATGCAATTTTCAATCTTTGATATGCGTAGGTCTGAGTTAAATAATACTGACAGAGTTAGTATTACTGGTGCTTAGCATTAGAGCTAAAGTTTCAAGCAGCTAAGTGTAAAATACACTGCCAAATATTTATGTAAATTGCCCTGCAGACCATGTGTCCAAGCCCCTCCAAATAACCCACAGACTTGGAAGGGCAACCTATGCGGCATGAATATCTGGAAGACAGTGGGGAAGAGCTAGTGAGCCTCTAGCCAGCACAGGAGGCTTAATGGAAGCTGGAAGCGACTGGCTCAAGTGGCCAGGATACTTTAAGAGACCCGTCTGGAATCGGGAAGCATCATTATCTGTTACCAAGGCATTCTGGAGAGCTGCAGTGTTAATGATCACTTCCATTTAGTTTGTCAAAGTCAGCCTTACTGGGGGCCCCATGGTGTGAGCCAGCTTTCAAAGGTAACTTCATTTCAGGCAAAAAAATAACAACTTGCCTTTCTTTTTATATTGTACAGGCTCATGAAAACACTTCAATGGATGGCTTATACACTCTACTTCTGTGATCAGATAGCACTGAATGTTAAACATTTTTCTAAGAAAATGTCATGAAACATTCCTAACAAAAATAATGACAAGATCCAACTGGTAGCCACTAGGTGGAGACAATCTTCCAATATTAGAAGCCCTATATAAAAAAGATGTGAAAAAGGAGCCATTCTGTTTTTTTAATTATTCGAACTCATTGAGTTGTAGTTATGCTGATTGTGGAAATAATTTTTCAAAAAACCAAGCAATGCTAATGCAAAGGAGTCCTGACTTCCTCCATACTGAATACACTGACATCAACAGGGAGGGTGCATTCCCTCATCCATAAGGAAAATTTATGTTTTTCATAATAAACATACTTGTCACATTCATTTATCTAATAGCAGTGTGTGTACAATGCTCGATACAAGAGGCATGCAAAATTTTGAATGTTTAATTAAACTTGATGCTTTTATATAAATATGGCACCATTATCTCCATGAGAAAATCTTCTTACAACTTTAGTGTATATCTAAAGTAACTTCTCAATTTAGCACTTTAAACATCTTGTCAGAGACCTGTGCAATAATTAAAAGACGTTTCCCTTAACATGCTTTTATTTCTCAACTTGAACAAGAATTCCAGTGGAATCAAAAAGGATAACCATGGTTACCCTTAAGCACACCACAAATGAATAGAATCCAACACAATTGTACTGTGTAAGCATGGCTGGATTACAAAAAGTATGTGGTTGCGAAACCACATTAGTAAGGTTGCACAAGCCGTGCCAAGCACAAGCCCTTATTTCTCTGCATCTTTTTATCCATGGCACCATACCGGTGCTGCTTTTGCACTGGCAAATCACCAGCATCGTACAATTCAGGTTACACTAGTAAGACTTGGCTTTTTCACTCAGTAATCTCAGTAGCTTTACAGTTTGTATTGTAAAGCAAGAGCAGAGATCCCTTTGGTTTCTTGAACATACCTCAGGTGCTTCATGTTTACCAATTGGTCCTATTCTGGTTGTGCCATTACAGAATAGCTATATGCACAAAGCTAGCTATATGCATCACATGAACCCAATGACACGTTAGCAAGGCAACACCCAAAGGTAGTTAAACTGCCCACATCAGCTAAAACCACTTCATTAGCCAGCTACCACATGGTTCTGAGACAATGCACATCCCAACAGTTTCCAGTAAACGTGAACAAAAATACTTTGTTCATTTTTTTAAACTGTAATTACATTTACAGCAGGTTGCTGCAATTTTGGCTGGCCATGAATTAGAAACCATATTCCAAAAGAACCAAGATTTTATCTTTTTCAACAGGAACAATGCTAAGTATGCGGCAGCCTAGTGACTGTGGTGTGAGATGGCAGTGGAAATTCCCCTAGCATTAAGCAAATGCAAAAAATATTGCAAAGTTCATCAACAAACCAATAAAAAGATGGTTAAGATAGATACAGCAACATAACTCTTGCGCAGTGATGTGTTCAGAGATGTACGTGTCTGTAGAGGAGAGCATTACAGTCTTATATGGTGAAGAAAGGTTCAGCAGATTTCAACAGGCTTGGCATGTTTGCCTTACAGACTAATTTACACCACAGGAGCTGGCAGAAAGAAAGGCAGGTCTTTGGAGGAAATAAAGACGCATTGAGACAGGGCTGGGTGGTTCTGTACACTTTAATAGCGCTAGGAGGAGACAGCTCACTTCTTAGTTTCCTCCTCCTTGGACAGAGTCTTGATGATCTCCTCCTTCTTGGCCTGGAGACGCTCCTCGCGCCTCTTGCGGGCCTCCTTTGTCTTGGAGCGACGAGCCTCAGCCTGGTCACTACAGGGCAAGAGAGAGAGTGAGAACGGGCTGGGAAGGAAGCTGAAAAGTCATCAAGACCGACAGCTGCTAGAAACTCCCGCGCATGGAATTTCTCATTTCCCTCTAATCTAAATTTCTGCTCCTTTCAAACAATTCAGGATCAGCTTACCCACCCCTTACCATTACAAGAACAAGCGTGCCACTGACCCTGGGATAGGAGGAAAGAATCCTCCTACAGTATTGATGAAAGTCATTCTTATGAAGTCAAGTCTAATGGTTTTTAACCGGTTTCTTCATCAAGTACAAGGGAAATTGGCATAGCTTAAATGCTGGGCTTCTGCAGCCCCTTACTGCGGCAGTATAGCATAGTGGTTATGGAGCAGGACTTGTGACTGAAAGGTTGCTGGCTCAATTCCCCACTGGGGCACTGCTGCTGTACCCTTGGGCAGGTACTTAACCCACAATTGCCTCAGTAAAATATCCAGCTGTATAAATGGATAACATTGTAAGGTGCTCTGGATAAGAGCATCTGCTAAATGCCAATAATGTAATGTAATAATCTACTGACAGTGATTTTTTTTTTTCTTCAGAACAATGAAGAAACTGTTCCCTTTGAAAATTAAAGGGGTGATGGGAGATGCAGCGCTACTTACGCCAGGAGCTTCTTGCGAGCCTTGTCTGCCTTCAGCTTGTGGATGTGCTCCATCAGGATGCGCTTGTTCTTGAAGACGTTACCCTTGACTTTGAGATAGAGGCTGTGGTACCTGGGGGCCACACAACAGGCTGGTAAACAGCCACATCCTCAAGTGCCATCAACACTGCCCTTACGCCACACCAGACTCTCAGCTCTGACTGGGTGAATACAGTCCCCAGACCTGGCTTTCAATGCTTTCCATCTCAAAGAATATGTATTTCTTCCTTTTTTGGGCAGGAGATGGGGGATTAAACTTGCTTGTAGTGACTGACAGATGTATTTCACAACATGACTATGTTTCTGCATGAAAGGACTTCAGCCAATCACCGGCCTGTCAGGTACAGAAGGGTTTTCTGGGACTCACATGTGCCTGTCGATCTTCTTGGACTCCCTGTAGCGGCGCAAAAGACGGCGCAGGATTCTCATGCGGCGCATCCAGGACAGCTTCTCCGGCATACGGGCGTTAGCTGTACCCTTCCTCTTACCTAGGGGACGGAGGCAAAGGTGTGTCAGCGTGAGTGCGTTTTGCTCCCAGTGGCAGGTTTCATCAGCCTCAATTTTGTTCTTGTGTCATGTTAAAAAAAAAGGACACAAAAAGCCCCCATACCCCACCGCACAGGCCCAGCCCCGCCCCCCCCCCGGGGAGTGCTCCCCACAGCTCACCGATGCCCATGTGACGGCCCTTGCGGCGTGCCAGCGTGTTCTTGCGGCATCGGGCGCGGGAGTGCACCGTCACGGGCTTCCTGATGATCAGACCATCCTTCACTAGCTTGCGGATCTGCTGGCCTGGGGAGGAGAGAGGACATCAGGGCGTTGTGGGAGGAGAAGGTTTCATCAGCTGAAGAGACATTTAGAGTACCCTCAACACAGCAGGCAGAGGGACTCATGCATCAGACTGGAGTTCCATAAACAGTGTTTTCCTGGCTAGTCACTGCACATATTAAACTTGGGGATGTGTTGAAGTCAATTCAAGCATTATCACAGAATTCCACACCTTACCTAGAGCACATTTTTTTAAAAATTTCGATCACATGAACTGCCATCATGCAGAAATGAAGGATATACTCCCAACAACAACTGTTGCCAGAGTGGTAAAACAGGACCTTTTAGAATTATTTTTTCATACAAGGACTGGACAGTGGACATCCATGTGTATGTATCAATGACTCACACAGTCATCCAGGTACAGTTTACACTAGCTTAATATATTTTATGCCAAATCAAAGATATTTTACACATCACAAAGATGATTACATTCAATCATTCCAGTATACAGGTAAGCAGATCTTCATCTCATCTTCTCTGAACAAATAACCATGATCAAGAAAAATATCAATGGTTGCTATACCAAGTGTGGCTAGAAACTTCAAACAAAATTAAAATCCTACCCAGAGACGACAGATAATGTAACACTGCTCTGAATGAGAAATGAATATTTTTCATCACCAGTCTAGGGCTTATCTGCTTCCCATTGCTTTTCTTGAGCCATCACATGGATTTCTCTTTCATATGTGAGATAAAACCTCAGGCTGAAATTTCTCCAGAGAAATGCAGAGGCCCCAGAAAAGGGCCTTAACCGTGACTTCATGATCCCTTTTCAGCCCTTCACTTCAGAAATGACATCCGTTTCTGGTGGTAAATTCAACATTCATTTTGTATACTGTGACATGGAGACGTGGTTCGTGACACTCACGGGAGTTGGCATTGGCGATCTCATTGGTCTCGTTGGGGTCCAGCCACACCTTCTTCTTGCCGCATCGCAAGACGCTGGACGCCAGCCGCTTCTGAAGCCTGAGCATGCTGCAACAGGAAGGGGGCAACGTCAACACCAAGGTCCCTGTCACTCCCTACCAGCTCCTAATAGGTGTGACCAAAACCCCCCTCTTCCAAATGCATCCAAGGCTAATTCAAATGAGATGCTGGACTGTTCCAAACATGGAATACCATCTATCCTGTCAGTTCAATTTTTAAGATGATGTGCCAACATCCTCTTGGCAAGAGAAACTACTCTCCTGACATCCACAAATTATAATGACATAGACAGTAGTTTGCAAAACCTACAAAACTGTAAGCACTTACATTACCTCAAACATACATCATCATTCAAACCTTTTCCACCTGGCAGTTTCTATCAACGTTATGTCCAGGCAGGGTACTTGTCACTTTAGATTGACTACTTCAGTGTGGATAAACGTAGCATCATAACTATCACTGTACCAATCTGGTTAGCCGGCTAGCCAGCAAAAACACTACAACTAGTGAATTACGAATGCGGTCAAAGGCTATATTTCTCACTTAATGTAACCAAAGTTACCTTGACTGGCTACCAACGAATTAGTTTCTCCCCTTATAATCCACCACCTAGTTTACCAACTGTCCAACTCTGACATCTGCGACAACTTTGACATGTGCTGACAAAATGTCTGAGAAACAACTAAAACGCATTAACTACCCAGTCAACGTATACGACATCCAAAAACGTGGCTGATGAGCTAGTTAACTTCGCTTTGCGGTCAGTCCTGTGTCAGGATATCTAACGTTAACCAGGGGAGGGCCTAGCGTCGCAGATGCACCTGAATTTACCATGTGCAAGAAGTTATAACTTGAAGTTCGTGTAACTAGCCACGTTTTTCGGAACTGATTAATACTGGGAATTTGTTGGTTGTGTCTTGGTGCTTAAGACACGGATTTGGTGCTTGTGTTTAATGTTATCGTAGGTTGGAATAGAACATTAACAACATGGCTCCCGTTTTGGCCCATAGCATAGACCCGGTTAGCTACCACGCACATTTCCAAATTGATTATGCTTCTGTTCAACCAAATATATCATCGGGACACTCGAAAGAAAAGTCATGCTTTATATACAACCAACTGGCCAAGGATTTGGGCAAACGCGACAGTATGTTTAAGCCCATTTTGATTAATTTTAATGGGAGCAACTTCTGAGCTCTTACCTCATGGCTGCTGCTGTTTCACAGAAAGGAAGGTTGCTTAGACGGGTGGGGCCCTACCATTATCAGAGAGAGGAGACTCCATCATCCACCGAGAGATACCAGCACTCCGGAATAATAAAAAATATAAAGCTACTATTCATAATGTAGGTAATATTTATATGTAGCATATATAAAGTGTTATGCATTTATAAACGTTTCGGGAAAATATTATAATTTAGAGAAGAGGAACAAATAAATACACGATTTCCCCATCGATGGCCGTAATGGTACATTCCAGAAAGGGACCCGGTCACACAGCATTGTGGGAGTTTTTAATGAGCCGTCAGTCGTCGCTAGAGGAGGGAAATGTGAATTAGAGACTGTCACTATCACTTATTTGAGCATCGTGTTTTCGCAGTCTGGCAAAATCATGACGAACATCTAGGGTAGCTAGGTGTTTCGGTTGTAATGAGAGCCGGTCAACAGTGCAGAAGATTTTATGACGGAATTTCAACCGTACCTTTCCTTTCAACAGTCATTCTAACCGTAAATCAATTTGTGTCAACGCTATTAGGCTGCGTTGAAATGTAATTTGACGGATGTGTGGGGCTGCATTACAATTAGATGGGTAATTTCTGTAAAATAGGAATACCACACAATTAAAAAACAAATATGTTTTGTTGTGTAAGGCATCTAATACAGGCTCTTTGCTGACAATTTCAGTTTAATCACACCTGCGATCCAAGGTTACTGATTTTAGAGCCTCGGGGTAGGCTACTTTTGTTAGAGCAACGCTTTTATTACCATTCCAAAATAACAGCATCACCTGCATAATTAGTATTCCTTAAATATTCGTCAACCACGAGCTACAAAATAGAAGTTGCATCTTGAACCCTAATGCAACGTGGATAGCAATTAATAATATTAACAGGAAAATTCACAGACCTGAAATTAAGTCTGATATAAACTATGTAGGTAGGCGATACTGGTGAAGGTTTTTTAGTTGTAGTTATTTCGTCAAATTCAGTTCTGAGGGAAAATAGCGCCATGACAAATATACCCGCAAGACCAAATTTTAGTCCAGCCTAATAAAGTGTAAGCCTTTATAGTAGCCAAGGGTATAGCTCAGATGCGAGCTACAGCTCATTTGTAGACGTACAGGTATTAGTGCTATATTGATTAATCGATTCAAAATCGATTAACTTCCTGATTACAAAGCTTTTTCTCTTGCTAGTTTGTTTTCCACCTTGTAACTTAAAGTTTTTGTATGTTTGAAACTTGTTTTTGCAATTGCATCTATTTATAGTGTATAGACTGTGCGTTTATTTCTGGTTCACATTCGCAAGTTCTAACGTAAACATTATTTAGCTACACTGTACAGACGTAAAACATATCAGCTCTGATAAAACGCAAGCGAAAACCGTGGTTGCGGTTCCCTTTGTTCCCACGGGGTGTCAGCATGGTGGTGCGAATAAGACCTCCCAACTCATGTGAAATAGTACAATATGAATTGGTTAGCGAAAAGATTGAGGTTAGCCGATTTGTTATCACAAACAAGCACAGCTCGACTGGCACCTCCCATTCGCAGTTAATTTGAAGTGAAGTGGCAAGGGTGTGTTATATCAAAGCTATCAACAGTCAGACTGATGTCATAGCCAGCAGCAGGCAGAGCAACCAGTTGCTTGATTGTGTTTTTGAATAAAGGAGTATGCGATTAAAACTATTGATAGCAATGTGATATTTTGCCAGGTTTCAACGGTGATACCTATCAGCCTACATGATTCTAATATTATTATAAAATAAATTATATTATGAGTATAAAAATTAAGCATTCATTTTCAAGAATGTTCCCTCTTCCGCTTTAGTGCCATTAATTAAGCTTAGCATGTTGCACGTATATTTTAAACGATGCAAAATATTAGCCTCAGCTATGTTTAGACAGAGAAAATGCAGTTTAGTTTTCAAGACATACCACAGCGAATCGTTCCAAACCACCCACTTACTAAGAAACAGTAACAGGTCGGTATTTTCCCTAATATTTCTTCGGGAATTGGTTACGCATGTAGTCGCTTTCCTGCATTGGTTATTTTTTATTCGAATGATGTGTCGCTCTTTAGCTGGAACACTTTGAGCTCCATGCATTTCTTACGTGCCACTCTTTTGGACATACAGAGGAAAGAGTTCCTCTAGATCATCATAACTACTTCGGATTAACCATTAACAATTTATTCCCCTCTCTCGTTCAGTAAAAGTGCACTGCACATCCAATGAACAATCCAAGAACATTGAATATGTTGCTAGGCTATATTCTTTTAAATTCCTTTTAAAATTCGAATATCTATAGCCTATAGTAAGGGAAAATTATAGCGCTTAAAGTAATCGTATGAACAGGCACCTGTTCCCAGTGCGTTTATGGCTGGCTGATAGTGAACAATGTATGCCGCTTAAATAATAATAATAATAATAATAATAATAATAATAATAATAATAATAATAATAATAATAATAATCTAGAATTGTCAGGTCGCTTTTCCAGTCATGGCACGTTAAAAGTGTAAGGACCCGCCGCGGTGCGCTGTGATAGATTGATAGGTATGAAAGGGTGGGGCTTGGTCAGCGGGGCGTGGACTAATCCCCCTCGCAGCTGGAATCTCCAGCGCAGCATATTGTCTGCGCTCGAGGAAAAAGCGGTGGCTGCGCGAGAGGAAAGGCGCAGCTGTGTGCGGTGACACCGAACAGTGCCATAAACAGTGAAGGATAACCGTTTCTGCTCTTAGGGAAAAGGGCGAGAATCTACTTACTCTTCGGTGACAATGACTACGATACAATAGTCAAAATTATAAACTGTTAATAGAAAAATAAAAAATTCAAATCAATGGTACAGAAAACTAGTATGTCCAGGACGCCTTCGACTTCAACCCAGGAGATCCAGATGGACATGTTTGATCATCTTAGTTCACAGGTAAGGAAACGCACTCTTACGCAAAATATACATGGATCACAACATCGGTTCTAATTAGTCTATGAAGACAAGATAAATTAGAAAATAAAAAGCAGCTTGGCTGCAGACAGTGCTGACATTGGAGACGTAAAAAATAAATGTAGCAAAAACAGGTCATTTTGTTAAAAAAAGACTTGTACAAATAGAGCAGAGCAACTCGTAAAATGGCTAGATGCAGGTGGTAAGTAGTAGACTAAGATACAAGACGAAGGTAAGACAAACGAAAAACTGTGTAATATGGATGTTTAACACGACCATCATCATCATCATATTTGCAGATAACCGCGTGTACGACCACGCCGGTTTCCGAATCTTGACAACAGTGTGCTTTCCCTTTAGGTTAATTTTTTTGAACAAATTTTTATGAGTTCTTTGTAACTTATTTGTGGTTCAGCTGTTCTAACACAACTCAAACTATGGTGTGATGTATCGGTGGTTTAATACTGAATTTTGTAATTTATATTTTTTGAAATTGTTCTATTTTGCACATTTTGCTGCCACACAGATACTTTTATAATTCCATGCTAGTTGCATTCTGCTGGTCACGGGAAAGTGGCCGTTTTAACATTTCTAATATCGTAAAATAAATAAGTTGTTTTATAATCCACTTTTATCTTGAAACCATGGTAAACAGGGAGTGGCTGGCCTAAAAGAGCATGATGTCATTTTTTTTAGTTCTTTCGTCAGAGGTAAGAATGTTTACCGTGGATATGGCTGGAGGGTGGAGCTTTAGTTATAGGTGTAGCTACCAAGCCATGCACAGGCTATTCGATATAGAGTGTTTTGAATTGATGTCAATGTGTTAGGACTACGTTTAGATGATCTGAAGGAGCAAAACAAGTTTACTGAGTCTGGGTCACGATTAGGATGAGGTCTAGGGTTTGAGACACAAGGATGACATCTTATCATTTGAATCAGATCTGTAGTGCACAGTAGTGTGAACTACAGGCATACAATTTGATTTGGCTCTGCATCTAGATATTTATCCCCCGCCCCCACCCTAACCCTAACTTAACCAGACCTATCAGAGAACAAATCATTATGTCAGACACACCTACATACCACACACCCAACTAATATTAATGAGGATTGTTGAAAATACAAAATCTGATTTTTGTTTTCAAACTGACAGGTCACATAGGCCTATCAAAGTAAATTTTCATTCAGTTATCAAATTAATTACATGATTGATCTGATGTATTTATAAAACAGTTGTACACCCAGAACAAAGGCATTTTTATCTTGAAAATACATGCAACAAAAATGATCTCACCAATAGTTTAAATGTACAAAGGTATGATTACATATTCATAACTTGAAACAACACAAGCTAATTCAACCTGTTCTAGAATTTAGGTAGGTAAAAGGTAAATGTACTGGCATTGCACTCAACATTTAAGAATCACTTCTGGACAGGATGATTTGACTCTTATAAGTCAGTTGATGTTTGGCATGCAAAATTAATGGGTAAAATTGACATAAATGCTTTAAGCTTTGTTTTCTCATGTTTAATTGAGAAAGGTTCTTAACTAAATGTCTGGAGCATGGAACAACATATATTTGAATGTACAGTGAATGAAATCCTTTATTAAATAAAACAAAAATAATATGATTCACATTAAATTATTGTGAATGTCACCATGATTGTGTGGTCTACAATGCTGTGGCTCAGTCAAGGTCCTTGACTTCAAATATAAAGGTAAAGTAATGAGTAATGTAAGTTAACGTTTGAGGGACTCTGCTATGTTATTGCAGCTGTGTTCATAGCTAGTTAGCTCTTTATCTGTTGGAGTGAGAGCGTGGCTTTTGTCTGTGGGTGGTTATGTTTCTTTAGTTGGATTCATTAGTGGAAATGCATGGAAGGGAAACTCCACCTCTTCACGTGTATAGTGAAGTGAATTGGATTGTTTGCGGCATAATTATGTTTGTGATTTGCAGCTCAATGTCTGTCTATATCAATTTCCATACCAGTATCATGTGATACAAACTGGTAATGAATTCTGCTGGGTACATGTCACTCGTAGAGATGTAAGGGATGACAAAGACATGTTCACATTGCACAGTGTTCTAGGAGCAACAGCGAGGAGTGTGTGGCACTCAATAATTGGATGTGTGCCAATGCAGATGCAACTAGTATGCAGTCCAAGACAAGATGCCATAGATTGATTATTATCAACAGGACAATGTACTATGTGTTTCTTCCTGGTTCAGCTAAGGTGTTTCGTCACCATTCAAGACAGTCCACTGTTAATGAGTGCTAGTGATGGGACAAGTGTTTGCAGCCATTGACATAATCATCTGTGTAAAATATTTTATAGCTTGATACATGTCTTATTTTGGTACTTTAGGAATTCTGGAGAAGCATCTTCAGAAGACAAATTTGGATTTGTTTTTCTCCTTTTACATTTTAATGTAGTAAAAATCTGCTACTTATATAGAAAACCATGTGATTACGTGTATTGCTAAAACTGCTTATTTGAGCTTTTTCTAAGACTTTGTTTTTTAAAAAAAGACCAAGCATCAAAGTTTCCATTAGCAAATTGGTAGCTGTGGATGATCTGTATTTTGTGGCTAACTAGATACATGGCTTAATTCACTTACATTGCAACCACCACAAAAGGATATTGCACAACTGAGCACCACATACTGTAACATTTGCTCACATAGCTTCACTTAAATGCCTACAGCAAAATCTAAAAACCGGAGTATGACCTGCCTTCACTTTAATAATATCTCTCAAGGTCAGTCACTTGTCTTTGTCGATGTGTAAAATCAGACAGCACCAGTCTTCTGCTTGCTATACAAACCTAACAGTACAACCAGTTGTAGTTTGATGGAGCCCCTGTATCCCTGCAAGCAATGATCTAGTAAACAGCTAATCACTCAGTTATCAATTAAGAGTTTGACTTTGTCAATCAATTGTCAATCAAATCAAAAGAGAAGCACATAGCAATCCAGTCTTGTTTGTATTAACTAATGAAGCACAGAGTAGTGCTACAGGCTTTGCGGTATCTTACAGGCTGGTAGTCTGATCTTACTTGTAAGTGTACCAGGCTGGGTTCTGGATCACCAGCTCTGATCTGACAAGGAAAGATATGGACACATGTTTACTACATGATCCATTTTATATATCATATATCCAAGTGTTGTTCAGTCTTTTGTGTGTTTATTGATGGTCATGTTATACTTCGAGTCTTCACAGGAGCCTCAGAGCACTAACCTTTCACCTGCCGAATAGCACCCCATTGAGACAGGGGGTATTTGTGGTCACACTGTTTTTCCCTCACCATCACCTGCCTGCTTGCGGCATGGCAGCCATATTGATTTCTATTGTAAGCTTGCAAAGAAGCTTGACAGACAACAGAAATTGATTCAGCACCATACAAACCTATTGGTAAATTAGTCTGCCCACTTTTACTTAGAAATTCTACATTTTCTGCTTGTAAGACTAAAATAATTATATTTTTTACTCAGTTTCATTTCATAGCCTCATGATAATATAATGTAAGTAACCCTCCTTTAAATTACAAGAGAATTTCATGCCTCTTCTGTCTCTGGTTTGTGTTTTATTTATAGCAAAAAGCAAGATGGTAGTGCAGCATCAAAATGTCAAATAAGACTATATATGTCAAAACACTAAGCTATAATAGGATGGTAAATTCATTAATTATATCTTTGGGTCAAATGTAACAAATTTTTCAACAATTCCATATTGTAAGAAAATGTCATCAAAAGGTCAAGATTTCTTGACAAATAAACTTTTAAAGTAGCTTTGTATATGTATGTTTGTATGTGTAATGTGTATTTGCTCAACCCATTTAAGCCTCCAAATAAAATGTAGAATTCTAACCTGCATTATCTTTTTGATTGCAGTCTAAAGTAGTCCTGAATTGCAAGTGCATTGTGCAGAATGTGTTGGAAATGATATTTAGGACAATCAGGAGGGCAATTCAGAACTCTCAGTCTAAATTGATCTCAAAACAGTCTAGAGGTTCTATCCATGGTTCAAAGAGTCTGGAATTTTACTGATGATCTCTGAAAATGTCTTACAGTTTGAATAAGATTTGTTTTTCAAAAACTCTATTTCATGTTGTTCTTACGTATTTCTGAATTAAGGATAATCTGAGATTGTCTCGGAAAGCCTTTCAAAGGACTGGGATCATGATTATTTTTGTTTATTATTCATTATTCTAGAGGCTTGAATATGGCCAAAGTGATCACATAAATCAAGTGAAAAAAGAAAATAACAATGGTCAGGAGAAACAAAGTTCTCTTTTTTTGCCTCCATGGAAAGGAGGAATCAAAGAAGCAAACGTACAGCACACCTAAACTACTCCAAGACTGCCCCGGGGGTGTTTCTAATTCATTTGCTCACGTTTGTCACCGATTCTGTCATTTATGTCCGTGCAGCATTACAGTGAGACAGATGGGCCCATCATGGGTCACGCAGCGAAAGAGCAAGCAGGCTTTGTGCGCCCGCTTTATCAATTATATATAAAGTTCATGTGCCCCGTGGTGGCGGTTATATTAGCGCTATGTTGACGTAATATTGAGACACTTGTAAACAACACCTCTGTTATCCTGCTGCAGTTCCACCTCGTCACCTCGCTGCTCAGGCATTTCAAAACTCCATGGCAAATCTGAACGGATCAGAAGCACTGCTGTGATAATAAGAGTCTGTAAAATGCTTTTAATTACTCAGTGAGGGGACATCAGCTTCCGTGTCCCGAATGCATCAGCGAAGATTACTCCTGAGAAAATTGACTCCACTCTGTTTATGCTAGAGTGATTGACTGTAAATCAACAGAAGATGATGGATGACGTATCTGCGCATTCAAGGGCGAGAGCATCCAAACTTCGCGAATGATTTACAACGTGCGAGACAAACACCTGTCCCTTCAAATGAAAGCATTTTCCTGTTTTTGTTTTCAAAAAGAACACATTTCCCCAGATTTAAGAGCCCAGATGGTCAGGGGATATTTGATTTGAAATGAGCAACAGCCTGTTCCAGCTATTCTATTTTTCCGCGCTTTATTGTTTCTCGTAAGCGAAGTTTTTACATGATGTCTGCATCCTGGCTAATGAGCAGAAGCATCCGCCTCCCAGCAGTGTCTGTTTTCAGAGCTGTTACCTATTATCCACCAGTGCCTCTCTCGTTTACTGCAGTTGAGATAGTGTTCATAGAATAATGGCCCTCTGTTTCATTACACTCTTTGCATTGGAGAGGTTATTTGTCGGCGGGAAGGCTGCTGTCCTGGCATTGCTTCGTGAGATATCGTTCCCTCGCCCTCCCTCTAGAGATGGTGCATGTCGTTTTTTTTTTTTTTTTTTATAGAATTCTCCCACTGAATTTTCGGGACTACAGAAGGCGTAAATCAAAACTGGACTGTCTATGAGGAACAGAATTGGTAAAAATAGAATGTTAAAAAATAGTTCCATGTGACCTTAGAGGTTTTTCTCCTGTACTCTGTTCTGTTTTTTTCTGTTGTCACTTGTTTGTTGCTCAGTTTGATGTCAAAAAATTGTCAGCTCTGTACGAAATTGGAATAAACTGTTCTAGTGAGTTTGTTGAGTAGCTTTTCTAAGGCAGGACAGTTTGGGACACATTAATGTCAGCAGTAAGGAGATGTCCCAGTGGCCGTATCTCAGCAATGTAAGATTAAGGGGGAAGTGGGGGGTCATGGAGGATGTTTTGGGGAACTTGGCAGATCCCCCATGCTGATGAGAATGGGGCTTCAGTTCTGTAATGCAACACTGCACAGATTCCTGCTGCTGTGTAGTCCCCAGATTAAACCTGACCTATTTATGGGCACAGGTGTGGGGGGGACCAGGTGTGTGTTTGAATGCATGTGTTTGTGTGTGAGTGCGTGCCTGCACGAGTGTGTGCATGCAGGTGTTCCTGCATGTGTGTGTCTGTATGTGCATGCAGGTGTGTGAGTGCAGGCAGGTGTATGTGCATGTGTGTGTGTGCATGCCTGTGCATGTGGGTTTAAATACACTTGTATGTGAGAGTGAGGGATGGCACTGGATTAGCTCGGGCTGCTACCCCGACCTGACCACAGGAGGACAGACATGTCCATCAGGATTCCTGATTGCCAGCAAATGCAATTAGTGGGCAATGTGTCTCCATGGCAACGGAGCCACAGTGGGTTAAATTTAATGGAGGCCTCTATCCAGCCAAAGTAGGCAATCAGCCAGGGTCGTGTCCATCAGATTACAGGGTCCTTTCCCACCACAGCTCATAAATAGAACCAGGTAGTGGAGAGAGGGCCCAAATAGGGCTAAAAGGATCTCTCATTAAACTTAAGACTGATGTCTTTTCTTGTTTGTCTGATCTTTCAGTTTTGTGGTTGTGGCTGTTGATGTGGTGTTGCTAGCAGTGGCAATGGAATAAGCCAGTTACGAACATATAATATTCTGAAGACCTTGTCTGCTTTACGACTTGGAGAATGTGAAGTGTTAGAAGGGAGCTTTAGTATTTAATAACTACAGCATTTTTCTGGCTCTGATTGTTATCCCTTTTAATTTAATATATTTGACACTCCCAGCATCAGGGTACTGATGTTCTCTCCAGTGCGTCTGTGTGGTTTGTCCAGGTCACCTGACAGGCTTATTTCTCTGTGCTTGTTTTATGGGTGTGTTCTCAGAGATACTCACAGTACCCTCTGCCTCATTTATTGTGACCCCTGGCTTTCCCCTCCCCAGCATGGAAGTGTGTGGCAAAGGCCAGCTGGTGAGTTGGAGCACAGGTCTGTCGTCTGTGAGGTGTCTCTCTGCGTGAGCGCCTGCTCGTCTGTGTGTGTGTGTGTGTCATGGCCCTTCGCTTTCTGATGTGTGTTTCTCGGGCGGTTGGGGTTCCTCTTTCCCGCCCCCCTGACCCTCCCGCGTGTCTCTGCTCTCCCCCAGGGGAAATACGCCAAGCGGAAGAGCCGCTTCAAACGGTCCGACGGCAGCACGTCCTCCGACACCACCTCCAACAGCTTCGTCCGGCAGGTGAGCCGCCGCCTGCTCGCACCTGGGTAGCCATTACCTATAGCCACATCATCCTCTCATTCAGCTGTAAAAAGGTATGCTTCTGTTTGGAGTTCTGCAGCTGGTTCTTTGTGTCTTGAAGGTTTCTGGCATTGTGGTTTGGGGAGAAATTTGGTCTCCCAGTAGGAGGGACCAAGTGATGAATACAACCATTGTGTCCCAAATCCCCGTGCTTTCTGGTGGACTTCTCTGATTAACACACACACACTTACAATCCTCAGCTCTCCATGACACCCCATTTGACCCCTCCAGTAGTCCCCCTCTTCCTTCTTGCCTTTACATTTTGCATTTATCTTTCTCTCTCTTTCTCCTCTGCTGCTTTTACACTCCTTGTTCCCCTTTCATGTAGTTCTCATATGATTTATTTCCATTGCAGCTGCCCTTGGCTGAGGTGACTCAGGGCTTTTACTGTATATTTAATTTGTAAAACACATTATTCAGGTAGATCATTTATATTGCTGCGCCTAAACTTGATGAACACAGTTGCATTTTCTGTCTCTGGCATCCCGCAGTTTCTTCCTGATTGTTAGCTTTCCATTACCAGGTTGCATGTTCCAAGGCCTAACCAGTCCTCCCTCCTCCAATGTACACTTCCAGTCTTCCAGCAGTGTATTGATTAGTGCTGCCTAGGGCCTCCAGTCAGAAGCCATTGATTAAAATAGGATACAGGATGTAGATATATCCCACGCCTTCCCTGGGAACATTACTTTCAGGTGGGTTTCCTCCCAAGACCCAGATCTTGTATTACATTTTACAGAGAAGAATAACTACTTGAAGTCATTCCACATGTACCTTGACCTTTTGATAGGGGGTCTGTACCGTGCTAAAGCACCTCTTTTTTCAGGGTGAGTCCTCAGACAGTGTTTTTCAATACCTGTTATGAGGGAGAAAACAGCTTGCCCTGCTTGATGACATTTACCTGCTCTGTATGAGCGTTATGCTGAAATGCCTCCTCCCGGCCCTGAGGATGCAGGGAGTTTTAACCCTCCTGTGAATTGTAAAGGTCAGCTCCGCCCCCCTGCCTATGTCCCATCCTCTCATTAATTCGCCTTCCTCTGATCGGCGCGGGGGGCCGCCCGCTCCATCACGGAGCGGCAGGAAAAAGCAGGGCGCTCGGGCGCGGACGGGCGCGTTTGATCACCGCGAAGATCGGCTGCCTCGTGAGGTCAGACGGCGCGGCTCGTCTCCCCACGATCGGCACCGATAGCTGCGCTTCAAATGGCTTAATTTGACCCGGCGCCTTGTTTGATCTCAGCTGACTGGCTGATGGTGGAGATTGGACACGCGTCCGCCTTATGCCTCCGTCTCTGACGAACTCCCACACACGCGCGCACACATACGCTTAACACGCACACACCCGTGTACATGCAAGAGCCACCTCCAGCCAACAGCGGAGCTGGTACAGCGCTCTGGTTTCCATGGAGACAGAGCCTCCGGAGTTCCCCCTCGGCGTGCAGGCGCGGTGGGAAGGAGAGGGGAGGGCGGCGTGTAAATGGGCGTGTGTGTGTGTGTGTGCGCGGCGGCGGGGGTGGGGGACAGGGGCTCTAAGGGGCTCTTAACAGCACCTTAGAGACCAGGGGAATAGCTGGTGCAGAGGCAAAATAATGGATACTGTCATTACGGCAATTGTGTTGTCAGCGGAGCCACTGTTTGCGAAGCAGCCTCTACCAGGGGCATCACGGAGAGTGTGTCCAGCTGTCCTGTGAAGGCTGGAGCGGGCCTCTCTGCAGGCCCCCCAGCAGGGCCAAGGGGGCACGGCTAAATAACTCATATTACTGAGATGGCTTTGTGTAACTGCTGCGCATTTCCTGGCAGCCTCCGGGCAGTCTGCGCTGAGACTCTTTTGTTTTCTGAGGCAGTGGCTTTGAGAGGCGAGTGAGTGAGTGACCACAATCACACTGTCACCCCAGGGACCATCTGATATAGGACTGCGTTCTCTTCTCTCCATTAGTTTCAGAGAAACCGCGCTGGTTCTCTGTATTTACCAGGATAAATTACAGTACAGCGCTGCCGTTTCATGTGTAATGATGAGAACTGATAGTTTACAAAGTCCAAGTTTTCCATTATCCGCGGAGGGAGTGAGAATCTGTTATTATAGGTAATGCGTTTCGTGCTGTGCGGAAATCATCTGTAATCGTTCCAGCTCCTGTGTCTGAAGAGGTGGAACATCTCCTTCATTAAAATGCTTTGTTTGGTGAGTCTCCATCAGCTGTGCCACGTTTGAGGAAATCCATAATCATTTACTCTTCTCTTCAGATGAAAGGTAGAACATAATCGCTCCGGTTCTGTGTGCCGTTGGCATCGTGGAGGCGGACTGATATGGCGACCCTAATGAGAAGCGTCCTGCCCCGCCACACGTCGACAGCAATCTGTTGCGCAGTGGGGTTGCTGTTGTCTGAGGAGACGGGCGCTGCCTGTTACGAAGCACCTGTCATAACCTCAGACGTCGCCCTCCAGTGGCAGAATTAGAACTGACACCCTCCTAACAGCTGAGTGACATTTGAGCTGCAGTTCATTTCATTACCTGTAAGCGGGCAGTATCAGGGATATTCTTTCCACAGCAGTGGGTCTGGATCGGGGATCAAGGAAGAGTCAGAGTGAACGGGCCTGTAGTCATTCTTTCTGTTCAATCTGTCCCAGTCCAGGAACAGCTATTACACCCCTATAGACACTAGAGCAGTGCAGGAGGAAGTCTGTTCTCACATCTCAGGGGCTGTGGCCACTCCTCAAGCACCTGTACTGAACTAAACTCCCAGAAGACACGTGATGTCAGCATATTACTGCAACCAGCACTGTATTTCATGAGGAGGGGACCATAACCATGAGCATGCTGGTGTTCAGCCACAGTTTCTCCTGTGTGAATCAGCGCTCACTCATTCATTGTGCACCTTATGAATTCTTTCTCACAGCTTTTTTACAATAATGTCAAATAGTGTTAAATAATGTAATAATGTTGTATATACATATTTTAATATTTATATTTAAAGCTGCAATTAGCTTTATTGTTGTTGTAGAATTACTATATTTGATTCCATAAATGGGAATCTAATATCAGTCAATCCAACAAACGTGAAAGTAACAACTAAATTTATGTTATGGTAACTGTAATACAGTTATTCCAGAGAATAATCATTACAAAAATAATGATACAGTATATCAATGATTATGTTTCACATTTAATTCTAGTTTAAAATCCAATTACAGCAGGACATTGAATTTGTGGGAATACTGTACTGTGGGAATTCTAAATTCCAGGCCACACAAGAGAATGGCTGAAATGTTGAAAGCATTTCTCATTCTCTGTCATGAAGGAATTAAAGGATTAACCTTAAAAGGCTCTTAAAGCGTGAGTAATTAACAGCAGAATTCCTGTGTACTCTAGATGGTTCTGTTTTTTTTATGGAACAGCTTTCCCTCAGCTTTTAGCCTCATACATATCTGTCCTTCTCCTGCCTATTCAAATAGGTATCCTTTCATTATGGACATGTTTTCACCATTACATGACATAGAGCGACTTATGTAGGTTGCAGATTTTACGTGCTGTCCATTTATACAGCTGGGAATTTACTGAGGCAATTCTGGGTTGACTACCTTGCCCAAGGGTACAGCAGCAGTGCCCCAGCGGGGAATCAAACCAGCAACGTTTCAGGTTGCGAGTCTTGCTTCTTACCTCTATGCTACACTGACGCCTCACCATGCCACACAGTGTCCACTTTCCTCAGCTAACAGGTGTTCTCTCTCATTGTGTGCAGTGTGTGATATCTCAGTAAACCTGTGATGCCTTTTGCAAAATTGCTTTGACATTGTGAAGTCTGCTTTACGCCATTACTTACATTATTTGTTAGATTGTTTATGTGCATTGGCAAAGGTAACTGCAAACTGAAAAAATATACAAATAAATTAGACTGAGATGTTCCTTTTGGCACATGTTGTAGTAACAACGTTTTTAAAGGGAACGCTACTGTAGGAACAGAAAATAAAGGCCCGCAGCTCAGGATCCTGACTGGAAGCCTGGTGTCACAGGCTCCTGTCTCACGTGGCTAGATGTCCTTGTGTAGCTGCTATTGTCTCCCCTGAGCCTCTCCTTGCGTGCTCCACTCTGTCCCCGTGGAGGGCTGGGGGAAGGGGGGGGGGTTTTCCCTCGCCCCGCTGTGACATAGATCCCACGTCAGGGAGAACATTGAATGGCTGACGGCTGCATACCGGGCCTCCTTCTGGGGCTGATTTTGTTCAGGCCCCGTTTCTGTCCTGCCAGGGCTAAATATACTACGCCAGTTTGCAAATGTAGCACAAGTCCTGCAACCCGACCCCCCTCTCTCACACTCGCTCTCTCTTCCTTTACACTGGGCTCAGGTTCTGGGGGGTGTGTGTTTAGGGTGGGGTGGGGGGTAAGGAGAGCGCTCTCTCCCACTCTCACACGCACACTGTCATTGCAGTACAGTACTCTCTCTCTTGCACACTCACTCACTCACAACCACTGCCAACACACACACACACTCACACACACGCACACACACAAACACACCCTTCTCTGGACCTGCTCTGCCCCTCGGTTCACCGTCGTGTGGCGAGCGTGGCAAACGAGGCAAACGAGGAATGGAGACGACTGAGAGAATCCATAGACCAGTGGCGGTAAGCAAGGGCCGGTGAGGTCCCCCACGTTCCTCACACCGGCACAACAGTTTGGCTCTGAGGTTTGGGGCATCTGAGACTGGGGCTTTGAAAGGGCATGCCAGTGTGCTATAAGGCTCTGTCTTGTGTGTGTGCGTGTGTGTGTGTGTGTGTGTGTGTGTGGTGGCAGTCGGGTTGTGGTAGAAGAAGTTTTTCTGTGGGTTCATTTCCTGTTCTCTCTCTCTCTCTCTCTCTGTGTCTCTGCTGTGTCTCTCTCCTGTGATTCCATTTTGGGCTGAGCCTCAGTGGCAGGAGCTGTTGGGTTTTTAATTAGACCTCCCAGTCCCACTACCCTGTCTGCTCTGTTTACCAGAAGCCCACTGACCAGCCATTACAGAGGGAGCGCTCTCCTTCTACACTGACTGGTCCCCCTGTGTGTGTCACTCTTGCTGAGGCCGTTTGTCATTGTTTCACACAGTCATTTGATTGATATTAAGAAAGATGTTGATAGTTCACAATAAAACCAAAAAGAGTTCATCTAAATTGTTTTGATTTCAGAGGGCCAGTAAGAACATTGAAATCAAGTTAAAGTCAAGTTTTTCATTTTAATCAGGGTTATTTTCATTAACGATTGCCTGGATTCTGATGTTGTTTTTACTTCCTTAATGAAATTCAGTATGTGGGTTTTGTAGAGGTGCTCATGAATTTTATAGAGTGTTTCTACAAGATGTTCAATTTCTTTCATGAGTGCATTGCTGCTCTTCCTTCGGATATCATTACAGGCGTTATTATAATTGTCATAAAGATTACATTTACGGGCTGGGTAAAGCATGGCACTGAGAGTAAGGGATTATTAGTAATCAGCCTTTGGAAATATTTCACATTTGGAAGTATCGCTATGGTCTGCATAACACACAGAGACTTATGGCTATGGTTACACCTGTAGCTGTGTCTGTAGTGAGCCAGTGTGGTCAGTTTGTGGGATGAGAGAGAGAGAGAGAGAGAGAGAGACAGCAGGACAGTGTGGTGACGCAGGACAGGGGAGCAGTGACTCACAGCTGTCCACTTGTCCTGACTCTGCGACTCGTGGGATTACATGTAAACCACCAAAGCATCCGCCCCTGAACTCAGCACCATCAGGGCAGGATTTGGGGTCAAACCCCCCAATAGAGCCTGACCTACGCCTCCCTCTCTGCTCCCACTGCTGGCATTTGAAGCTTAGCTCAGATTGGCTCACGTCTGTTCGACATTGTGGAACGTTGATTGAATTATTTTGGAGTCTTTAAATTACACAGCGATCTAATGATAAACAACGCATTTGTTGGTAGCTGCAGGCTATCGGTTGAACGGACTCTCCTTACTGTCCCCATCACACTGTGAGAGGGTGTGCTGCCACTGATCCCTGTGCTTTTCAGTTAGTTGTGTTCCAGGACTACATCCCATACGGAAAGGAAATATATTGTAACATATTGAGAAATAGGTTGTACAGCCCAAGAATATATTGCAAATATATTTAAAATATATTAATGCAGAAATATAAAAGCAGAAATATATTGCAATATATCAAAACAGAAATCATGTCCTTGTAATGTTGCTGTATACTGTAACAATGTCATGTGATCTTTATGTATCAGCTGTGTATGTGCTGGTGTCATACAGTTACATAGCCTAGTATCTGTGGACGAAGATGACCATTTTTCAGCTGGGCAACAAATGTGATTGAACTGAAAACCATTTGATGGCAATTTTTAATTTGTTCAGAAAGCGACTGCGAGTTTCTGTCAGCAAGCATTATATAGAGTCTTCCAGTGCAACTTGACCCATCTCAGTTTTTGTGTTTCTCTTTATTCTGTGTTACATTCATAATGTGTTGCCAAGGCTCTAGGCATAAGCACCACAGTTACAAAACAAACATCCTCATTTGTCTCCCACTGCTTGCCTCTTTACATCCTTCTCTGGAGGTCTGGTCTGTGGGGTCTGAAGAGAGATTTATACGCTTAGCAGATCTCTTCTCTCAGAAAACTCTCTCAGTCTGAAGAGGTTTTAATTTTAGCATCTCATTAGATTGTATCAGAAGATGCACACGGAACAAACCTGCCCTCAGATGACCAGATCAGAAACAGGATGGCAGTCCCAGAGGAAGAGTCCAGGGGTCCCTAGATGAAACACACCTACCCTAGGAAGAAGAGAAAATGCATCCAAATAGAGGAACCCCTGAAGTGATATTTGTGGGAGGGTTCTGTCAGGACAAGGCCAAGGAAGAGTTGCAGCAGCACATTCACTGGCTTTACTTGGACGGCATCTGTCATTTTCTTGTGGACGTGCTGTTTTTAAAATTGTATTCACTGCGTTTTGATCAATGTATGTATTTTCTGTTTCTAAATACAGACACATGCATTCCCTTGCAAGGCCAGTGTACCTCAGTGATAAGTGATAGAAGGGCTCACGAAAGGCACCTTCGACCCTACACCTCATTCAACAATGTGCCGTTTTGACTCAGAGCGCTGATTAGTTGGGTCCCACATGCTTCCACACCGGCTTCAGTCTGTGAGATGTTGACTGGGAGATGTGTAGAGAGAGACACGTATGCATATGTAGCTCTACCAGTAATAAAAATGCCATGGTCAAGGTAATGTTGTAAACAAACCTCTACCTGTCATAGTCGAAAGTCAGCAGAGGATTAGGTGTCTTATGAGATGTCTTATATGGCAGTAAATGTCCAAGCAGAACATAGAGAAAACATTGTATTTTACGTGCTGATATGTAATATTAACAATAGTCAAGTCACATAGTGCTAGCCCTGGTATTAATAATGATGCACTGAATATGAAATATGCTCTGTTTTGATGGCTGTTTAAAAAGTCACATGACTGCCATTCAGTTAATTATGACCTTACTTCTTGGCAGTGCTCTTTTGGTAATTCACCTTAAGTCACTTCATTCTTGACAAGCACTGGTTTGCACTGTGTAAAAAGCCCACTCCTCTATCAGTACAATTAAAAAACGTTTGTTGCAAACACAGCCCTCTAAGTTCTGTTGCATATTCCACTATGCTCATCTGATCGTTGAAAAACTGGTGTCTGAATTGTTACACTTGTTTCAGTAGTATTGAAACCTGAAATGGCACATGGTCTAAGCAGAAGCTGTCTATCAGCTGGGTATTCCCTGTGTAGGTGATGTCAGATTCCTCACCCAGTCACTGAGCTCAGATGGGGTATTTCCTCAGATGCAGCTCAGAAAGCCTGTGGAGGTGAAAGGCACATAAGAGACTGGCCTTCCTTTTGCAGGCCAATTTATTCACCTTCAGACTTACAGGAGTTACTCAGCTTGTTAGTCTATGTAAAAAGGCCTAAGGTGTTTCTCTGCCACTTCCTCTTCAGGCCAAAGTCACAAATATGTTCTTGATTCTCTCACTTCTCAGATCTGTTTTTAAAATGGGACTCATGCTGAATTAGGATTATGGCATTGCTTTGGCTCAGTTACAGACTGCAGAACATTCTTCTCTTTGTCTACTCTCTCTTCCTCTTCATCGCCTGGCATGGGATGCATCCGCTCTTTTCCGGGACCCAGCAATTTCTGCTCAACACATATTGCAACAGTGAAGATGTCCTCTGTCCTTTTGTCTGCTTTGTTCATGAGGCTATCATGCATAATTACGTTTGAAATATCACGGTCCTGATTGCCTCTCATGGGTTCAGGTCCTTTCACTTTACTTATACGCTGAGTATATTGATTTGCCGGAGACTGAACACTAAATATATCTGCTATTCCCATGCGGTGCAGACTGTACACTTGCCCTTTGGTCTGTTTGGTGGTTCTGCTATGCTTCAGTGAGGCACAACACTGAAGGATGTTATGAACACTAACAATGGATCAACTGTGTGCTCTAGTGCTCCCCTCACCTTGTTCTCCTGTTGTTTCTGACTCATAGCAGGTAAAGTTTGTGTTCCATCAAATGAGAAAATGCAAGCGTTTTGAACCCCACACCACAATGAAAATAATCCAGAAATAAATAAGGGAAAGAAAGGCCAGCAAACAATAATAAGATGACTGATTTTAGCAGTAAAGGAGGGAATTGGTTTGTTGTTCTTTTTATCTCAAACACAATGTCAGCTTCTGATTGAGGCAGGGGTGTGGTACAGAATGAGATCCAGGCTCACGCAACGCCGCTCTGTCTTTTATGGAACAGTTAGTGGAAGTGACATTGTTGCCGAAGTGACAACAGTGTTAACATAAATTGTCCCCCCAGGGCGATCTTTACAGCCCTCATTATCTGAATTGTTTTTCTTCAGCTCTGTCCTCTTGCTCAATATCAGGGCTAAGCAGGTGTGAACTGTGTGCGGTGCCCATCACTTTGCAGATGGAGAGAAATGTGAGAGGCGGTCAGCCGGGCTTGCGGTAACGATGTGTTTTTCTTCTTCCCTCTGAGTGTGCTGCTGGAAAGCACTTGACTGTGATGCAGTCGATTGGGCTGCAGCTGGGTGCATTGGTGTAAAATACAACTTTTTGTTGTGGTCCCTACATAGTTATTACTCTCTTTATGGCAGCAGTGTGGCACAGTCCTGAAGAAAAATAGGATTGTACGTGTTTGTTCAAATCTAGCAGTATAACTGGATGAAAAAAATTCTAAAGAGCACATATCAATCAAATATATGCATAAAATTTTGTCTTTCAGTCAATAGGTAAGTGTATTATTTCCTGGTTGAAGATGATGATAAGATGGTCAGAGAATCTGAAACTCTCAGGACAAAATCAGTAGATTATTAGAATAGATGTTTGTTTTTATCAGTACGTACAAATTTTGATTGTTTGATAGCTCAAATTCAGTATCTCGTTGACTGTGATTGAATTAAAGATGCAATTATTATAGATTCGGGGCACTCTGAGGCAACTTCAAGGTCCACAGTGCAGTTACAGTTACAGCTTTTCGTAAGGAGCCATCCTCTCATTTTTCCACTTGGGACATGGCCTTGTTCTTAGAGCTGCTAACAGGTACATACTCACAGATTCACAGGGCCACTTGCATTCACAGAATGTTTCCTGATCTCACAGTGCTGTTCACGTCTGGTGCACTACTGACTTACTACTTGCATGGCAACATTGTTCGACGAAGGGTGTTCCTGTACATAAATGGGGGGCATAAATATGATGATACCCTCTTATTTCTGTATCTCTCTGTGGAACACTCAAAAAAGCAAAATTCTCCAACAGAATCCAAAGTAGAGACCTACAAACTGTGAACACTGTAAAATGCCATCTTTTCTTTTTACTTGAATATGACAGCAGCAGGGCTTTGTCTGGAAGAAGTCACCAACTTTTTTGATTACTGCAACCCAATGGCATGGAGTCAACTGCCCTCATAGAGATTGTACAGATTTTGAGAGGTGCATTTCCATATGCACACTGCCCTCATGGACAAAGCACCCCCTCCTCCAGGCAGAACATAATGATGGCATGCAGCATATCTGTGTTTCGTTTGTAGTAGGCCTTATGGAGGAGTCTAACTTCCACGGTGCTCACTCAGTGATTCTTTAATGCTGCCATTGCACAGGTAGGCATTATGTGTCTGCGGAGTCTCTACTAACACTTTTAATGTTATTTAACCTTTACTTTTCCAGGTAGGGTCAATTGGGAGCCAGTTCTCATTTACAGTGGTGACCTGGGGGAGGGAATCATTCAGTCAATTAACCCAGAGCTTTATTAGATTGTCAGAATGAAAGAGTCTGATTTAGAATTTAGCCAGGATACAGGGGAACTCCCTGACTGTTTTTGAAATGCCACGGGATCTTTAATGATAACAGAGGGTCTGGACCTCGGTTTAACACCTCTTCTGAAAAACAGCATATCCGACAGTGTCCTGGGCATTGGATGCCTCTTAGGTCCAGAGCAAAGACTAGCCCCTACCGGCATGTCAACACTATTTCCAGCAGCAGCCTGGTTTTACATTTACATTTACATTTTTCCCAAGGGGTCTCTCTTCCAAGCCCAGACCTGCTTAGCTTCAGCCATCAGAGCAGAGTTGCGGGGATATATTACTGCTGGCAGCTTTCCAGGTTATTGGTAAGGTCATAGGCCACACAACTCTCCTGCCTTCACAGTGTCAACAGTCAGCAGCCTGAAGATCTCCAAGTACTCCTGCAACACCATGGAAATGTTTTATTGTTCAGTGGACCATGATAAAGAACAGGGATATTTTACTGGAAAAAAGCTACTCATCATCAACCAGCAATGAGGGCTGTCCTAAGTCATTCAGCTCCCACCATTTTGTGCTGGGAGACTAGATGAGGGTGGAGACAGGTGGAAATAGCCAGGGTGTGCAGGCTATAACTGACCTGGTATCATCTCTGTGTAGAGGAATGATCTACTGTCCTGAGCAGTTACAACACCACCAGTGTGTCAGCTGCTGGTTGAGTCTCAGTGTGTGAGACTGATTTTACCTCTCACTTCCTCTGGTCCTTCATCTTTCCCCTCACTTTATTGAAAATACCCATTTATGGGTAGATATAGTAAAAATAGACCCCACTCCTGTAGGGGTTTTATGTACTCACAGTTCTGTGCTATTCTGATTCTGTCTCTCATCCATCACTATACATCGCTACCTCACACCTACACTCATTTTCCCTCTAACTCTCCCTGTCTCTGTATCCTCCTCTCACTGTACCAAGCAACCGGGTTGGTTACTATGACACTGCCTGGGAGCCTATCCTGGTTCATCCAATGGGAGGCTAGGACTGGCATCAGCTGGTGGGGAGCTATTTTGAACAGGAGCTGTGAAGTGAAGCAAGGAGCTAAATTAGAGGCAGATCCCATTGACACAGAGAAAGAAAGAGAGGCAAATAGAGAGAGAGAGAGAGAGAGCGAGAGCAAGAGAGAAAGAGACCCTGAGCCAGGCTGGCTTCCTCCCAGCCCAGCTCTTTCTTGCCATCCTCACAGTTAATCAGTGAGTCCCCAGTGGAGCATACACACACCAGCTCCACCATTTGTAGCCCCTCCTCTAATTCTCCATTTATTTGATGTGTTTCATAAAGGATTGATTTGTTTGCTCTCCTTGTTCTTGTGTGCTCTGGCCACACACTGAATGAGTCAGAGCTGCATTTTCTCCTGTTCATCTCCTCGCTGTTGTTGCACTGCGGACCTGTTGCAGCAGTTCTAAAGGCAGTGGGGTTTTTTTTTTTTGATGCTTATTTTTTCCGTGCTATTGTTGTTCTGCAGTCAGCCATCCATGTTGGGATGTACCTGTATGGGTTAGATGACTCTGAGCCGGTAAGTGGCCGTGGCTTTTGTTATACGAAGCTGTGTGTTTAATCATTTCCAGGGTTTCTCGCGGTCATTCTGGTTTGAAAGATGTGGTAGACATATGTACTGTATATCAAATGGTGTAGTATTGTACTGAAAAAGGAAGTGAAGGTCTGGGGCAGGTATGGGTGTATCTGACTGTTGCCGTAGCGCTAGGAAACTCTCTCACCTGGGCTCACAAGGGCTTGTTCCTCTGTGAGGGTATCACATTTCAAGAAGCCTAGTGAGTTCGACAAAAGAAGGAATTAACCCAGAACTATTCAGCAACTTTACACTTCTCTAATGTCAGTATTACACAATGTCAAGTAGCATGAAGTGGCTTCCAGTACAGCTGATGTTTGGCTGTTTGTTCTATTATTTATTTATGCTTTGCAATAATATTAGGAGCAGCAGGAAACATGACTCAAGAGCATCATTATTACTCTGCTATATAATGTCTTAATGTAGTTAAACATGAAGAAGTCACACTTGTTAACTCTTTTCAGATACAATTCAAATAGTTTTTTTAAAATATAGTTTAGGGAACCACAAACAAAAACAAGTAAAATTTTATGACAAATACTCGGATAAAAAATAATAAAAATCACCCCAAGTGAAAGTGTGTATTGCCTTCAAACACAGGTAAGAAAGTAAACTTGAACCTCAAGGGGGAACTCATTTGTGATTATTTCTGATGAGAAAAGGAATCTTACAACCAGTAACCAGCCAGTAAACACAAAACATCTAAAGTCTGTCAACAATCTGTCAAATGTCAAATTCAGTAGATTCAGCATTGATCAAACAACGGACAAACAGCAGTTAATCACCTAAAAGGTTGCCTGGACACTTAAAAACAACATAGTAATTCTATATGCAGTTTATGTTTAGGATCATAATTGAAATCATCTTTAGCATTTACTGTATCTGCCATAGGATAATTGTTGCATGTGGACAAGACCGGTCCTTACAAACAATGCATAAACAGGCTACTGTATCCCCTGCACCAGCAGTAGTGACAAGCACTTTGAGTTGTCACAGTGGAGTGGAAATTTGTATACCTTTGTTTCTTTAAAGTTCCTAATCTTTCTTTAGTTATTGCCTGGTGATTAAAAAAAAATTCCAAATGACGTCTTAAATTTCATCTGACCTCTTTATACTGCCCCCTCATTTTGCCATCTGAGGAATGAAGGAGAATGATGTCATGTTTATATTAAGCTGAGTTGGATGTGGACAGGTAAATTCGGATGAAGCCGCATAAATTGTAAGCATTATGGGAAAGGTCAAAGCCCGTGTAACTCATCGCTCAAGTAGTCAAGTAGCTCTGTCATATGTCAGTTTAAAAAACATGCCATCACCGTACAATATTGATTTCACAGCTGCTCTGAAGACTGGTTTGTCACTGGAAAACAGGGAGAACGGTATATTCATAAATTATATTTATTTGGATATGCTGTGTGTTTATAAAAATGTGTGTGGTTCCATTTTCACATCAAAGCATTACATAAAACGGAACACCAGCACAAGGCTGTCGCAAATTGCATATCTCCTTGGAACCCACCCCGCCCCCCGACGTTTATCTACGCCAATATTTTAGGCCATTGGTGGCAGGCAGCCCTGATATATTTTTAGTCCAGAGTCTTTCATGTCCAGGCTCGTCTCTATTCTGTTTGTGTGGTGATGAAGGCTTAACCATGACCTCTCACCTCTGACCTCCTGCAAAATGTTTTCATTTCTAAATGGAGGGAGCTTTCAGTGGGACATATATGTGTGTTCATTGCTATGGAAAAGAACCATTTTGCGTTTGGAAAAAAAAAGTGAATTGTGATCAAGATTTCTAAAAAATTAGGAGAAATGCTGTATTGGCATGTCAGAACACTTAAAATAATGGGCTAAATTCTGTGTGTTTGTGCATGTGTGTGTGTTTGTGTGTGTGTCCTTTTGCAGTGAATTGAACTTCACGACATATGTTATTTATCATTTCTGCAGTTTGTTTGAGGAAAAAAATTCTCACCTCTATTTTAAAAAGAAACACACCTAATGACTCACTCTTTCTGCTGTGCGAAATGAGCTGCTGGTATTTCTCATCTGCGCTCTCGCAGCTGAGAGGCTGTCTGACGCCCGTGAAAGATAACACACGTTACATAAAGAGACGCTCTCCTAAAAACATGCGCTCATAACCCGCGTCGGGGATGTAGTGAGACGTGAGGCAGGTGTGATTGGTGGGAGGAACAAATTACGTCTGTCAATATACATAATATTGCTTCTGTAATTTCAGAAATTATTTTCACTCAATTCTACAACCCGCCCACATAGATATGATAGCTAGATTTAAGAAGTAAAGTGCTTATTCATTTGCTGTACAAAAGGAGAATTGGGTATATTAAGTGAGCTGTGCCAGAGTTCATTTAAGATAAAGAATGTAAATTGAAATAATTTAAAATATTTGAAATAAATTGCAAATGGTTTTCTGAAGAAAGCAGATAAGCTTTTGTACTGGTACTGGACACCAATGGCAAATGACTTGCATTGATAGTAGAATTTAGATTAATTCACTGGTTTTTGAGAGGCAGAAATAGATTTTGGACACAAATATGGTGTAGTGGTTCTCAGTGGTAATGTTAATAATGTCACCACTGACATCTGTCTTTATTCCATCTCTTTGCAACCCAGTATAAATCTCCCTGGAACTGCTTTTTCATCCCCAATTTAAAGATCAGTGCAGTAGTGACAGACCAGCTGTGTTAAATTTTGAAGATTTACCTCAGTAAAAATTGATAGCATATTGATGTTGCAAAAGTTCATATTTGAAATTGATTTCATCTCGATTGTAAAAACTTTAGTTAAATAAATGTACCAAACACATACTTATTGAATGGTCTTCATAACCTAGATCTATCAATGCTTGGTACATCCACCCAAACACTTCCAGTAAATGAATGTTCATTAACATCTGTTTCTTATAATGGGTACTAAAATTCAGTGTGAGCCAAATACATAACCATAAGTCAACCTGGCCAAGGGCGCCCAGCAACTAAGCAAATAGCAGCTAAGCAAATAAATATAGATTTTTTTAAAATTATTTGTCTTGACAGTTTTGGAGTGATCAACGCCTCTCAATGTTTATGATCTGCAAGGTCCAGCAGTAAAAGTGTAATATACAGTAAGCTGTTTTATGCTGCTGGCTGTTCTGGGTTCAAGGGGGAACGCAGCGAGAGAGAGATGAGCACAGAAGAGCATGCTGTGAGGAATAATACACTCTCAGCTCTCATCCCCAGTGCGGTAAATCCCTCCATTTCCTCCCTGGGGACCTTCCAGTACGGCCTCCCCTTGTCCCCGTCGCGGTTACGCTACCGCAGGCCCGCGCGCTCATACTCCGGACAGCAGGAATCCGTCCGCGCAGCCTGTCAGACGTCTGCTTTCTTTATCTTGACGAGGCCATCATACCTTGCGTGCAAAGGGGTCTTTTTTTAGGACGTGTGATCGCTCCGGCGAGAGCTCCGAGGAGCAGGGCGCAGTGCATACCGGGCCCCGGGACGTGCTCTGAGCGACGGACGGCCTCACGCGGAGCTTTGCGTGCTTCCGCTACGGCGCGGGGCTGCCCGCTTCCGCAGGGTCTGAGGCCGCTAGTTTTGGAGACCACAGTCTGAGGAGATGAACGATTCTTACGGTGTGTTGGTGTTCTCTTCTGGCACCCGGCACGAACGCGCCGGCAAGAATGGCCCTGGCCCTGCTGCTTGCATCCATCTGTCAGCCTGTGGCGGACTGAACAGCTGAACATGCACCTACGCGCGCACACACGCATGCGCACGCGCGCAGCACACGCCCGTGGTGACTGCGTAAACTGTCACCTCTCTCTCTCTTTCATCCTCATTCTCTTCTGTGTTTGTCTCACTGTCAGCTACCGCCACCCCGACACCCATTCAGACTGCTGGGGTGATAGCTCTCCGCTGGGGCGCAGTCTGTGGTAATGTACCCCAGGGACGCTAGGGCTAAGATCTATCCCCCTTTCCCTCTGCCCCAGGGCTCTGCAGACTCCTACACCAGCCGTCCCTCCGACTCAGATGTGTCCCTGGAGGAGGACCCCGAGGCTCTGAGGAAGGAGGCTGACAGACAGGCCCTCGCCACACTTGAGAAAGCCAAGGTGAGAGAGCGTGTCCCATCTTATTGCACCCCCCCCCCACCCCACCCACAGACCAGAGCGCTGTACTCTCCCTTCTCTCAGAGTAGTCCTCATACAAACTGAAATAGGTTTTCCTCAGTGCTTGGAACAGTTGTATGCCTCATACATTTCTATTATTGTAGTGCTGTGATTTTGAGTGTTTAGTTCTCACTGTTCACTTTGATCTTTTTTTACCCACCCCAGACCAAACCTGTGGCCTTTGCTGTGCGGACGAACGTTGGCTACAACTCTGGCCCAAATGATGATGTCCCGGTGCAAGGCATGGCTATCTCCTTTGAGGCCAAAGACTTCCTGCACATCAAAGAGGTAAGGGCCCCCTCTGTCCCCTCGGGAGCTGACCTCAGTTTGTGTCATACGTGAACACACGGGCAATGATATTGCGCCTTAGGCTTGGACTCGCACAGTCTCCACAAAATCAGGTGAGCTGATTGTGGACTAACTACATTGGTCTCGCTGTCTCTGCCCCCAGAAATATAACAACGATTGGTGGATCGGCCGTCTGGTGAAGGAGGGCTGTGAGGTGGGCTTCATCCCCAGCCCTGTGAAGCTGGAGAACACACGCCTGCTGCAGGAGCAGAGGATGAGACAGAACCGACTCAGCTCCAGGTGCTTTCCCATCACCAGCACACGACACTCTCACTTACTTAAACTATCACCCACCTCACCCCATTCAACCCCTCCAAAGACCTCCAAAATAACACCCCATCCCATAAAACCCAAAACCATCACCTCATTCCCAAAATCACATAATCTTATATACCCCAAACCATACTTCACCTCCAAAAAAACATCCAATCCCATACATCATCACTTCATCCCGAAAATCTCATACAATCTTATACACCCCTATGCCATCACTCCATCCCCAAAATGTAATCTAATTCCATACACCTCCTTACCATTCCCTTGCTTCCTACACCTCATATCAAGACCTCATTCCTACATCTCTCTACCCACTCAGTACCAGTTTGTTGTTGATGTAGGCTCTGTGTGGTAGATTTGTTTGCATGACTGCTTACTGTCATTTTTTGTTTGTTACAGTAAGTCCGGAGGAAGCTCCAGCCTCGCTGATGTTGCCACGGGAACACGCAGACCCACGCCACCTGGCACAGGTGAGGATAAGGTCAAATTTAGGGAAGGGGATTTGCCAATACCAGATAAATAGGTGCCAAGTAAGTGACACAGTGTCATTTCTAGGGTCATACTGCTCCACAGGTGTAGCATGACAGTGAGATATAAACTTCAGTTCTTTATCAGTAGCTTATTCATACCTGTCCATGTCCCATTGTGTACGCATTTTAAGCTCAACTAGTTACTGGATGTGACATAGAACAGAAAATGATTGTGATTGAATCTGGTAACAGTTAGGAACAGTCTGTCCATAATAACACCAATGTGATAAAATAACATCAGTTCAGTCTAAAAAGTCATTTTAAGTAAATGTATTGCTTTGTAAAGGACTGGCTCTTTTTGAACTGTAGAGGTTGGAGTGGTGATCACAACATGAAAAATTGGGGTAGAAAGAATGCAAACCTACAATTTCCGAAAGAAATGAAGAGTAAGAATATAAACGTATATTAGTGTCTGAGATTGCACAATCCAGCATCCAAGTCATTTTTGTAAAATTGCACCGAAGTAGGTACCAAGAATGCATAACCCACTGGCCACTTTTTCAGCACTCTGTTCCATTGCTCTCGATCCTGTTGAAGTGGTGTTGCACTGCACCATTGCCTGTGTAATAACAAGTAATATCCCTCAAATCAACACACCCCTGCCTTGCCCCACCGGCTTGAGGAACCCCCTATCCCTCCTACCCCCAGCACAAAACACAATCCCACCTGTATGCCTGACCTCTTCACCCCCTACACACCGGGCAATACTGCATCTTTCCCTCTCTGTCTTTTACACTGCCTCTCCCTCAGTCACCATCATATGACATCATATTCTTTGATGGCCAAGACAATGGCAAAGGCAGCTATTCTGATTCTGTCATGTTATCATATTCCCATTAGTTTCAATCCTTGCCTCCTGTTTTCTCTTCTTGTTTCCTCCACATCTGATTGAATACCTGTATTTTTATGGGTTCTACTGTCCCAAATCCTGATTCATGCATCCCCTGTCCTCCCTCTGTACTCCCTCTCTTTCTCTCATTCTCTTTCCTCATGTCTATATTCTCTCTCCCTGAGCTGACCTCTCCTCCATCTCCCTCTCTTTCCTCTGACGCCCTCCTGCCCGGCGTTTCCTCCTCTCTCTGAATCATCTCTGCTCTGCCCCGACGCCCTTCCCCCCCACCACCAACCCCAGCTCATGTGGAAATGTCCACAGTGGCTTTTGACGTTGACCCCCTCGACCTGGATGCAGAGGAGCCCCCTGAACCCCAGACTGAGTCCCGCTCGGCCAGGGCCAGTGCGGGCAGCGTCACGTCCCCCCAGGCTAACGCCCACCGCCTCCCCTTCTTTAAGAAGGTAACGCCGGGGACCCCTGCCTGTCGGAGCCAGCCCTCCTCCTGCTGCTGCTGCTGCTGCTTTTCCTCTCGCTGCAGTCCGGTCCCCTGCCCCCTCCCTCCCCCGCCCAAATCCGTTCTCAGACTAACCTCCCCTGACTTCCGAACACCTCCCACTGCTCCCTACTCTAAACCCCATTGGACCCTCTGTGTGATTACTATGGTAACGGTGAGAGGTGTGTGCGTGTATTGGGAAGGGTAAGCTGGCTGACAGTCACATGGGACAAGCAAGTGTGTGCATGTGCAGAAAAATACACCTAAAAATTTTACAAAACATTCTGGGTCGCGGAAGTATGGAAATATTCATGAAAGCAGGCAAGAAAATCCTGTCTGAAGAGAACTAGATAAGACCCATTTATCACAAATGTAGTGTGAGCATGAAATTGACCAAAACGCAACAATGCATATAGCGGCAGCTGGCTGAGGTAGGAATGTCAGACGCATTCTCCTCCCCTCTGCTTCAGTCTCCACATGTACATTACAGTAACATCCCTCTATGCCGGTCTCCAATCCTCCAGCTCCTCTGTGTTCTGCTTCATGTGGGCACTGGCCAGCTCCCCCACCCAATATCCCCAGCCCCAAACCTGTCAATAACACACGTGCTCTGTGTTCTTGTTCCTGTGTCTTTTTTTGTCTGTTTTTTTTTTTTTTTGTTCTCTTGCTCGGGTGTGTGTGCCGAATGATAGGCGGCCCAGCTAAACAGAAACAGAAGTCGGTGAGTCTGGGGTTTGTTCTCTCTGTGATAGGCGTTCTCGCCCTCTTCTTGAAAAATTCACTCCCATTGCATCCTGCCCTGGGGAACGCTATCTCCTAAGGGACAGGTGATTTCATTTCAGTCAGGGCCGGTGTCGAGGTGCATTATCTGTTTAACGTTCAGAATGCGGAGTGCTAGCGTGTGCTGGCCCAGGATATGACACGGGGGGAAGAGCAGGAAGTGCTAATGCACCTTGAAGTGTTTTTGTTTCCATTTCAACGCCTGGTTTCAGCTGCCGTGTTCCCCCTGTTTCACGGTGTCACCGTGATTTCGAGCTGTCCTGCTGGCACTCCACGGAGGGCGACGTTGTGACGCATTTGCAACAAGCCCAGATCAGATAAAAAACAAATGAGACAAGAAAATGACCTACCACATCTAGCAGGCGCATATGCAGTAGGTGTATATGCAGTTTATCTGTAAAACTGACATGTTTGTGTTAAACATGGTACCGTTTGTCCATCTGGGGCACATCACTTTATTAAAATTGGGTTTATGGGTGTCACAAATTGCATGGGTTTGTAGTGCCAGTTCCCTGTTTGAACGGCAACTGATTCTGCTGTATTAAGCATGCGATTCCTCTGTGTTGGTCTTTTGTTGCCCACTTTGTTTCCCAGCATTAAGGCGTGGGTTCTCAGTGCCAGTTTGGCACACCGCTGTCGTGCGGTGAAGCTCTCACAATAGCGGAGCCGGAAAACACAGCAGCCCTACAGACAGAGTCTGTACAGTATATTAATAATGGCCCACCTCCTCCGCTCCATTGTACTTTGCTGCAGCGTTGGCATCCAGTTTAATTATGACTGCAGAGAAACTGAAAAGACTGCAGTAATTGCAAAATAGACCTCTGGAGTTTTCATAGAACCACAAGTAAAGAAATAAACAAATATATGAACCTGCTCTTCTTCAGCTTATTCTGCTGTCCAGTTTCCAGAATTGACCAAAAATACGTAGGTTGTGCATTTACTGTAAATGTGTGATGAAGCATTACATTAACCAATAATAAATAGAGTGTAGGTTGTGCATGTAGGTATTGTGTCTCATCTTCTCCCCTTGCTCTCCCCTTCCCCTGGTCCAGATGGATCATGTCCCCCCCTATGATGTGGTACCTTCCATGAGACCCATAATTCTGGTGGGGCCCTCACTCAAAGGCTATGAGGTATACTGTCAAATTATCCTTTAGCAGCTGAAGCAGCACTAACCTGCAAAACAAATGTGTTTTGAAGTTGTTCCTTACCTTCAAATTCAGGGGGAATCCAAATGAAGTGCAGCAAACCATATCAGGGCAAGATTATCCTCCTTGTACTCTTTTTGTTGTCAGACACATATATGAATAAGAACATTTTAATTTAGGCTCCTTGTAGCAAGACAGTATTTTTAGAATAATCTCAATATGAGACCTAAGCACATGGTAAGGTGGCTGCCATGGGCCATTAAGCTATTTATATTTTTGCAGAGATGTTATCTGCTAAACTTTAATTTGAAAGAGTGATCCCTATAACATTTATTCTCTCTGCCTCCAGTCCCCAGAAAACACTTTGGGGTTTCTCTGTCCCAAAAGAGAAGTGGAAAAAATGAAATCTGGGGGCTGGACTTTTTATTGCTTCATTAAAAAAAGGCTCTTCAGTATGGATTCCAACCTCATTAAAGCTGAGGAACAGCACATAAAATTGCAGTTGAATTATACTTTAAAAAAATTGTTTCTTGTTACTGAAGTCATCTAATTTAAGGAAGTGGATTGCTCTGTAAGATTTTTGTGTTAATTATCAGAGTTACGGTACAAAGGTTCGTGAGGAGAATTTACAGACAATCACTACACAATTAATCAAACCTAGACAATCCGGTCCCATCCGCAACTATAAAAATTCCATTTACCACTTCCTTTACATGTCAGCTGTTCATGGCCTCCCTCCTCCACCCCATCTCCCCCTTAATTTTCCCTGTTTACAATGGATGGCCAGGTGTGATCCCTTCATCAGGCTCCAAGCCAAATATAACCACATCAGATGCAATCCTCACACTTTGATTGTATGGAAATTTTATATTTAGTGAATTGTTATTTGGTTGTGATGTCCCTCTTAACTGTAAAGAATTCTAATGGTCCTATTTCATCCTTCACATAATAAACTGGGACTGGTTTTCTTGGTTGGTTGCATTTGTAATACCACATAATAGAGAAAATGCCTAAAAATAGGTATGAGAGATTATTCAGACAACAAACACCTGAATATCTCTCCCTGTTGACTTACGATGTTGATAGAGTATCATGTACAAATTGGAAGCCCAAGCTGTGCAAGCAGTGGAGGTGTAAATGTTACCCCAGGTTACGAACAGGCTTCACCATCAAAATCACAGCGTGTGCTGATGAGTGCCGCGGACGTCTGCGCTCTTCCTGACTCACTCTTCTTAGTCATATGACCATTCTTATGAAATGCAAATGGTGTCACATTTTTTTAATTTGTTTCTTCTCTCCTCTCCTCCCGTCAGGTGACTGATATGATGCAGAAGGCTCTCTTTGATTTTCTCAAACACAAGTTTGAGGGCAGGTGAGTCACTGTCTCTATGTTTAGCTCAGTCGCCTGAGTGGACAGAGCTGTGGAAGAGGGAGTAGAGAGCTCCTTATTACTTACTCACGCTGTGTAATGCAGTCTTGTTAATGGTGTCTGGTGCGTGATGTGTGCGCTCCGGTGTGGGTGATGCAGTACTCTGTGTTTGCGCTGTCAGAATATCCATCACTCGGGTGACGGCGGATATCTCCCTGGCCAAGCGCTCCGTCCTCAACAACCCCAGCAAACACACCATCATCGAGCGCTCCAGCACCCGCTCCAGCCTGGGTATGAATCTCTCACACACACACATGCTCACGCACACACACACACACACACACACACACACACACACACACACACACACACACACACACACACACACATAGAAGACCACACATAGGACCATAACTCTCATGACCGCAATACACGTGACTGCAGTACATAGAGGGCAGTCACAGAGTGGACAGAGACGCAGTGTGGCAGGTGAAACACACTGAGACATATGTTCAGAGATCTATGCAAATAGCATCTACTCATAGATGAGTTGCTATCTCAATGCTAGGACAACCCCAGACAGACCATTCTTCACATCCACATCCAACATAGTGTGTACTCCTCAGTCTCTCACTGAGCTGTGTCCCTTTCAGCCTGGCCTCCTGTGCCAGCTCTACAGTCACTCTGTTGATGGTCCTTTATTACCTAAATTTTTTTTGTCACAGAACGATAATACAAATTCATTCCTTTGTGTTTCTATATCTATGAACAACAGAGCAGAAAATACCTCTGTTGGTGACATGTCCATGCATGTCTGAAGTGAACTGATAGCAGTTAAATGAGTGTGGTGTGTATAGCTATTTAAAGGTATATAGATAGCAGAGCTCTTTCAATGTCAATGCAGTTCCCACCAACGCCAAAGCAGTACAAGCAAAGGGATACCAAGCCCAGCTTGTCTGGACATCTGACTGAACACACAAGCAGGTGCCAACTATTCATTCCTCTGTGCTTGTCTAAGAATGCAGTTTCTGTTCACAGAACAGAAGAGGGGACTGATATGTCAATGCTTGGAGTGAAATAGCATTGATGAACAGGATAGAGGTCTGATTATTGAGCGGTTGTTCTCCTACATTAGTTTAGTGGTCACTTTGTTTTTTATTAAACACACCCTTCCTCCTCTCATAGAATGTTTATGAATACAATATAATAGAAGTCATATCATTCCACATATTATTACAGTATATTTTTTATTTTATTAAATGGATATGTATATTAAAATATAACAATGTAAACATATCATAGCACCAGGTTTTAAGGATAAATCTTCAGAGTCGTTGAACCCTTCAGAAGGATTTGAGGGGTTCAAACTAAATCAGCCTACTTTTCCTTACATATTGCTAGATGAGGAAATGAAACTGGTTGGAAAGATGCTGTGTCAGTAATTCTGGTTTTGTACTTCGGTTGACTGATGGTGCCATTGTTCCCTAGTCTGGAATAGACCAGAAAGAGGCACTGATGGTTTAGCTGGTAAGTGTGAAAAGGTGAAAGATGCGGACAGACCCCTGCGGTGTCAGCTGCAGAACAGTGGCCAGAGGAGGGATACAGTGTGACACCCAGTGTCGCTTGGACTTGCCTTGTCTGACTGTCTGAGTCTGATCTGGCCTCTTCTCTCTTTTTCATTCTGTCCTTCCTCCCCCCCTCCTTCTCCCACGCTCTCCCACACACTCTTGATTCAGACGTACTGGGTACGTATCCACCATTCCTACAAACTAGTGGCAGTCCTTTCTACCTCTCATCGCCAACCGCCTGTCTGTCCGTCTGCCTGTCAGTCTGTCTGCTTGCTTGCCTGTTTTTATCTATCTATCTACATGCTTGTGTGAAAGCTCTAATATGCCTGTTGCCTGCAAATAATAAAACACAATAATGTGAGTGCTGGGTAGCTCCATGTTCATCTGGTATCATGATACCTACATCAGTAGAAACGTGTGAACCGTGAGAAAAATGACCCAGCAGTAGACAGCAGCAAAGAAACTGGTCTGGTTGATGGCGTATGCTGTGCGTGAGGCGTTTTGGTCTTGTGATTCGTTCCTCTTCCTGTGGGAACCAAACCAGTTTCATGCCCTAGTGCTCGATGTTGCTGCCAGCCCAGCATCCACAGACACACCTCCCTGCCACCTCGGCGCTCGTTGGAATGAGCACGTCTACCCTGGAGATGGGCACGCTGCCAACATGGGCACGGAACGCTCGTGTGTTTTAACGATCCAAAACTGCGCCTGTTTTTGGATGCCATTGTTTTTGTGATTGCTTGCTGAAGTAGAATCGACAATGTTTAACCAATGACTGAATCTTGTGTTACGCTTGTTACAGCCACATGGTTAAACAGTCTCACAGGTGTTAGAGCATTAGTAGAAGACCAATATGCTGTATATTTTGATATCTCACTCTTGCATCATTTTTATGTAGTCATTTTCACTGGAAAAAAGGAAGTAGCAAGATGTCAAACATGACTTTATGCATGCCTCTTAAAAGGTATTTTACAAAGGTCTGTGTGTTATATCTTCAAGTATATTATATATATAAGAATATTTAAATAATTTTATTATATTGCTGCAAGGATACTAAAGGTACGACACAATCACAGATTGGATTGAAAGTTTTTGATTACTGGACTTTGATAGAGGAGGTGTGTGTGTGTGTGTGTGTGTGTGTGTGTGTGTGTGTGTGTGTGTGTGTGTGTGTGTGTGTGTGCATATATGCGTGTGTGCGTGTGTATGTTATTCTTCAATGAGATGTTGTACCTAAAGTATGTTTTGGTATTTATATGGTGATATTTTGTAATTTATGGAAAATTCCATAAAGATATTCTTAAATCTGAGAAATGTGGTTCTAGGAGCCCAAGTCAGGCGTCAGAGTGATTGCGTCAGAGCACAGTTCCTCTTTTTCACACTGTCTGTCTTCGTGTGAGGGTGCTTGGTTTGCTCAGAGGGAGTCTCTCTCAGGAGACTGTGGAGTGAATGAGACAAAAAGCTGGCCTGCCAGCCGAGATCAGCACCCCCACTGGAACAGAGCTGCTGCTGTCTCTATTACAGGAGCTGTCCTAGAAGCGGCGACATGGTGAAAAGTTCACTTGTGTTTTCAGAAGCAGGATTTTAAAGGAAATGGGGGAAAAAAATCAGCCAAAAACAGCTTACGAATACATTAACAGCCATTCTCTTAAGCAGATCAGAAGCGTTCAGCTCTTCTTTTCTCCAGGACCACCACTCATTACCACAGCAAAATGATTAATTATTTTTCATTCAGGCAGGCGTCCTTATCCAGAGTGACCTACATTTTTCTTAGCACCCATTTACAGAGTTTAATATTAACTGCATGATTCATACCTGCATCTGATGACAAGTCCTCTTCCTTTAGCCCTGCACCACATGAATGCAGGGAGGGAAGCCTTTCCACACCTGTAGATGTATGTGTGCTGACTGGTCAGGGCCAGTATGGTATGAGGAGTAACAGGAGCATTTGGGCTAACAGGTAGTAACAGGAAGGTGTCAATATGTCATGACTGTTTTGTTGTTGGTATTAATTTAGCGTGTGCTTTTCTGAAAGATATGTTACTATTTATGATCCAGAAGACATTACATTTTGCTGGAATAATTCCGCTAAATGTGCCTTGCTCGCAGAAACAGCCCGGTTTGAAATTTGAGGGCACAGCATTCTGAGGATTCAGCTTCATCGCACGATCTGATCTGTGTCCCTCCGCCTGTTCCTCCTCTGTCCTCTTCAGTTCCTCTGCCTCTCTGGCCTCACGTCCCACAGCTGATCGAATCTCTTGTTATCTCTCAGTGCTTACTGCTGCTGCACTTTCATTTCAGACCTGGATCAGTCCAATGCTCCAGCAGGCCAAATCATCAAGCCCCACTTTAAATCCTCTCCAGCCCACATCTCCCTGAACTTGTGATAGGGAGGAGTCTGTCCTTATCACGTTCCAGCTCCTGAAACACAGCTCAGCATTCATCAGAATATTAACTAGTAGGAAAATGGAAAAGCTTCACTATTCCATAGGAAGTCCGTTGTGCCGCTTTGATAATGCTTTACAATATTCCCTCAGAGAAGTGGGTGTACTTTATCAATTAAGTGTTGCCATTTTTTCTTCATACATACACAGCGGTTTTTCAGTTCTGGTTGAGTGTCACATGGGTTTTTCACATAGCTTGAGCCTCGTTTTGTGTGTATGTGTGTGCATGCTACTGATACATGTAGTAATAGAGGAAAATAAAAAAAATTAGAATGTTCTGAACAACATTTTATTTCTATAAATGCTATGGAGTTCAGAGATACTCATCATGCCCTGATTCTGGTATTGTCCTAAAAAGTGAATTGCATGACACTAACTGAATCTTTCACAGCTTGCGTAATGTCTGTGTGTTGAGAATCTCCAATAAGGACTTTGATGAGCATTGGACATTTCTCATTAACATGCCTACTTTTAACATGCAGTGCACTCCACCTTGGTCTGCTGCATTCTAATAATGGCCAAAGGGGAGAGCAAGCAACCAAGGTGTTCTAAAGTACATCAGACACAAAGCAAAACATGTACTCCGGAAATTGATTACAATTAACCTATTGTTTAAATAAAGAAGCTCCATTTTACATTTTGTGTCCAGTCATTTGATGACATCTGTGATTTAAATCAATAGGTTTTGAACATTCCGTCTTTCACATCCAATGTGAATAGGCCCTTTACTCTTCCTTTTAATTGCGTAGCCACAAGATTAACTCTGCGGTGTGCAGCTCATCTCTGCTGTGTGGACTCTTGGCCTCGGCCGTGCAGCGTGCGGTCCTGAGATTACCTCTTTATGTGTCAGCGCTGTGCAGAGAGCAGCACCTGTGTGCTAGTCAGGTCACGGCGCCGCGCTGACCCTGCCCCTCCCTCCCTAACAGCTGAGGTGCAGAGTGAGATCGAGCGCATCTTCGAGCTGGCCCGCACCCTGCAGCTGGTGGCCCTGGACGCCGACACCATCAACCACCCCTCCCAGCTGGCCAAGACCTCCCTGGCTCCCATCATCGTCTACATCAAGATCGCCTCCCCCAAGGTACACCCCCCGGCTCCATGCCCTGAGGCTGCACCACTTTGCACTTATATGCCCCTGCGCTTTGCAAGTGTCACTACTGCTAGTGTGCACAGCGGGAAATGCCAACTCCTGTAGCTGAGCTGAAATGCAGTTTTCTTATACAGGATTTCATCACCCTTGCTTATCAAAGAGCTTAACAGTAAAGAGGAGTGGGGGGGTTGATTCACCTTTACCACCACCATAGCCATCTACACTGTGGTATGATTAGATGGGATATCATATATCGTATCATATATCATGCATCGTCCAAAGCATGGTATCACTTTCAGGACAGCACGCCTATCACTGTATTCAGGCATCAGTTTCCTGTTTTGTCAAGAGGACAGACGGCCTCCTTTTGGGTCACCAACACCACATCTAGCAAGCCTTTTTTCCTTTTCAAGTACTTACCAGCCCACTCCGCTTCCACAGTCTTGCAGCTGAAGGGCGCAGGGTGGTATTGTCAGTACTTCAGCTTCAGCTGGTATGATTTAGCAGCATGTTATTGCTCAGTATCTCCTGGTGTAAGCACGAGGTTTGCATGTCGGCATGTGACATAACAAGGCTCTCTGTGTCCTCAGGTCCTCCAGAGGCTTATCAAATCCAGGGGAAAGTCACAGGCCAAGCACCTCAACGTGCAGATGGTGGCAGCGGACAAGCTGGCCCAGTGCCCCCCGGTGAGTGCCCAGCTGTGACTGTGACTTCATTTCCTCTGCGACTGCTTTAAGACCACACTTCAGCAGTTTGGCTGAGCCTGATTTTTCTCAAAGGCACATACAAGATGGAGTTCCTGGAGGTCTGTTGGTGTTAATTGTTTAACTGGGACAGTAATTAGTAATAACAGGTTCTGACTATTTTAATACTAGCATTGAGCAAGAGCCAATTTATTTCTGCTCAAGACACACAGCAACAAATGAAAACAGATTAGCAGTTATAAATATGGTACAATTTAAAAGGTAATAATTATGATTAAACTACTGTTTGTTTGTTTCACTGATAAAGCAGTCCTAATCTTTCTCACAAATAGGACACAAGGTAGTCTCTCTATGAAGAACATTGTTTGGATTTCACTGGTCACTGTCCTTTGTGTCCTCTTTTCCAGGAGTTGTTCGACATTATTTTAGATGAGAACCAGCTGGAAGATGCCTGTGAGCACCTGGCTGACTACCTAGAGGCCTACTGGAAGGCCACCCACCCCCCCAGTAGCAACCCTCCTAACCCCCTACTCAACCGCACCATGGCCACTGCTGCTCTAGCTGCCTCCCCGGAACCCGTCTCTAACCTCCAGGTACAGGTGCTCACCTCCCTGCGCCGCAACCTGGATCTGTGGCCGGGTCTGGAGGGGCCGGGGGCCGCCGAGGAGAAGGAGAAGGAGGAGGAGCACGCACTCTAGAGGCGGGCAGAGAAGGGTCGGGCGCCCAGCTGCTGAGTCTCCAAAGCTCCCCCAACAAGGAAGAAGCTTAGCTCAACTTATTGAAGAAGAGGGTGCACTCACACACACACACACACACACACACTCACAGACATGCACGCACACACACAGATGGCTGGATGGAGGGGGGGACTACACTGCAAAGCTCATGATCATGCACTCAAACACACAAACAGTCTCACTCTCACACGTACACATCCACGCATGCACAATCAATGCCTGTTACAACAGGCATATTACCAAACACACCGCAAGCCTGAAGCATTTTATCTTCCTGACAACCCCCCACACATAAACATAAAGCCCTTTCTGAAAAAGCCTCGTTGGACACTTAGCAATGCTTCTCAGGAAAACAGCACCACAAAATTCAAAGAAAACAAACAAGTAATTCCCTGGATCCTGTGCAAATGAGCACTACCTGAGATGCATTTATGAGGGTTTATTCAGACTGACAAATTAAATTTGCTGTAAAAAAAATGTCTGGCTTCTAAAAACAGAAAGCCACTCATTACACTTGGATTTGGTCTTTTAGCAGATGCCTTAGCCTTCATTTACTGTGATTGTTACTTAAAACATAGTGCATTTCATCCGCATGCATGCTGTATTCCAATAATTCAGGAGACAGAGCCTGACTTCTTCTCTCCGTGTAACCATGGTGCTGTCCCTGAACGAGATTAGCCCTTTCTGTGGGCTTGCAAATGTGAATAGTGTTGTGTCTGCCTTCCTACCCTGGGTTTTGGACTGATGGCTTTCTGACTGACTGATTACAGCTTGCTGACTAACATGCCCTGTGTAATCTATTCACATTATAAAACTAAACCGGAAAATGGATGACCTGGTGTGTATGCAGCACCCTAATACACACAGGCTGAGCCACTGCAGTCAGGGCTGTCAACTGTGAAAGCTTTTATCCTATTCCTTTATATTTTACATTTACAGTTAGTCCAGTGTCCCTACTCTGAGTATTTTAGTAAGATCTGAGTAACTATACCAATACTAGTAATAGCTAAACAGTTGGAATGCAGACTCTCAATGGGCACGCATGAAATGAGAATTATCAGTTCTGTCCCTTTGAATGGAAAACATTATGAAGTGCAGAAAATCCACTGACTGTGAGGTGAAACAACAAAGTAATCCAAGAAGCCCTGCTGGGAGAACTCCATAGCTGTGCCAGGTTAAAAAATCCCACCTCAAGAAAATCAAGTCCAGTAATGGAACTGATTTGTTCATTAGTTTTGATTCATGAACAGTGATGTTTTTCTCTTCTGCTTTTGATTCATCAATACTATTAGTTTTTTATCTTTAACTTTGTCAGGATTTATTTGTTTACAAATGTATTTATATCCTTGTTCATTGATTCATGTACTTCATCATTCTTTTTCGCACAACACTGTGGATTTATGACAACATGAGTACACTGAGTACACATTAGAGTTATCCTCTGATAGGTAATCATTTTAAGGTCACATTTTTGCTTAAAACTGTCATATTGCCTGGTTCAACTCTGGAATGTGTTTACAGTTGCATGTATGGCTTACTTTTTGGAATTTGTATTGGCATATTTGTTTGAAACATAGTTGATCAAAAAAGTATATTTCTAATATGCATTGCAGTAGGCTTATCTGTAGATAAAATAGCTTTGGGCATGTTAGGCGTGATTTCACACAAGGCAGCTGTGGTACCACCATCTACAATCACCAGTATTACACAATACCAGAAACTGTTTGCAGTATGTTTACTCAATGTAAAATAGTTTTGTCCTGAGATTTAGATGGCCCTCTCTGGTTGTGGATCTCTGCCTTACCATTGGGCAGAGATTTGGGAATGGGTGGAGTTTGGCTGCATTGCAGGGCTGTATAAGACCTCTTTGCACTAGCCATGTTTTCACCTCTGGTCTGATTCACCTGCCAGACTGGCTGCTCAGCATGAACTTAACCACAGTGCAGAGTGAGCCATTTTGAATTCCCTGTACTCCCATGTAAGTGCAGAGGTTGAGATGAGGTGTACAAAAAATGCCAAAAAATTACATCCATATTCAGATGGTTCTGTGGCAGTGAGAGGTATATTGTCACCACTGTAATATTGTCAGAACTAAAATAGTTTTGTTACTTTTGTCTCATTCCCTAAAACGTTTAAAAGAGCCTCTGCAGAGTGGTATTTCTGTAATGCTATGTTTCACTGTCACAATCTGACTATAGCGCTGCTGCTCTCCATTCCACTGGCAGGTTAACATGGGACAAACTGGCAAAAACTCTTGCCACATAAGCAGAGGAAAGGAGCATGTAGAGTGTTGTGTTGAGTTTGTGCAGAAATTCTGCCCTGTTTTTGACTAACCCAGATCCCTGACTAATGCGCAGCCTGTGCCTCGCCTGTGTTGTTTTTGTCTCTGCATGACTGGCTTGGGGGCATGGCACGCGGCTGGGGACAGGGGCCGTACCTGGTGCACGGAGAGCAGAAGCAGGACAGGCGTCTGTTGGAGCGCGGCGGGCTCCACGACGACCCTGGCGGCACGGGTGGGAAGCAGCACCTCCAGCAGCAGCAGCAGCAGCACGTGTACCTGCGCTCCTCGCGGGCGCAGCTGCGGGGTGGGCGGGGCCTGTCCAGGCAGGACACCTTCGACTCGGAGACGCAGGGCAGCCGGGACTCGGCGTACACGGAGGCCGGCGACTCCTGCATGGACGTGGAGACCGACCCCTACGAGGAGCCGGAGCCCTACCGCGGCGGGGGCGGCCGCCTGCACCCGGCCCAGTACCGCAGCCGCCAGGCCTCCTGGGAAGACGAGGGGGCGGAGCCCGATCAGGAGAACCTGAACCGGCCCCCTTTGCTAGAGCAGCACGGCCGGGCCAAGCCGAGAGAGCGGTACTGCCAGGACCCGGGAGACACCAACACCTCGCTGGGTCACAACAAGAGCCAGGAGGACTGGGGGAGGGACGTCTATATCCGCTGAACATGCCATAGGCTGGGAGACAGACTGACAGACAGGGAGAGGAGTTGGTTTTGGGGGCCATATAAAGTCATTACCTTAAAATCAGTTTGTTTACAACAAAAAATAAGTGCTCTCCACACATTACAATGGTATATTACAAACAGCACATACTGCCAGATTCTAATCTTACAAAATTCTTTTGGAGATTTAGATAATTTATATTTGGTAAAAAGGCTTAGATTAAGTCTTTAAGTACTGCATGACAGGTCTAGTCCTTGTCTGATTACAATCATTATATGGTTGTAATTATTCAGATCCTCTCAGTGGTGGAGTGTAAAAGTAGCTAGGGTTAAATAAGAATGTGGTGGGATCTGTCAGGTCTGTCATCTACAGTCTTAAACAGGGTTAGCTGTCCTGTATAGAGTTTCAGGGTCTATTCAGCATGTGGGGGTCCCTCTCCCTCTACTCCTACTCGCCTAGACTCAACCTCTGTGGAATAAATGTTGCCATCTTTTTTTTATTTATTTAAATATTATTTATTTATTGAAGTATTGCCTTGGATCTTGAAACTCAAAACCCCAAAGAATTGCTCCTTTCCCTAATCTGCTTCATAGCATAGACCTGCAGTGCTGTCTGGTGCTGAGTCCCACCTGTTCCTCTTCTTGCCTCAGGGGAGCAGTGTGGGAGTAGTTGTTCCAGTTAATAGTCGCTTGTTTCCCATTTGGAATGTCGTGCAGTATATGAAGCCCTACGGCCTCAGTTTGATTGCCTCCACCAGTAGTTGTGACTGAGGTAGCCACACCCCCACTCAATTGATCACCAATCACAAGCACCGGAATGTCTCACCCACCCAGCCACCAACCCTCTACAGCCACACATTGTCGGTGGAGTGTTTGGCATTCACTCTGTTTCCATGGGTTAAAATTGTTGATGCCATTCTATTCTTCTATGCTGTTCTTTTACCATCCTGTGTGCGTTGGAACTGAGACCAGGAGTGATTGTCAGGTTGTGGCTCACACTAACCCTCCCTTGCTACCAGCCTCTGGCCCTGTTCAGAATCCCCAATTACATGTGCTTCTTCTTGGTCTGCAGCTCTACTGTTGTTATCTGTGAACATTAGCAATGAGTTTTACATCTCCGCAGTGGTTTTAGTGAGCTAACAAGGGGAGATAGAAAGACATTCTTTACTGTAGTTACCATGATTCGTGAATGTCAATGGTGGACATCCTAGGCCCACTTCTTAAGAAAAAAATTTTATCATAAAAAAATTATCATAATTGTTGAATGAAAAATAATGAAAAGGTGTAATGAATGAAAAAGATATTGGTGCCTGACTGTAGCCACACGTTTTTCTTTTCTGCTTTTCATTTAAAATATGTGGTTAAATTAGAATTTTAATTAAAACTTTTATTAGAAAAATATCCAATGCTGATCACTATGTTTATAGGTAGGAGCAAAAAGACCAATGTTAAAACAATACATCTTTTAACTGCAAGAAAAGTAAACCTGTTCCACTAGAAGAATGGAAAAGGCCCTCAAGGGCCAACACTGCTGTAAAAAATGTAAGTGATACAAGTGACAGTCTCATGATACCTCTATGCCACACAGAGTAAACAGGTGAACTTGGACAGGGACATGCTCACATTTGGAGACTTTCCGCACCCAAGACTCCCATCTTTCTCTTGCCCCTGATTTGATAAAAAAAATTCATCCACAGGAACCAGCCAACAATGTTCTTCACAGTGTTTATCCTCAGTAACAAATTGTCTAGTTTTAGGTACAGTAAAAAAAGAACACTTCACATTTCTTTGTATGGCATAACAGGAACATCTCTCTGATGTTCTATGTTTTCAAGAAGTTTATCCAAGAGATTTACTTTTTGTCTACTTGACTACTCCTTGCCTTCTCAGACAGGTGAGAAGGCAAGGTGTAGTTAAGTAGACAAAAAGTACCTGGAATCCTGTTCCTGCTTGATGAATGAGCTTGTGGAAATGATCTGATACTTAGCTGCCATATTACATATTCACGTGATGCCTCACCTAAACTTCAGACCAGCAGACAAAACACTTCCCTGAATATACAGTATGAGTGTAACATGTCCTATAACCATCCTGTGTATACACAACAATACAGAACAGGTCAGAATCATGAAGCCTTGACATCAGAAAGTCTGAGTGACTGTATCAGTGCTGAATTGCCTGCAGGGAGATTGTCTTTGTGCTGTACTTTCAGAACACCACGCATTCTCCTGAAGCCAAAGCTTTCTGCTCATCACCCTCTGCTGATGACTCATAGATCTGAATGCTGTCACATGGTCAGTAACACGTGCTTCTCAGGTACTTTCCGCACATGTAAATAAAAATAAATCAACAAGAGGACTTCCCTTTCGCAGTAAGATCTGATTTCCAAGGTTTAGCATTGCAACTTTGACAGCTAAAAGTTACATTGTATGTTTCATCAATGAATTCATGCATGTGCCAGATTTAGTATGTCAGGACGAGGGATGTGTGCAACTGCAGGTGATGATAGATGATTGTAGAGATTGTGCAGTGTGTCTGTTTGTGTGTGTGTGTGTGTGTGTGTGTGTGTGTGTGTGTGTGTGTGTGTGTGTGTGTGTGTGTGTGTGTGTGTGTGTGTTTTCCAGACTGAGAGTGGAGTCCTGCTGCTGTGTGATTCAAGTTAAGAAAAAGTCAGGCTCACTGCATGCTAGCCACCTTGCCAGCGACCCAAAAAAAGAGTCAGCAGTACAAAGTAGAATCACATTTCTGATTGGGTCAGGACTCCAGGTTCTGTAGAACAGTGAACTTATATCAAATGTGGTGTCAAAGAGGACCTGAGGGTCTTGTAATCCTGTAATCATACTGTCAAATTCATCTTCTCCATGATAGTAGCACCTCTTGGTGTTGACAGTAACGGGCTGGGCCACTTAGAAATGCCACTCCTGGATCTCTTTCTGTAAGTCACCTGTTTTACAGTCAGGTTTAATCGCTCTGTTATTCTGCCAGACTTAAGCTGTCTAATCACTGTCAATGCCTGCAGCTATGAGTGGTTTCATTTTGTGATTGCTATCTTGCGGTCTTAATGTCAGTGCTTCTCAATCAGAAACGTAATACAGGAAAAGCACTGTAGCCAAAAGGGGCCCTAGTGTTTTATATCACATTTTAATGTGTGCATAACAATATGTTGCTTCTCTTAAGCCTAATACTGTACACAGTTTAAATAAGTGCCTGTTAGTGCTTGTGATGAGGTGTAATGATGTTTACTGCTCCTTTTTCAGACAACTGATCATTGTTGGAAATGAGTTTTCAAGCAGCACATTTTGGAGGACATGTTGTTCTAACTACACCCCTCATAGAAACCACTCTCAGATTTACTGTCAGGCTACAGACTGTTGGCTGAATGGGCTGATATGAATTGTGATGGAAGTATTAAATACTATCAGTATCTTCTTTTAATGACTCCCCCCCCTACAATGTTGTCTTAGCTTTGTTTTGAATGGCATTTTTTGTAAATGTAAATGCATCCTCTCCCCTGCTGCACCCTGGTCATATTGCTGGAACCTGGAGACCAAATAGAACAAAATGTGTCAGAAACTCCTGTAGCACTGCAGCCATGTGTGTGATTGTTTAGTAACACTCTCACATTGTTCATCCATTTCATACTCACAACATAATGTGAATATGACATGAATTCTGGCTGCAGAGTGAACATGTTGCAGGGCAGAGGAACCCACTATCAGTTAAACTGAAAAGCTGGTACTGTAAAATACATTAGTGCTATAAAATGTACTTTAATGAATTTCTTTCATTTACAGCTGTTATATTTCACTAATGCTCACTAAACTCAAATATTGCCAGCATCTGATTGTCAAACCATTTGTCTTCATCTCAGAAACAGTGCATGACATACACAGGTGGTAATTGTAATGAAAGTACCTTAGTCAGTCTCACATTCAAAAGTGCTTAGTCTAAGTCTCAGCTAACTACATGCTAAGGTTTGAACTCGGTGGAGGAACAATAAATAAGACCAGTCAGTCAAGTCAGTTACATACTCAGACAAAAAGAGGCAGTGTTTTTATCTCATTACTGAATTTGTATTATCTAATGTGGCTAGGTGAATTTGGTCCCTCTTCTTGCTGTAATGAGACAGGAATGGCAGTGTTTGGGACTTGAAGATAGAAAATGAGGGAGTCAGATTTGTTCAGTGCAAATCTTCTAAAATCTGGTGATCACACACTGACCCCACAGCAACAATCCTTTTGCTACAACCACTGCCACTCCTACCAGCTAACCCAGCAAAATGGGAGGGGTCCGCAGAATGTCTTGGCTCAATATGTTTTCCACCCCCTGCAACTGATTCAAATCCATTTACCCAACCCGGTTCCTAACCTGAGACATTATGTGGAAAAAGCTGAAATGTATCTTAAGATAAGTGCTTGAGGCAGAATGTTTCCACCCCCCTGTCCTGAAGCCAGTGTCCTGAACTGACTCCTGACTGAATCTCTCTTTATACCACACTGATTCCGTGGCATCTGTTCCTATACGCAGGAAGGTCCTCTTCAACATTTAACCTTGCTCTCAACTGAAAACCTATTCTCAAGTGTTGCTTTACTCTTGTAAGTTCTTTGAAAATGTTGTGGATAGCGCCCTAACACTGCAAGAACATACACGGTGTATGAGAATGAAAGTGTTTGATGTAATGATAGTCATGACTGATAACTTTGCTGCTCTAGCTGCAAATTTAAAAACTGATTAGAAATGTTCCAAAACTTTATATGCTATAAATAAGTACATGTTGTTTTGTGGCTCAAGAATTTTCCTTTTTGAAAGGTGTTGAAGTTTTAATTTCATCACTACCATCCATGTTTGCTTCATATTTCACACATGGCTTAAAGCATAATAAGGTGTGAGAATTTTAATGGCATTTGCCAGTTCTATCAAACCAACAGTTTTTGTTTCTTACTTTCTCTTTGCTTTGGGTGCAAAAGCAAACCAGTTTCAAGAATACAGTGTAGTTTGCAGCTTGAGATGTTTCTCATCCATGGAGAGTTCACCTCTGTCCACACTGATGTTTTTGGCTGCTACTGCAACCTATTGTATATACACTGAGAAAAGCCTCCTCAGATTCTGCCCGGAGACAAAGAAAACCACAGATCACTTCCTCCATTCCGCCCAGTCTCGTGTGTTTAAGGCCTGTCTCTCTTCCTTTTGTCACATTAGTTTGTCATTTCCTGCAAGGGTCACATTAAACCCAATGTCAACGTCAACAGGAAGTGCACTGCAAGCACTTTCCAAATTACTCAATCACACTGCAGCTCATCATCTTGCTCACATATAACTCTTTAGAACTGTTTCATGCAGGGGTATAGGCAACTTGGACTTTCGCACTTGCTTGTGTTTCGTCTCCCTGTATGTTTTGCTGGAATAGCTTTTCTAGCCACTCTAGCTTCTCTTACCTCTTTCCCACTTTTTGACTGATATTTTGTTCCACTTGCTGGGGTGGCATACCTATAACTTTGTGAGATAAGCTGAAAATGTGATACATTTTAATGGCAAGAATGATTGTTTTTTTTTCAGAATAATTTCATTTTTATGTATTGCTACTGTTATCCAGCCAGCATATTTCTTTGAAGGCTCATTCCTCAGATTTCTTGCAATGATAAATTGCCATTGCAGCTGATGTGTTGTTTGTGGGCTGGTGGGCTTACAGGGTGGTTGTGAGGGCAAAGGTCATTTTCTGTCACACAAAATCTCATCAGTGTTGTCAAAACATCTTCAGTGTTTTGTCCTTAATAATGTAAAGTGTTGAGAGGAACAAATCCATATTGTATGATTATGAGTATATCCATTTGAAAATATGGTATGTATAGAAATGGGAAAAAAACTGAAAGTATTGTATACTGTATTGAAGTATACAGTGCTTGGCATTTACTGATAAATGTTGCATAGCCTGCTTGCCACTGGTGGGAACATTGAGGACTATATATGTATGTTTATAAACACGCATACGCACATTCCTGCAGCCCGTCTCACAAATATGTCTGATATTTTTGACCTACCCTCCAGGTGTTGACTGCAGCTACATTTCAGTGATCACTGATGTTACTCTCTGTTAGCTGCAACACACATAAACCTCTTGAGACCATAATAAGGCATTAATAGTGTGAACTTTAACTTTCATGAACTTTTATTGCCTCCATACAAGTAGCACCCATACATTAATATTGTCTCCAAGGCTGTAGAGTCTATTACCTAGCCTATACATCCATGTTAATATCAATATCCATATGCTTCACTAATGTGCATATATATTTTATTTTAATGAAATATACATCCGGATAAGTTGTGCCATAACATATCCAAAAGCTGTGTTTGCGATAAGTGGAGTGTTAGTTGTACAATCATTTGATATTCGCCTATCAAGTATCACTCTTTTACAATTAATTAAATAACGTGGATAACAGTGCCCTGCATTAATTAAAGATATCACGAGTCGTCTATCTTAATCGTGCGGTGAAAAAGCATGATGCTACACTTTTAAAAAGTGCTTCCGTTACAGGTGTACCGAGGTACGGTTATTCCCAAAAAATTCCGCAGAACTTTTTGTTTCATTTTTGGAAAGAGGAAAAAGTCCCAGCAACATTCAGCTGGCTTCGACGTGGCCATAAACAAGAAAAATCCCCTTGGAGAAGTGAAACGGGACTCAAAAACAACGCGGCTGATAACCATGGTCTACACCCCCTTCCATATTTGGCTCGTTGCTGCGTTTCAGTGGATTTAAAACAAACGACACACCCATTTACGGCCGGCCAATTAAACTCGCTATAGAGTACTTTCCGTGACTCGTTACTTTACGTCATTGATAACGAAAAAGCCGCACATCGGGATGGGGAGGAATTCCGCCGTACGGCGTTCTACCGTGACGTATGGAGGCCCCACATAAACAGTGAATCATTGGCCACCTCCGAATTCATAGCTGGCAGATCAGCGAAGATAACGTTGATATTTTACTCGTTTCTCCCTCGCACAGCATAAAGAACATCGTTGTGGCTGAGGTGACAGCTAGCTTGTAAAGGTTTTTAAAGGACCGGAAATCCATTATGTATATTGGTACCTGACTAGCTCGATACACCGGTGTATAGCTAGCTCTCGTTAGCTAACGTTTGTTACCTAATTGAGCCAGACCGCCGGCGAGTACTGGGTAGCCCGCAAACCAAAAGCGTCATCTGCTCTTGGTAGAATAACAGCCCAAACTTTAGATTAGCTGTCTGGGTTACTGTGTTCTATATTTTTCTGATATAACGTGTCTTAAACTGCTATTGTTGGTCATGGGGATCCTGTTCGCCAAGTTGATGACTGTCTTCGGGGACAGAGGTAAGATGTGCATGTCTCTTTTCTGCTTTAGTTAGCTAGTCTCACACTACTTAACCACAGCTTGTATGTTGTAGTTTCTGCGGGGTAAGGTTAGGTAACTAGCTATTCAAATTAGCTGAATAGCTGTCTAGTTGACGAAATGGGAGCAATCCGCTACGTCTGACTGAAGCTAATTGGCTTGTAATGTTATTACCAAAATGGTTAGCTAAGTGTTAGCTACTGACTTCATTCAGGATCACGTTAGTTGGGTAGCTAGCTAGATAGACTAGTTAACTTGTAGCTGTTGAAAAACGTTATCGACATCAGATGAAGTACTTGATCTAACTAGCGAGCTCGTTGGGTTTCAGGAGCCGTACAGTTAATACATAGCAAGTCGAGCTAACTACATCAACATGTGATAGCTGGCTAATGAGGTTAGTTAATACGCTATATTCTAGTATTCTTAATTGTATTAACTTTCTTGGCTTGTTAACGCGTTAGTTGTCGTCATAACTTGATTTAGATGCGTTACACAATGTGATACCCCATATCACCCAGGAAGTTAACGTGTTAGCGACAGTTTAAAATGTCTATGGCTGTCATGGTTGAACAGAACCCGTCCTAGTTACTCTAGTTATGTAGTCAACCCTTTATATCATTAGAAATGATTTGTTTAAAAAAGAGCTCGCACCCCGGCGTGGTCTAGCGTTAGTAGGTAGTACTTGTGTGGAGTATCGTGAGGATAGGAGCGAGCATGTGGGGGCGAGGTGTTTTGTTTGGGAGAGTTACGTGTCTGTATGGACAGCAGTTACGCTCGGAATGTTCTGTACTCTGTCAACGAAGCGCACGCATGCCCCTGTCAGCCTGTTGCTTGTGATTGTGATTGTGATCGTGATCGTTACAGAGCGTTTACAACACCAGAGATGAAGCTGTATCACTGTGTAATAGTAATTGCCCCACACGGAGATGGTATTAGATAGGATGTTATCTGGGTATATGTGCACCTTGGTGAAACGTTGCGTTCAACGCGTCCATTGAAATCACCCTTGCCCCGGTTACAGCAGGGTCAAGGGTTATGGTTTCTGAAGTGAACCCTGGCTGACCTGCTTGCATCAGCAAAATGAAGCGGAGCATCAGTGGGGCAAAAGGACCCTGGAGATTGTTTCCATGGCGATGAAATTTAGTGGTTACCCTGACATGTCATGTGGGGGAGGGGTGTAGGTGCAGGTCGTTGGAAGTGAGGTTCTGTGGTAGCTGTATGTCTGTGCATCTCTTTTCCCTTTTTCGCTGTGTGCTCATGCCCCCCTTCTCTTCACAGAGCACAAAGTCATCATTGTGGGCCTGGACAATGCAGGGAAGACCACAATCCTTTACCAATTGTGAGTAACGTAGCCAAGAGCGAAAACATGTTTGGCTTATTTTTTTTTATTGCAATAAAACAAACTGTGGGCAAACAGGCTTTGTCAGTAAGGACTTCCACCCCCAGCCTGTATATGATGCATGTTCTGCACAGCATGAGTTTAGCTTCAATCACCCACTTATTCCCCTGCCTCCTCAGTCTGACCAAGGAGGCGGTGCACACCTCCCCCACCATCGGCAGCAACGTGGAGGAGATCAGTGTACGCAAGACACGCTTCCTGGTGTGGGACATCGGGGGGCAGGAGAGCCTGAGGGCCAGCTGGAGCTCCTACTACTGCAACACTGAGGTACCTTCAGCCTCACAATCTTTCTCCTGTTACTGCAGTGTACAGCATCCTACAGTATGGTAGTGTACTTGGGTTTCATTGCCTAGTCCAATTGCACAAGTTAACTTGTGGTAGGGCTTGAATGGTGTATATATTGAATGATGTAATTTTGGAGGCCCTGTCTGTAGCTGTACCTGTACCTATCTCTCATTTAATCCCTGTAAACGTCTCAAGGACCCTGCAGAATGGCAAGGCATGTGGGGTAAAGTTAAACACAAAGGGTGTGATTCTTTCCAGTAACAAGCATGACATTACCATCAGTGCCTTCCTGTGACATGCTCTGGACAGACCCGCAAAATTATGGTTCCAAGGCTTTGTTCTTCACACCTCTAATTTCTCACATGTGGTCACATTCACTGCTCAGTCCAAAAAATATTTTGACCCCCTTGAAGTCGCTCTAGTGGGTTCAGACTTCCAGTTTCAGTGATGGCCTCTTTTGTTTCTCAGATTGTGATTCTGGTGGTGGACAGCACTGACCGAGAGCGCCTCACACTGACCAAGGAGGAACTGCATCGCATGCTGGCTCACGAGGTAACCACCAGAGGGCACTGTGGTACTGGGGGCTTATATAAGCATTCCATAGAGACTTGTAAACACTTCAGCAAAAACATATTCTTTGTCTAGACAAAACCTCAATTTTATGACAGTTGACAGCCTCATCCGTCACTGTACTATGTTATTGTCTCATACAGTAGCTGCACAGCTCATAAAAATGACTGAAAACCCTCGGCTAGTACTGCATGAAGCTTTGGGTCTTAAGATTAGCACTGGTATATTTGGGGTTTTTTTTGGTCCTAGAAAGTCTGGATTTTTTTTAAAAGCAAGGTTTTCCTCCTGCACACCTTGCAGGCCAGGCCGTAGGTAACGGCTATGTGGAGTGTGTAGATGGAAGTGATTTCGAATGGTAACGTTCGTGACTGTGGGCCTCATAGGAGCTGCAGAACGCCGCAGTGCTGGTCCTGGCCAACAAGCAGGACATGAAGGGCTCGATGACGGCGGCGGAGATCTCGCAGTGCCTCACCCTCAGCTCCATCACCGGCCACTCCTGGCACGTGCAGGCGTGCTGCGCCCTCACCGGGGAGGGGTGAGTATTCCTCTGCCCGCCGGTGCGTCAGCGTTGCATCAATGCGTCTGGGGTGTGCTGTGTCGCTCTGCAGGAGTGCTGGAGTGTGGTGCGCTTGCGTGTGACAACACCGGGGATGTCGGGTGCGCGGCAGCACTGTGCTTTGGTGTTGCGTGTGGGTGTGTGATGTCATCATTGAGTCAGATAGTGTGTGAGTGCTCTGTACGGTAGCACTTCTTGAAGGGTACAGGGCCTTGGGGCTCATCTGTGTGTGTCTCTCTCTCCTCTCCCAGACTCCCAGCCAGTTTGGACTGGATGAGGTCGCGTGTTCTGGCCAGCTAAGATCCATCCCCCCCCACCGATTTGGACCAACGCAGTGTTAGCCAGGTTACACATTCCCTGGCCTCAACGTGACCTCTTGGATTCTCCACTATAGCCACAATCCCCAGGACAAGGGCATCCACGCCGCTGAGAGTCCCTGACCATGGTGCTAAGCCGCAGTGGGTCCTGGGACTTACTTGGCTCTCATCTCGTTTCTTGAACTAGTCTGAGTCTGCCTGAGGAAAGAGGCATTGGGAGGAACAGTTTCGCTGGCCCTTGCCCGAAGCACGCCCTGGATGTGTGCATCTGCACTACAGTGGAACAAATGTACTCACACATTGCAGGGTTGCTGGGGTCCTGCATGGGCCGACCACACACTGACAGACGTGTGATTGTGATGGCTCTGGCTGCCCTACCTTGGACTTAGCAGCAGTGTGTCGTGAGCCAGGGTCGACTGACAAGCGGTGGCAACAGAGCAATGGCTGGTTCCTCCTGCCAAGCCCCTTTCTGCTGCATTAACCTGACCTTTAAGTGTTACAAGTGGGCAAGAAGAAGTGGATTATGGGACTGATGGATGCTCTCAGGCCCATTTTCAGCAGCCTCAAAGCTAGTGTACTTTGTACATGTACTTGAATTATGTATGTCTAAGGGCAAACAGCCTGAAAATTTGTTATTTCATGCTGTGATTGTGGTAGCATGCTGTAAAAATTTTATGAATAAGTATTGTATTTTTGTACAAAATAAATGTCATTATGAATGAATTGGCAATGGGCTGATCTACTTTTCCCTGCTTAAAACAGATGCATCAGCTACTGTCATAGTAATACTTATATGGCTTGGAACATCATTCTCTCTCAAACAAACAAATTATGTTAATAGGTCGGAATTATTTGGATAGGTCAGGCGCTCTTTCAATCTTTTACTACTGTCCCCAAGTCCACTGAATGGGACTATGGTACAGTACCACATTCTGTAAAGGCTACAGCATTTAAAGTGCGTTATTTGTTAAAATCTTGTTTAGGGGGCACCCGGATTTGAACCGGGGACCTCTTGATCTGCAGTCAAATGCTCTACCACTGAGCTATACCCCCTTCACACCTTTCTGTCTGGCAGCTGACAAAATCTTCTTATATGTGGCTTCTTTTAGCAGTGAGTGGCTTGCAATTGGGGCCATTCACACATCTGACACTGATACATTCTTTATACTCACAAAGTGAGATAAAGGCAAAATCTGGTCATTTTTATTCACTCTCTATCCACTGTTGGCAATTAAAGAGGTAGTAATCCTAATGGGGAGTCATTATGCTTGTGTTTGTTAACCTGGAGCAATGCAATTATGTTAGAGTGGATAACATCTCCAAATCCTCACAGACCCATCACTGCTAGGGCCATTATTGTGTCTTTAGCTGCTAATGTACTGATTGCACAATACCATCCTCCACACCAAACACAAAGGCCTGCAATGGTTGATGTCCTGTCCCTCTGCCTATCTCCAGCCTCATCCAGTATTCAATTAGGTCTGTTAAACAAAGAAGAGGAGAGGAAAGAGCTGACAGAGACCCAGTTTGAATGTTCTGGGTCAGCTTTGTGCTTTGTGGAGACTTTTTTCCCCTCATTAAAGCTCTGTTACCAGATAAGAAGGTTATTTGGCATTTGAAATGTAATGGAGATGCACAAGGGTTTTCAAAAGCAGACACTCCAATTAGTTCCCTGGGTGAAGTTTGTCAGCCCCTTGTCTCAAACCTCCTTAGACTGCCCTCTCTGGAGAACATTCCTGAGAGAATGAAACTCCAGAATGTCAATCAACATTTGAGGCTACAGACTCACAGCAGAGAATATTGGAGTTTGTCCTGCCTCACGGCTGGCACACACAGAATAAGCAGTTAATGTTTCTTGCAGAGCTGTGGCAGAAAGCAGTGAGAGAGCTGTGTATTAAGAAAGATAAAATGCAATAGAAGGAGCATCAAGTTGAAAGTACATGTGAAAGGTGACGTATTTATTAAAATAGCACCTAACTGCAAAACAAATGTATTGTTAACTTTCCTTCTTACCTTATAATTCTGTTTGTATTGCACATTCACAGTGTATCTTGGCAGGTTTATTTTTCACAAAAGAGACCCTGTCTATTCCTTAAAGAGCCAATATATTCAGCACTAATAGCAGGGTTTGTCATTTCACAACAAACTCATGTCCCCTCTCCTGTCTGCCTTATACGCTGGCCCTTCTCTTATCTGTCATTCTCTGGAGAGTCAGACACAGAGCCCTTCCTCATAGCTCCAGTAAAGATCACACAGGTATACCCAAGGATGGACAAAAAGGGTATGTTCTTTTTAAGAGGGCTTAGAACGCAGGAATTAGAGGTGTTATATCACAGGAGAAACTAGAGCCTCATCGTCACAACAGTTCAAGGAAACGTGTTACTCATTGTGACTTACATTTCGACACAAAATGTGTTACTGCAATATGTATTCAGACGTAAATTACAGGCACTTAACATCTCAGTTTGAGCGCGAAAGTCATGCATGCCTCATGTTCTCACACTCCTACCTAATCTCACACATTAGAATGTGGATTTGTTGTCTTTCCTAATTTATGTTTATCTCTGTGTGAAAACGTAATGAATATGATAGAAAGATATTTGTTACAAGAATGCAATGTGCCCAGTCTGAACTATTAATGTAAATTCAATTGATTAGAGGAGGCATCAGCTCAAGAGGTCATCCTTTCTCCCTCCCACTGCCTTTTCCCTGACTTGCCGTGCTCTCCACCCTTCCCCCCAAATGACTGCTCCCCTCCCTCTGCTGACCTTTTGATCCCTGATGTTGCAGATCCAGTCACTGCTGGATTTAAGCAGCCACCAATCAAATCTGCCACAGCAGTTTTAGCAACATGACTCTACTCTGGTTCATGTTAAAAACTTCCCTTATCACAGTCCTCTCTATATACACTCAAGGCCAGGTGCTGATAAAGTTCTCAGCCAGTTAAATCTGAATATTAAATTTACTGTTACATTCAACAAGAGACAAATTGCAAAACAATGACAACCATGGCCAGCTGAAGTAACAGCAATGTACTTCCTGGAATGATTTAAACAATTCATTTCAATGGTATTCCTACCAGCTTGTTTTCATTGTGATTTTCTTCTGTGGTCATATTTCAACAGCCTGGCCCTGTTTTCCACAGGGCCATTATTTAGTATAAAATGTTTTCTGTACCTGGTAGATTGATGTACAGATAAGTTGGGGATGTGAAGTCACCTTCAAGAGGCACACACTTTTCATCTTGCCTATTCTATTCTGAGGCTTTTATTTGCAAATGCCAGAAAAGAAGGGGGCACCCGGATTTGAACCGGGGACCTCTTGATCTGCAGTCAAATGCTCTACCACTGAGCTATACCCCCTCTGACAAACACCTGGTGTCCCAGGTATATTAGAAAGGGCGGAGTGTTGATGCCTGTGTGTATTTGCTAATCCAGTTATTGGCAGCTAGGTTGGACTAATTATGTTTAACATACACATACCAGAAGTCTGTTCCCTATGACACAGCAGCCCTTATTTGGGAGTGATGTCTTCTTTTCTTCCCATGGAAAAAAGCATAATTAAAGCAAGACTGAATGTCATCTCAGCTGGACTGGAAAGTCAGGGTCAAAGTGCGTCTCGCAAAATATTGTCCCAAAACACACAGTGCGCATTTACAGAGGGGTGCTGCCTATTAAGGTGCATTGTGAGGATACTGGAGGCAATAGAGAGGAAATGATAGCGGGAGAGGAGCAGAAGGTTAGTTATTCTGGCTTCAAGTCAATATTTATCCAACTGGCCCCAAGGCAAAGAGCTGGGAAAGAGGCAGCGTGGCTGAAAGGAGGTGGGCACAAGGGAGGGAAAACAAGGCAGTGAGACTGGAGGGGGTGGGGGTCCAGCGAGTGGAGGGGGGTGACATTGTGTGGGCGAATGTGACAATGTGACATTCTGTTTTCCCTTTTCTGCAGATGCTGCCTCCTCATTACTTTTCCCGAGCATAAAGACGTTTTTGAATTGGTGTTTGGAGACAGGAAGCATTTTAAAGACGGAATGTTTTCCAACCAGAAGTCATCATTTTGGAATTCAAAGGATGGGTTTTCGTTAGCGATTTGTTCTTTGTCTCTTTTGTGGCAGGGGTGGGTAGCTCATCGGGCTGTAACACTTCGCTTGTCACACTGCAGTAATCCCCAGTGAATGATGTAACAAGGACTTTCACAGTTTCATTGATAGTTTGAATCTTTGTTGAGTGGATGTCTTGCAAATCACCTGGGCATTGTCAAAAAGTAAATGAGTGATGAATTTTCCCCAGCTGCCAGAAGAGGTCAGTGCAAGGAGGATTTGGCTGCAGCTCACCCCGCATAAAAGAGATAATGACGACGTGAGAACCGGAGGGTATATGGCCATGGTGAATCACTGTAAATCACAGAGAGAAATATGGGTCATCATGGTCCCTTTTCATCTCTGTTGAACCTGTCACAGAGGGGGAACACAAGACCGATTTACTGTTTAGAGAAAAGAGACACTTTTACATGTTTGGGTGTCTGTATGGCTCTGATGAGCTTGCCTGAAACAGATCTAATTAAATCAGACCATTCTGTAAATTGCTTTAAAAGGCAGACACTTTAGGAGAGAAAGGGTTGTCTGTTTCTTGTTCTTACTATTTTTTTCTGGAATTCATAAAAAGTAATTATACCAGACTTTATTTATACCAGTCTTGACATTTAAATACACAAGTGGGATCAAAGGTCCTTTCTGGCTATGTCTTCCAAAGCCATCTCCCGCAGCTCTCTGCTGCTGCTGTTTCTTTTCCGCTCTCTCCATCTCTTATATGTGTCTCTGTCATTGCCTGCAAAGCTAGTCTCCATCCACCAATTTTTGTCTTTGTTTTTAGCTCGTCTCCTTCTGTATCACTTCTTCCTCCATCTCCATCCTTGTCTGTATCTTTGCTTGTCTCCATTTCTGTCTCCATCTCCAGCTCTGTCTCCACTTCCGTCTTCATCTATGCCTTGTTTTCCATCTCCGTCTCCAGCTCTGTCTTTATCTGGTTCTGTGGCTGCCTCCAGCTTTGTCTCTATCTGTCAGTGAGCAGGCAGTGGGCCAGGTCTCAGTGGTCATGGTGAGAGTGGAACGGTCCAATATGCACATGGTTTTGAAAACATCCGCCAAGGGAGTGGCTCTGTGGCAGGACCATAACCGGCTGCCAGGGGACTGTCTCTAACCAGTGACACACAGCAGAGGGTCACATGACGGCTTCTGAGAATGGGCAGGGCTCTCCTGAAACCACTGAGACCTTTTCTGCTGGATTTGCCAGCCAATGATAATGATCCCTTCTACATATGTAACTGCCTCAGGTGTTATGTGACAAAATCCATTGCAGTGCAGCCCTTTTATTGATGTTTTGGTGAAGAACACAAATACTGACACAAGCAATCCATCTCCTTAGACTCCATTATGTGTTGCCAGTTCAGTACCAACCTCACCTTTGCCTTTCAATTTACTCTAATTACATGTAATTTAACTTGACCTTTCCCTCTATATATTCATTTATTTGAGTTTTATAAATTCTCAGATGACTGGATTTCTGGTCAGACATTGGACCCAAACCTGTTTCTGATAAGAGTGAAAGTAAAGTGGGATTCCTGCTTTAATGTGACACAGCACTCAGAGGAGAGGAAAGGACAATAAAGTAACAGTTATCATGTAATGCTGAGAGGTTCAGGTCATGTGGTCGCAGCTACCCATGATTCCCCAAGATCTCCAGCCACGGCAGTTTTTTGCACCACCACACCACCGATAATTGTGGTGGAACACCAGCTGTCACCTCATGTAGTTTCTCACTTCTGGGCAAGGCTGTGGCTTTCCTTTACTCTGGAGGGAGAAATTGTTATGTTATGTCAGTATATATCAGGAGAGCTCAGCAGCACTTATTTGCTTCAGAGTCTTACACACACTCACACAGCACCATAACAAAGTGGCTTTTGTTACCTTTGTTTGTGCACCCCTTGACAAAACAGATCAGATTGTCCCACTTTGTGTGACTTGGACTTGTTTGCGGTGGAGCTTATTACAAACAGATGGCAAGTGCAAAGCAATCTCAGGGACCAGGCAAGAGTGGAGTTCAACAGAACGCTGTAAAAAAATGCATTTATCAGGCCAATAAAACAAGCAAGTCTGTTTCAAGTCATCAGATGTGGGTCTATATAAATCCTGGAAACATAAGCAAATGTTGCATAACATTTTTAATATGAAATAATAAAATGTGTGCAGACAAGGTTTACGTTTTGTTGACCAAGCTGTAGTCACCTCAGGTACCCACCATGGCCACTCCTTCCGGTCCCTCCTGATTCTTTGATCTCTGCAGTTCTCCCCTGTTTCCGCTCTCTCACGTGTCCAGCTGTGCTTGAATGTAGCTGTGATAATAAGGCCACCTCTGTTTATGGTCAACTCTAGGTGTGGTGCAGATGCAAGTAGGAAGCTGTAGGAAGAGTTGGCTTTCATTTACTACTTGCTAGATATAGCAAGTCAATAAAAATGGGAAAGGAGAACCACAGATTATTTAACATTAGGAGACCAAAGGATGAAGTAGGTTATTAAAATCTGACTGAATTGTTCAAACTATTCTGAATCAAATCTAACTTAACTGCTTTTCCACCTAGCTAGCAAGTTAGCTACTAGGAAGTGACCAGGTCCTAGCTGTTTCTTGCTTTTGAGAAGATGCTGTGGCCGCTAGTTGTGCAATAGCTTGGGACCTTTCTATCCAGAAGATGGGTTCACATCCAATGTTCATCCAGAACTAACTGCACCTCGGAATAACATAATGAAGAGGCCATTGTAAAGAAGGCATTACATTCCATTCAACCCCTTCACTGCCTCCAGCCATTCTACCCTGTCTCTGCACACGTGCACACACACGTGCACACACACACACACACACACACACACACACAGACTCCCTTGGGAACACAGGCATAAGGACAGAGGAGGGAAGGTGAATAGATATATGCTTCACTCTGATGAATTGGATTTATCCCCCAATTTCCACTGGTTGGTCAGGGTCATAGACAGCTTCAAATATGAAATGATGGGACCTGTATTGTAGCAACATGTCACCTCCGTACATGTCACACGGTCAAAAATAACTGTCTATTTCACTCTCTGTAAGTATATATATTTCGGAGAGGTCAGTCAGACCTGTATGCATGTGTGTGTACATTCATGTGTGTGTGTGTGCACAGATTCAGGGAATGTTGTTCAAAAATCATACCTCCGTGGGGGGTGGGGGGACTTTAAAGGTCAAAACCACTGCAGTGAATTGCCATCGTTATTTGTGTGCAGCGCCAGTACAACGTGGTTTGGATGCGCAGACAGAGCCGTTGCATGTGTACATAAGCAAACACTGATGTCTGATAGGGTCCTCGCAGGGATGTAGAATAGCTATTCCAGCCCTATATAGGTCTATACATCCAACAGAGTCATCTAATGGATATTAAACGGTTAATTCAGTTCGATATAAGGGCACTATGTGAATCTGGGTGTGGCTGCAGTGCTCATTGTGTCCTCTTTACCTCATACTCTGTCATCTGCTCACACATTGCTTAATCAATTTAATAATTTTGCACAAAAAGAGATGTGCTCCGATCCAAAAGAACCTGGTTATTGTGAGAACTCCACAAACTACATGCCCTGTTTGACGCTGTAGCTTGCCCACTCAAATGCCTGCAGGCATTTATTTCTCTCAGTTTGCATTTGAGTCATCATTTATCATCCAGTTCTAGCACTGTCAAAAGCTGTTGGAGATGGGAGTGTTACTTTTTCTGTCAGTCGTCTGCAAGAAACTTACTTATTCTGTGTGTGTATGTGTGCGTGTGTGTGTGTGTGTACATTTGATGGTGCGCCTCTCTCTCTGTGTGGGAGTATTGCCATTTATTATAAAAAGCAGCTGTGCAAGGTCTTGTAAACTTGTTCCAGGTCATTTTCTCTCTATGCCCACAGTACTGAATAGATTCGACTGGTGCTTACCCATCACTGTGGGGATTAGCTCCAGTGCTGTAAGGTTGTATGCAGCACTCCTATGCATACTCCCACACACACACAGCAGCTTTGTGCCTTGCGTCCCGGTTAGATATAGCATTTTCAGCTCGGCAGCACACCTTATGTTTACATTTTTGGTGCAGTGCTTCCCTTGTTGGATGTTAGGCAATAGCGACAGATTTTCCCTCACAGATAACATCTTCAAATGAACTTTGCTTTGTAACATTAACTATAATTTCAATTTTGATCAATAAAAAATTACCCAAATATTTCTGATCTTCTGTGTTCACACTTCTATAAGGATAAGGAAGAACTGTATAATATATATACTGTATTCATAATACATACACCCACTGAGCACTCAGGGGATAGAGAGAGCTGGAGAGAGCGATAAAGAGATGGACAGAAGATATGCAGGAATGAATGCAGGGGGAAGAGAAATTAGCTGAAAAAATGAAAGAGGGAGGAGACGCAGAGGGAGCACTCTAATTTCTTTGACACCAGTGCCTTGCCAGTTGTTCCTCAAGTGTAATATTACTATGGCAACAACAGAAAAGCATTCAGAGACAGAGGAGACAGAGAGAGAGAGAGAGAGAGAGAGAGAGAGAGGGAAAGAGAGAGAGCAGGAGAGCGTACGGGACCAGGAGGAGTCCCTTGTTTAAAGTGTGAAGTGAGGGAGGAGAAGAGAGAAGCAGGGAGTGCAGGCAGGCTGCTGAACATGTGTCTCTGCATTGTGCTGATCGTCTGTCTCTCCCAGGCAGAGTTGGGCAGAGTGTGGGCTAAGGGACAAACAGGTAAGCACACTCCTCTCCTCTCCATCTCTCCTCTTCTCCTGCAGGACCAGCAGAAAGACAGGAGATTCTCCCATATGCTGGCCTCTCACCTGCTCTCACTGAGTGCTCTGACCTAAGTCCCACTCAGCATCTCCTAATCCTTAGCCTCTGCTGTCGTGTCTTAGCTAATGTTACTGCATGTAAGACAATTGGTAACATTAATTATTTCCACCCTGCCATCTTTAAAGTTGTTCTGTTGTTTCTTGTATGTTCAGTTCAGATGTAAAGTGATCATGAGCTCAGCTTTGTGGGTGAAGAAATCACACACACTTTTCTGTTTGGGTTTTTGCGGTGTTGAACAAGCTCTGTAGTTGGAACAGGCTGTGTCTCTTAATTTTCTGTACTCTAGAGGTTTCTGGATTAAACTTGGCCATGTAGCCATGATGGTATGAATTGCCTTGCTACCTTGAGCCATTTAAGCTTGATTCCAATGAATATCTACTGCAATGGAGAAAAATGGAGCTTCAGTGAGATTAAAAACTTGTACTGGGGATGTTCAGTGTTGACTGTTGCTCAGCTGTACTTGCATTGTTGGCTTAAACAGTTTGGGATAAAATGTGATTTGTGTGGGTTTTGTTTTGGAAGTGGGGGTGGGAGGTTTATTTCTCTCAAGTGGACTGGCCTCATTAACATCACCATAAAAACACCACACAAACACATATGACTCAGAGATATGGCTCCGCTGAGAAGATTCCAGTGGTTTTTACCATTCTTGTCTGTCGTGCTGCTGGCACAGTGCCCAGTGCAGGGGTACAACTCAGTGGATGTGCATTCATGTTGTGACACACATTGTGAGAGCTTCTTGTTGCAACAGAGATGTTTGCATTTTTATCTGCAGCTGGAGATGCAAACCTGTGCAGTCTTCAGGGCGGTGAAGAGGTTGGATGTGTGTGTTTTTATGTTAGTCCAAGTGCATATAGATTCATACTTGCTATTAATATTTGTGCATGCCTGTGGGCTGGTGGTGTGTTAGGTATGTACACACAATTTTTTCACCATTGCCTGTTTTATTCCGAATCCCCAGTTTGCCTCTTGATCTAGGCCTGCTTGCCTGCTTTCTGAGGCAGTGAGAAGCCCACACAGTCGACAACACAGTGCTTAATGGACTTGAACAATGACCTAATGTATTCAGTGGAGTTCAGAGTGTTGTGCTTCCGATTTAAAGTGAGCTGCTGAGGGAATGCTCTGCCTCGGGAACACAGAGACGCTTGTGCAATCAAAGGAGCCCATTTTTCTCCAGGCTCAATCTGTCATGCTGCCCGTGCTGATGAATGGCAGCAGGACGACTCATGCAGAGCAGAGCAATTCAAATATGTCACACGCTGCTGTGATGCAGCTGCAGGACCGTAGGTAGAAAGACGCTGAGCCTCGAGGCTCAATGCTGAAGCAGTGTCCATGTCAGCTTGCTGTATGAAAGCGTTTCATTGTCAACAAGCAAAATTATCTTTGTCTTCGATTGTCTTCGCTTTGTCTTCCTCACAAATCTGGTGCGAGCTGTTGTCTTAGTAAGGGCCCGGTGAGCAAGTCATTTTTCCTCTTTTGATGCTCTGCTGAGAGGGGAAGAAGGAGTCACAGCAGATCTTGAAAATGAGTGGATTGCCTCTCTGGTCCAGATGTTTCCACTGCTTGGGTCCTTCACCGGATCCTTACCATTCTGCTTTTGTTTATGTATCCCGCATCTCCTCTGTGTGTCTTAAGATAGAAAGCTCTCTTTAGTGAACTGGAAAGAAACTTCTAGATCTGTGTTTTTTTGTCTGCTTATAGCAGGCAGGTGCTGAGGGTTGCTAAACTCTTAATCTCTTTTGGCCCTGCGCTGAGACAGAGCACATTCAGTGCCTTAGCCATGAATTACTGCAGAAGTGGAACTGGAACATGAATCATAAACAGCCCTCATCAGGACAGCTCTCCAAGATTAGTCCCCATGATCATGCTATCTGTAATCTTCCTTACATCTGTTCAGCATTTCTCCTGATACATGGATGTGACTTGACTCTGGGGCTGGACCTAGTAGTCCATTTCTGTGAAAAGAGAACATATCACCCTGACTATTTGCTTTCCTGAATGTGGAACATTAAGAAACAACAGAATCAAAGACGTCCTTCTTTTATATGCCCTTTCCCCTCGCTGACGGAAATGGGAAATGGGATTTCTATGAGAATACAAACGAGAGTAGTGCAGGAGTTGTGGTGTCAGTGGAGGGATCTTAAAGAGAAACACTGGAAAACCATGTGCAGGAGATCAGGTTCCATGACAGTATCTTGATAAAGGGTGTACTCTGGAGATTCTGACATATCTGACACATTTAGTCACATAATAGATCTATAGTGTTCTTGATCTTAACCAGTTGTGGACATGTCCAGGTGGGAGGCCTTCTACACAGACTGCTGTCCCCCTGGATGGTCATCACTGATATGCCTCTCTTGTTTATCCTCTTCCCTTTGTCATCTAAACCTGCAAAAACATTACTCATTTTATTGTCTTGTTATCTTCGTGGAAGTTTAGTTTTGCGTCATACAAATTAAGCATGAGGGATCAGAATACTTTCCTTCTCACAGTTCAGTGGCATTTTACAATTAGCTTTGCCAGATCTCTCTGTCTGCCTCCCCTCTGTGTCTCAGGGCAATGGCACAAGTGACTGTGCTTTTATGAGGGTGTTTATGAAAGACAGGCTTGTGGTGCAGGTTTCTTCCTATCCCAGTCTTTAATCTCTGCCTTCCTCTGATCTGCTGTGTGCTGGCAGACATGTGCACTTACAGCCACCCTCACATTATGCCTTGTATTTTGTATTACCTACCATCATCTGGTCCATACAGTCCCAACCAGCCAGGGCGGGCTAAGGCCACACGCACATCTCATCAATGCCGGGCACACTGCATACTCTTTGGGCCTTTGTAATTCCAGTCATTTCTGTCCAGCAAGGTTGTGAAACTGCTGTAGTTTTAGCCATCTCTGCTCCACCTCTGTAACTGACAGTCAAGTCTTTCCACTTACAGGAGGACCATCTTATATTCATTCATGCTTCAGGGTGCTTGAATCATAGAGCTTTACACTATATTCAGGTGTAATGCACACTACAGTATATGACAAACCCTGCGCTGGCTCAGTTCCAGGTTGTCCAGCTGGGTGAGGTTCTGTAGTCTGGTCTCACTTTGCTGTGCCCCTCACTGTGGGTATGTGGGTTGAGACAGCTGGGTTTGTGGATTCTAACCCAGCAGAGAACAGTACCACAGCAATGTGTGGGGGCAATTTACCCCCATCAAAATTCATTGGCACCACACCGCCACAGAGCAGTGCTGAAATATGTGTGCCTGTGTGTTGAGGGTACATGCTATTTTTCATCGAGTGTATTTTTCCCACCATCAGAGTGGCAGTATTTAGCTACAATGCAGACCCCCTCCCCAGAAAACCTATGCCTACATTTCACAGCATACATTAAAAATCTCAGCTTCAAATAGCCACTGTGTGGGCGTGGTGTGTTAAATGCACTGGGGGAGCGTGTGGAGCCAGACAACACTGTGCCGATGCCAGTGCCTGCTGCATCTGTCCAGGAAGGGCTGGGCCCTCACACCCTCAGCTTTCACTGACCACTGATCTAAATTACATTACAGCGCTCGAAAATAGCACACATGTCGCTGTGGGTCATCTGGGACAGTTTCAGACAGTTCGCTACAGACGGTTCATTTCTTTAGTTTGGTGCTCTTTTAAAGACAGTTGTGGGTATTTTCTCCCTCCGTGCGGTCCATCATGGCAGCTGGTTATGTCCAGTTTGATCCGTCTTTTAACTGAAATAGCAGAGAATGAGCTAAAGGGAGGCGGAGTCTTTTGTAGAATGAGCAAAGTTGTATGAAGACACCGTACTGACCTGAGGTCTGCGCTTGATGTGGGATTAGTGGGTGGGTCACTGAGTTAATTTCACACCAGTCCTCATGTAACGTTATGACAGAGTGCATATGGGAATAATGATGTGCTCCTCAGGTTAGGTTTTCATTCCCCCTCACACCCTCCAATCTGCCCTTTCCTGGCTGTTTATTTGTATGGCAGTGGTTCTCATTCACGCCTACTTGCATTTATCTACTGGTGTTTTTAATCTGACTGAACCTTAGACACCCATTTAGAGCTGGGATGTACTGGAGACATTTTTCACACAGAAACCATAAAAGTGACCCACCAGAGACAAGAGGGGACAGTGTACAAATTTTAGATCATTGCTTTTATTTTCGAACTGGTTGTTCCTTTATGTAGCAGATGTTACATTTGTGTAAAGGGTATCACTGACAGTAGTTATCACTGTGTGGACTGGAAGGGAGGAGACCAGTGAAGAAGGCTCATGAACTGTGGGCATGTGGGATGCCCATATCCCTGACCTAGGGCTCTGAGTTTGGTGTGATTGGCCAAGTACGCACATGCATACACACACACTCAGGCTGTCAGAAGTAATGGCATAGAGCAGCTCCACACACAGGCAATCGAGTTCAGTAAGGCCCATTTGATGCAGTACAGCTGTGGCCAACCAGAGGACAATACCCTGGCAGAACCACATCCCTTTCCCCTTTCTGTACTTCTGCATGAGAATACAGGGTTTTTCCCCCCATTTTGCTGATGCAAGCTTACAGAGCAGTATCACACACAACACAAACTGTTTTGCTGGGTCATTCATGCCTTAATAAGCTATGTGTCTCAGCCACCACCCCCATTCACACCTCCTCAAGCCCTCATCTGTGAGAATGGGGCTCAACTGATCCAATTATTTAGGTGTAATCATATTGTGGCAGAACCTGCTGTGTTCCCCTGCAGTGAGATATAAATGAGAATGCAGTTAGAACTGGTTCCCTCTGGGAATTTTCCCTCATCCTTACTTCTGGCCCCTGTGCCTACCCTTATATTTTTTTCCCTCCAACATGTACTCCGTCATTTCTTTAATTGGCTTCTCTGCTCCGCTGCTGATAAAATCTATGCATTCCAGACTAGTTTTCTGTGATTAGCTGAATAGTGCAATGGACTTTTTCCTGAAAGCAGTGCCTGGACTGTAAAGGACTGAAAGGGCAATAAGAACTGCTGCAGCATCCTGGAAAGCACTCCCTTTCCCTCCTCTATCTGTTGTGTCCATTTTGACAAAAATGGATGTTAAATCTCAACTGCTTAAAATTCAGTGTGCATTTTTAAAATCCTCCACATTACATTTGCTTGGTCAATGCCGTTATCCAGGGAAAATGGCAGTTCTCAGCATTTTTATATATTAGCCATTCACAAGTAGTTCATTTCTTTAGCATTTCACTCAATACCTGTGTGCACACTGCACACTACTGCCCAGTATGCATGTTTACATGGATACTGAGAAGTGTAAAATGAAAGGCAGTTTCCTGTCACAGTTAAGGAAAAATGACCTGCTGTCTGTGGCAGTGTAGCTGGTCTCCCTCCCAGGATCCTTGGATTCCTTGAATCATGCTCACATAAGTGATCATAGCATCAAACATTCAAAATGGTCAGAAAGAAATATTTCAGGTAGGAGAATTCTTGAAAATGACTTTATTATACATTTAAATTGGCAGGGAAATACAGGAACATTTGGTGCTGACCTTTGAAAGTCCAACTAAGTACATGAACTTTATAATCCTGAAGATGAAATAAAAACTGTACCTGGGTGATACTTAGCAGTGTTCATATGAACTCTTTCTGGAATTTCAGCATTAATTTTTGGAAAAGCATTTAACAAAAAGTACCACCTTCATGCTCAAAAAAAAAAAAGGGAATCATGCTGTGCTCATTTGAAACAAGTAATGCATTTAGCAGAGCCCATATGATCACAACATTTAGCAAGCATGTCTGGATGGCAGGTATGTTGTGGGATATGGGCAGCCTATATATGGGGACATGTATCCACTGCTGCTTAAGTGATTTCATAGGTAATTCGTTTTGGGCAGGTCTGCCCTGTGCATCTGTGAAGCAAGCCATGCGTTTTCTTCCCCATTGCCACTAAATGTAGGCTAGAGCCATTTACACAGGGCCTAACCAAGCACCAGGATGTAATGGCCCTCTGGATCATCCTCTGTTTTTAGAGAACACGCACTGTGCATTTTCCTCTGCTGAGAAGTCGCAGCAGCCTTGCAAATTGAACCCTTTGCTTGAACCACAGGGTGGCACGCACAGGCATTAAGGCTACCGCAGGAGAAGGGTTAAGAAATCCAGCATTTCTTTTTTAAATGTGCTGACCTTAATCACAGGGTTGAATATCCTTCATTCCCCTGAAATAGAGAGTCTTTAAAGGTCTCTGGCAGCTATTAACATTTATGAATGTGCCAGAATAAGCTACAAATTGAGCTACGCTGACTGCGTCACTTATAGAACTCCTGCAAAACATAGCCAATCATGACTAAATCTGTTTCCTGCAATACGTCTAACGTTAGCTATCCAGCTACACAAGTGGAACCCACGACAGCTACATTGCGGACGTAGCATCACTTAAGATTTTCAGGGTTGTTGTAGTCAGTTATCGCACAAACCACCCCATTCAACAACTTTTTTTTTTTTTTTAAGGAAAGCTGAAAAGTTCAGTACACTACAAATATTAACGTTAACTAGCTGACTGCACGTTTACTTCCTGTACTTGTGAAACGGCTCCTGTTATCTTTATCCTTGAGAGGAATGCCCTAGAAACATGGTCTTCAGCTAACTAGCATGCTAGCAAAATAGAAACACGCCACCAATCTATAATTCAATAGAAACCTGGCACACATGTTAAATAACTAACTTAACTGCAGACTGATTACATAAGTAAATAAATGAACACAATGCATTAACAGATGAGTTAGATTTGTTTGAACAGACGCTTTCTTGCAGATCCACGTAAAACGAACTGCAAACGCAAGCGCCGCTCAGTTTGATCTACTCAATTTTTTTCGCCCGCCAAATAATGCCAGAGCAGCAGAGACGAACTCTTCGCGGCAGCCAAGCTGTCCACGGTCATAGCATTTTTTGCCGGGCGATTGAGCTTTGCAGAGTGAGGCTCTAGGCTTTTTTCGACATTCCCTTCTTACCGCTCAAAACTCCCCGTGAGGCACTGAAAGCTAGAGAGAAAACAGTCACCATAACAACGGGGAGGGTATAACGAAAAACCAAAATTAGGGTTAGAAAATAACTCCACAAAGAACACAAGGTAGAGGCCACGTATTTATAGTGATCGTGACGTCAGAGGAAGACACACCTCATTGCTTGCGTGTATTCTGACCGTAATAACCCCAATACGTGCGCGCACTCCCCACGTTTTCCGTGATTTGGCAGAAGGTAGTCTGATTACCTTTCCTTCTGTCTCTTTGTTCATGGGATTAATTAGTCTTAAGTCTTTTGGAGTCGGTTTCCTTTTCAAACAGATGTTTCATGCGTATAATATCTTCAGTTGTAATAGAATATGTTGATCTTTTAACGATGACTTAACTCACAAAACTGGTGTTGAGCAAAAACTGAATGGAACAGACACAGGCAGGAGTAGAGAAACAGGCAGATAGAGGTGAATAGAGATACAGAGGAAGAGAATGATCAAATTTGCAGAAACCCCAAAGCGCTGACAGAGTTCAAAATTGGAAACCCCTGAATGAGTGCCATAGTGCTGACACAGAAGTCATTCGATTTCATCAGACTGCAGCTAATTCACAGGAAAAAATTTGTGCAGAGAGTTTCTGCATTTTCCTCCAAAAATCCAAAAACAAAGCAAAAGTGAGCAATGGACCTTTAACTCTCCAAATTCAGGAAATGACATTGGAGGTCAGAGAAATAAAATCAATGCCATGTTTCTTCTGACATCAGAAATGGAAGCAAGAACATGTGACCACTTTTTGTAATGACTAATCTTAGTAATTCCCTGCACAATCCAGGGCCTGTTCAGACTGATAGCATGGCTGTGGTGTTGTCACAGATTACCTGATTCCATGAGGCTTGTCTTACAGCATCGGTCTAACAAGTTTGTCTTAAAAAAAGAAGATTTTGATATTGAATGGCCAAAGGTATAAATTACTGTGGGGTCGTTCGAAAAACTATTGCCACCCTAAAGCAGTCGATACATTCAGTCTTGAGAAGGAAGATAAACATGTCCCATGCACTGTGCTCTGCTGAACTCAGTGCTGTGTTTTTTTGACAGATGCAATATATGGGCTGTCATCATGGAGGGAAGGAGACACCCTGGAACTGCAGAGGACCCGCAGGGACCAGCAGCCTCCGCCCAGACCTAGCTGGGCCAGAAGGGGCCTGCAGACACTGGGGGAGGCCCTGGCTATTGACACCCTCCCAGACAACAGGACTCATATTGTGGTAAGAGGAAATGCAGGCGGGAGTGTGACTTGTTATGTAAAAACACAAATTACATTATGCAAAGTATAGACATACATTGCATTTTTCAGCTAATCATTTTCTCGTAGTAGTTATCTGACTCCCTGACAAAATACCATGTTTTCGCGCAGGTTGGCCCCAGTTCAGTGGAAACAGCAGAGGCACTGAAAAATAAACTGAAAATAAACAAAACACTAAGCAAGAAAAAGCTGCTTATATGCAGAGCAGATAAAGAAGAGAGTGGGGTGGTGGATTGATTTCGGGAAATAGGAATTACTAGATTAAGAATGGGGTCATAAGAACCTAAGATGTTTCCAATTAGGTCCTTGTGTTCATCTTACAGAATTTAGCTTGAAATAGATGTAAGTGTCCAATGTATCCAATATTCATTCCTTTTACAGTTAAAAAGAAAAAAAGTTAAATCCTCTACGAGTATCTTTTTTCTGGGAGTAAGAGTGTTAAGTCTCTTCACAGTTTACCCAGAACCAGTCTTGGTCATCTTCACACTACCATTTCAAGACTTTTTATGTAGTTTTTTGCCCATAAATGGGTGCAATATTTTAAATGTGGACTCACAAAGACAATATATAACATTAGTATAACCTCCTTTCATTTACACTCAGTATGTACTGTACTGAGTATTGGACCCATATTAACATAATTGCGAAACCACACTGTCTGTCCATGCATGTGCACTGGCTTACAGAATCAACCTCCGTCACCATGACAGTGATAGGGAAACTTGCAAGGGGATCTGGGGTGGGACTTTTAATGGAAAACTGGCTCAGCTTGGCTCTGTGTCCAGATCTGAGTCACTGTAATTGAGGGGCAGGTAAGGGTGAAGAGTTGTTTGCACTTGGCTGGCCTGTCTGCAGTTGACATGTTCCTATTACTGACAGACCAGGCCTAGCAGCTCCCTCTGAGAGGACCCTGTAGAGCGAAGGCCACTGTGTGTGCTGAACATGGCTGCTGTGATTCAGTGTTCCCTCTGTGTGGTCCTGTCCCCATTAATCACGGAATGACACATACAGACACTCACTCTTTCTCATCTGTGGGCCCCTTAATCCCACTTCTCTACATCAGTTCTTCATCTCAGTATCGTTTCGCACTTGGGGCTTGAGATCACTCACAGCTGAAGTGACATTAAGGGGAAAGTGGGTGCCTGGCACTCTTTTTCTTGATTGTCTTCATATCTGCTTCAATTAAATTACTCTCTGCGTATCGAGGAAAGAGCATCTCATGAACACAATACTGACAGCATTTCTCTCTCTCTCTCTCTCTCTCTCTCTCTCTCTCTCCTCTCTCTCTCTCTCTCTCTCTCTCTCTCTCTCTCTCTCTCTCTCTCAGGAGGACTCTCACAGGTATTACACCTGGCGTAGTTTTGGGCCAACAGACAAGCGCAGAGAGGACCTGTGGGTGGATTTGGGTGCCCTGCAGCATGGCCAAGTCAGAATGCACGGCATCCTGTCCAACACACACCGACAGGCTGCAGTGAGTAAAACACACACACATAATTACATATACATGTATAAACCAATATACACATGCACACACTCACACACACATGTATGCTAATATGAGCATGCACATACATATAAATACATATACATACTCATGTATCAAACATGCATATGTGCACACACACACACACACAAACACACTTAGTCAAAGTACATTAATTACATGTAATCCAATAACTTGATCAAAGAAAGACCAACAAAGCCTTAGCAAAATCAAATGCTTAAATCTTGAAATGTTTTAAAGAAAATTTTCCTTTGTCTCTCTCCAGCAAGTACCTATGTCCTTTGATTTCCCCTTCTATGGACATTACCTGAGGCAGATCACCATAGCAACTGGAGGTATGGTCTGTCCCTCGGCTGTTCGGTCTGATTGTGTTCAAATGTTGTCTCCAATCACTGCCTCTGCTCATTCACTTTGCAGTATGACCTTTATATATTCATATATATTTACATATTCATGTACCTGCTCACGGTCAGTCAGGTTAGCAAAAATAGCTCAATTACCAGAATATAGAACTTTTTAAGTACGGTGTGTGCTCCAAAACTTTCTGGTCTGTTTTTAAATGTACTGTATGCATGAATGCCATGCGTTTTGCAAATTTCTCCTCTTCTGAAACCATGATGTAGTCTGAGTATTAACATTTTGGGGACAACTAATGCTGGAATGCTGGAATAGTCCCAGAATATGGGCCCAGCAGCTCTGTTTTAATTGAAAACAGAAGACTTCCTTTGTGTGTGGAGTCATTATCAAGGCAATCATCAGGACTCCTGATAATATGTGGACCATGTAATATCTATCTTTGTCTCTATATAATATGTCTGCATTAAAATCAAATTTCCTTGCAGTCTGCTGAGTAAAGGGTCTTTCTTTTTCTTAGCCTCTGGCAAACTCTCTGCAGCCATCGCTCCGGACTTACGTGGGTGATCCAGATACAGACGAGTAGATAAAGCATAGCTAAATCAATCCACACATCACACTCACTGCTGTCCCTCTGAACTGATGTCCTTTCTGGGCTTTTAATCAACACAAACGTCTTACCCTACAAGCTACAGCTTGTTAGTCACTTCCTCTCAGAGTTGGGACCTTATTCACTTTGAGGCAGGGCCAAAGAAATCAATACAGCAACGCGGCACATGTGGCAGTCTCCTAACCCTCTGACCTCTGACCTCTTCCAGGGTTCATCTTCACGGGGGAGGTCACCCACCGCATGCTGACGGCCACCCAGTACATCGCCCCTCTTATGGCCAACTTTGACCCCAGCTTCTCCAAAACCTCCACCGTGCAGTACATGGACAATGGTGAGTGAAGGGATAATGCTTCTCTTTGGGGGTGAGGGGTGGGAGCCGGTCTTGGTAGGGACCTTAAAGAAAAAATGAATGAAAATGTTACCATGCCCGGGGGGAATGTTAGGCTATGATAAATTAATTAAAATAAATAAAAATAAGCAAGCGGGTAGATAAAAGAGAAAAATATGCTGTAAAGATAAACTTTAAATTGAAAATGAAAATATATACACACACATATATGCATCTCTGATCCTCTCCTGATGTGTAGCCCGTGTGCGCCCCTAGGGGAGCTGTTTGTTGTACAGTGGGACAGAGTGCGGCTCCAGGGGCGGGAGGCGGAGGGGGAGTTCACCTTCCAGACCGCCCTGCACCGTACAGGGACCATCGTCTTCAGCTACAGAGACGTGAGAGCCGCCTCCACTAGTGAACCCAGTGCACACTCACTATCACACACTGAGTCCTGCAGCCTACACCAGGATGGGTAGTAGGAGATTCTGTCACCCCTCGCTGTTGCTGGAACTCCTAAAACAGCTCCTGCGTCAAGCTACATTACAACATTCTCTGCTTCTCTTCTCTCTCTCGCTCTCTCTCTCTCTCTCTCTCTCTCTCTGTCTGTCTCTCTCTCTCACTTTCTTTCTCTCTCTCCCCCACTTTCCTTCTCCCATTCCTTCCCACAGATGCCATTGCCAGTGGAGATGCTCAGCTCCACTCAGCACCCAGTCAAGGTGGGGCTGTCTGATGCATTCACGGCCCTTGTCCCGTCACCACAAAACCCAGGTTGGTCAAATGGGGTCCATCTTTCATTCATATAACATAGACCACGTGTGAAAACCCAAATTCCAGTAGTAATGATCTGGGTCAATTAAGTAATTAAGAGCAACTTATGCATACACATAAGAAGTCTTGAGAAATCTTCTTTTGCATTTATCCTCATTTGTTTTTTATAGATATAGGTATAGATCTTTTATTTTAATTAAAGTTAGGTAATATTTTTTGATTTTTTCAAGTCTCAGAGTGGTGTGTTTCCTGCAGAATTGCAACGTAAGACAATCTATGAGTACCATCGTGTGGAGATTGACACCACAAAGATCACCAACCACTCTGCTTTCGAGTTCACCCCACTGCCGAGTGAGTATCCAGCTCCTAGCCATTTCCTGCTCACCACCCTCCTCTGAACTGACTGTCAGTTGCCAAGGCAATGCCACTGACCAATCACAGCAAAGAACAACGAAAGCATTAGTTATAAAAGTCAACACTCTAATGTTTTTTTTGTCTGTGTTTCATCATAAGAGAAAACCACTCTCAGCCTTACAGCCCAGTCACTTTCATATCTGAATCTTTCCTTAGCCTGTCTCCAACACAGTAGCTGTGAGACCTGCCTGTCCTCTGACCTGACCTCTGGTTGCAGCTGGTGTAACGTCCTTCAGAGGTGAGCAGGAGGAGGGCATGGCTGGTGTACTGTCATTTGACTTTACCAAAAACTGTGCATGTTTGGACAATGACAGTGGCCACGTGTACAAAGTCTCATAGGATGCCATTATAGAAGCTACTGCTTGTTAGTATTCTGATAGTATGTATGTGTGTGTACGTTTGTCTTGTTCCGCCTTCCAACACAACTGTAGCTGCACTCAGACAAACTTGCTCTTTGAGGTGTGCCATTGCAGTGAAAAGCAGCAGTACTATAAGTTTAGTAGAGCTATTAGAAGAACTATTCCTGTGCTGGAACAAAGACCAAAAAAACATACACACCCAGACGTGGGTATGACGTCTCAAAAAGTCAGTGACAAGTCAAGATGTTGTTTCTTTGTTTTGCTAATCCTAACCTTTTAGTTGGAATAGCATCCAGTTCATTAAACTGTGTGTGTGTGTGTATGTGTGTGAGTCAGGTGCTCAGATGGAATTGACAGACACAGACAGGAATGGCTAGACTACGGGTGTTCTGAAGAGGTAAGTGTAAATGACAATAAATGTCATACCATGGTTACCAGGGAGCCTTTTGGTTATTTTGATCTGCCTCGCTGCTCACAGGCAAAAGACAGCAACTGTGAGCAGTATTCTCTGGAAGAACCCCACAGCACCTCAGAACCCCCCATTCCCTCAGACACTGAAATTCCCCCTTCCTCAGGGGTGCAGCCGAACAGCCCTGTGACCGAGGGTGAGTCCACACCCTGATTTGTGACTGTGCACAGAGCTTTATTTTCGGCCTGATATTCAGTCTCCACTTCACAAGGTAACATACCATCCTCCATATTATTGCATCAGCACAACCAGATCAGTCCTCTCTTTTGTCCACAGATGATACCAAACTTCTAATTCTCAACAAAGGCAAAGGTGAGACTTACCTGCAGCTGGTATGTATGTGCAGTACAGCCAGTGGCTGCTTTACTTTTATCAGTACAGGGAAGGTTATGTATTGTTTGTGTAAATTAATGAAGAAATAAACTACGCTCAATATAGCTGAAGCTTAATTTTTGTTATTTTTGGTACCCATGCTGTAAGAGGAATGCGCCATTCCCACCTGTGTACATCAAAGGGAATGTATGAATGTGTGGCACTTCTGGAGAAGTTAAAAAAATCAGACAATTTTGCTGCATTTCCTTCCCTCCTGTCTCTGTAAATATCTGAATGAATACTAATGGTAATTCAAATCATGGCATTATAGTCGCACGGCGCAATCTTCCCATGAGAGCTCCAGTCTTGTTTCTCCCTCTTTTTGGAACAACCATTTCATTACCACAATATTCAATGACAGTATTTCTGCCTCTCTCTCTCTCCCTCCACTTCTGTTTCTTTCAGACTTGAATTCAGGTCCCCCGAGGGAGCACAATCCACCAGCAGTACACTCAGGCATTATTATAGGTGTGGTGACGGCTGTGGTGCTGCTACTAGCCTTGACCCTGCTGGCTCTCTGTATTAACACACACCCCGCTGCATCCCCACCCCTCTACCTCATACAGGTCAGTGTGTCGGCAAGGCCTTCTGTTCATTTGCTCAGCTGTTGTACTCTGTCTCTGCTGCATGCACCTCCTGTTCTCCTGATGGTTCTTGTAATGGATTAATGTGTGGATAGGATAGTTGCATTTCTATCCACAAAATGGCAAAAAAGAACAACCTTATAGTGGGGACAGTTAATTATCCGTTCAGTAGATGCACATATCCAGGGCAACTATGTAATAGCTGTTGCATATTCCCTGAATAGCTGTTGCATATTCCCTCAGGTTAAGGCTGTTGTACAACTGTTGCACAAGTTCTATCAGCAGTTTGAACGCACAACCTTCCCCAACCACTCTCTGTGTGTTGCATGTTGCCTCTCCACAGAAGCGCACCAGCTACTGGCCATCCATGAAGTTCCATAAACAGGGGTCCAGATACAGAGAAGTGGAAGGTGGAGGACAGGAGAAGGAGGGCTTTGTTGAGGATGATCAGTATTGACACGACGGGAATGTGTGTGCGTCCTATGGTGTAATGTGGGACAGAAGGACAGAAGGACTGGAGGAGTGGTTTGCAGGGGTGACTAGAAACGGGACAATCACTGGGGGCCAATGCAGGGAGACGCTCAGGTTGTAAAGGGGTGAGGAATCAGTATTATTGAAACCATTGGAGGCAGCTGTCAGCAGAGGGCGCTCTTGTCTACTTTCAGTGAGTCTTCCTCTGCTGCACTCCCAAATCTGAAGGACTGAAAAAAGTAAGATTGAATGGAATAAGAGGTGATTTTATACTGTGTGGATGAAAATTGTGGGATGAAAATTCAGATGCATTTCTTGATCTGGTTTGAAGAATAAATACTGAAGCGTACAAATGAATTTAATTCCACTCTCAATATTGCAGGTAATGCACAGTTAATCTTCATTCTGGCTTTTCACTTTTAAATACTAAAATCTTTGTTTTCAAAGTGCCTTGTTGATCATTGACGTATCAGGTAACACCCATGCAATATAAGAGTCACAGCAGCAGAAACCATTTAATGCATTTAGTGACTATTTAGTGTGTATTTTTGTCAATTTTTTCATCAGTAAGCATAAGTTTGTCAGCTAAACTTTTGGCAAAATTATTTCTTTGAGGAAAACCTTATAAACAAACAGACCTCCTACCAGATCCAGACAGGGTGTATTCATAACACACTACTCATAACCTTCAACAGTCTCCACTTTTACTGTCAGACAAAATAAACTGGAAAATAGAGTCACATGAAAATTTCAAACAAGGCACTGGTGGTTGGATTCCTGTGTGACCCAGAACCCAATAGCAATGGAAACATTCTGTTACAGCATTACAAGATTAAGAGGTGTTGTGTTTGGCATTAAATCAAAACTCTGACCATAAGCTTCTGATTTTAGCACACCAATACAATGCAGCAGTTTTGACAAAACACTGCTGGGTTTGTCTCTTGTGTATTTGTCCACACTAAAAGGGACAAGGATAAAGTTGTTAGATTGCCATCAGTAACCATTTATGGTTATAGCTTTAGTTCATACAAAATAAGTACTGACAGATATTTTATATTAAATCTGACAAATGTCACATTACATCACCAGTAAATTTATTGAACAAAAGCATAGCTAATTCTGAGAGATCCAACCAAAAAATATCAGCTAATTCCATGTATAACTTTTAGAAAGCCCTGTTCAGTTATGACAGATTTCAAGCTAAAACACACACAGGTCTGACCTTGAATACTTGCCTTACACATGCATTTGCACATTTCAAAGCCCAGAACCATAAGAGGAATGGGGATTTAATCTGTGAAGTTTCTTGGGGCTACAAATAATAGAGTCATGGGACTCTGTCCTATTCAGTGGTTCAAGGCAAATAGGCAGCAAAGGCACTGTTAGCAGCAGAAAACATTGCCAGTAGAAACAGCATCGACAAGGAGGCATGAACTACAACACATACAGTAATTACTAACAAGTGGCACACAAGGGCATATGATTACACATGAGGTGTCGGTTTCCAGTCTTCAGGTTTCCTCCAGCCTAAAAAAATTGATCAGGTACCTAAGAATAGGATCAAAAAGCACAGAGAAAAACTGAGCAGGATAGGCTTTTGAATGTGCATTCCATCACACCTATTGGCAGGAAAATGAGCCACCAAGGATTAGTTACTGACATGATTGGCTTGCAGCAGTTTCATTCAAGGAGCTCCGATGCCGAACATCATGTGCTTCTGAATGGGAGAACCGGGTGCCCTGCAGAATCTGGAACAACATGCACCATGGGGTCAAGGCCTCGAGGGTGATGGAGTCTGGGAGCTCTCATCTGGGCTAGGAGGAACATCACCCAGCCTGGACATCACAGGATATTGTCTGAGCTTGTATCCCTTCATCCTTCAATCACAAGGAGCTGCTGTAGATCCACTGCATAAGACTGGAATCATGCATTTGACAACTGTTGAGAGAGCTGTTGAGAGAACTGTCCACATCTGCTTTGAGGCAGCATGGTGTCTCATTGCTATAGAGCATTCCAGTTTGGACCCTTGGGATAAGTATTAGTGCAATTAACATTAAAACACATTTATGAAGCTGTGTGAAAGAATAACTACTGTAAATCAATAAAAGATTTCTATAATTGAAGACAGACAGAACCTTCACTCCCAAACTCATTTGTGTCAGTGCAGTCTATTTTTGAAATATTATTTCTAAAATTGTTTTACATGCTGCAGGCCCACATATGTAACATATATAGAGAGAAAGAATGTATGCATAACAAGTTTAAAAAGTTAAATAAAGGGGTGAATTACTAAAAATGAATTTGTATGGTTGTTAAATTGATTACTCCCTTTTGAGTTGTGTTCCAGCATTTAGAGTGAAAATGTCAAGATGTCAAACAAAAATCTAAACAAAACTAGTTGTCTGTATTATCGATTCTCACAAAAAGGTTTGCCAGGAAACTATGGTGATGATGTTAAGATGGCACACAATAACACAAACTAGTTACACCACAATGCTGGACATATTAACATGTTAAGAAGGAGAGGACTTCAACATGTATGCACTGCATAAAATGTATAGTGGGCACCCACAAAGCAGCATTTAGGAGAAAAAGCTGAACCATTATTGATCATATGATATGGCCATGGTTGCACTTGCACGGTTACATGATTTTTGTTTCGGCTCATGACACCCGTTCCCACTGTTTATAGTTTCATGTAAGTAAATACAATATTTGTACATTGCTCTGGATTTGTTTGAATCTCTGAATAATTTAAAGTCTGGGACATCAAAAGACTAGGCTGCAAAGAATTGTTCCCATATGGGAAACAGACCCTTTCTGTTTTTACTAGTGCTTTTATCCCTTGTTGATCATATACAGTAATTATCTCAAAGCTGACTACCAAAAAAGGCTAAAAAGCATTCTGGAAATTTTGACATACATTCAGTCTTCTGTAGTAGTCCACATCAGTATGGGAACTCTCTGACGTTCCTAATTGAAAGGGATTAAAGTCATGTAAGTAATATCAGGAACAAGCCATCTCCCGAACAACTATCAAGTGTTGTCCAAACATAGGTACACTTACACACTCCGCTTGTGCAACTTTCCTTCGTTGAGTTAAAGCCTGATGCCAGGTGAGCCCTGTGACCCGAGGTTTGATTTTACCTATGTTGACCATGGCTGTTCGTACAACCAAAAACTGACGTGCTGGTTGCTGCTATGCGTTTTAAAACAACACTGGTTATATTAAAATTTGCGGACTTGCCTCAGGAAATACTTATTTAGTATGGCCGTAAAGAAAAGCCCTAAAAATAAGGGGGCACCCGGATTTGAACCGGGGACCTCTTGATCTGCAGTCAAATGCTCTACCACTGAGCTATACCCCCAACCTGTTACAATAGCCCTATCTCTTCTCATTTCTTGTTAGCTAATCTAATCTTCATGCTTTTTAAAACATCCCACGAGTGTATTGTCCTTTTATACTCGCAACGTAATTCACGTGGTGCCAGACCCTTTAACTACTCGCCCATGTATGTATATCAAACGTTAGTTTGCTGGATGGCTAACAAGCCAGTCTATGCTTGTTGCCAACTTTCTCGCCATAGTTATTGTTAAACTTTAGCTAGTTCGCTAGCTCTAATGAGCAAGTAGACACCAGTATATGTAGTTAGCTAGATAAATATACATACATAATTTATTATTAGTTGTATTTTAGTCAGCTACGTGGCTACCTAACAGCAGCCGCACATATGCGACTGCTTCCTCATCGGTAAGCGAAAGGAGGTAAGGGGGATGCTCTGATACATTACACAAGAGGTCGCTCAAAACAAAGGAAAGAGAATTTCTGGGAAAGAACGTTTGCTTGATTATTAATGGCGCTTCCAACTTTAGCTAGCTAGCTATTTATTTTACCTTTAGCAATAATTTCATTTTGTGATATTTGTTTTAAGTAGCTGGGTTGTACTGAATCTGACCATCAGTTTGTCTAAAATGTGTATTTTACCTTCTTTTTAGTTCCAAGAAAGGCCGAGAACCAACGTAGGACAACCCGTCTACACATGGATGGAGCCCACCCGTTATTCAGCAGTCTTTAACAAAAGAACTGAGTTTAGCTAGCTACGTTCTCGTGGAGAGCTCATTCATTAGAAGAATTAACTTCCGACAGCAGGGAAACGCTAGCTAACGCAAACTCTCAAAACCAGAGTTTGGGTAGATAACACGCATTTAGCATTTTAACAGGATTTTGTGCTGCATATCGATAATTATGATGTCATCACAATGATGTATGTAATATCTCTCTCAACTAGTCAGACTACATTAGCTAGCTACTGAATATATGTGCAACTATCATCTGTTTGGCTAAAAGCAACTAGTTTCCACTCCAGCGGCTCTCAGTAGAATGCAGCACACCGCCACCCTTTGCAGTTTTCCCAACAGCCCTAAAACAAAATCACGTCTTGCTTGTTTCTTAGCATAAGCAATCATTAGACCAGCTTTCATCCAGTTCATCGTAACTTTTGCAGTTATTCTGTTCACAATCGGAGAGAGGAACACGCAGTCGCATAACCTCCTGTTCACCTGCCAGTTGTGAGCTGACTCTGACGGTCTGATTTCAGAATAGAGCTCCGAGTTACCGCCCCTTTCCATTCTAAGGCGTCAGGAACACAGAGCACAGCGAATGAGCTGCGCTCGCCCTCGCTGTATTCGCAGATCCGTAAACTGACAGCCAGCGGCGCGACCGCAGCTTACAGCAGGCTCTGGGACGTGGACTATTCCATCAATTAAAAAGCGAGTCTTATAGTCTACAAAGACTATTGATTACGTCGATATATTTTCTCTTTCTTTTTTTAAAAACCCTTATCGCTGAGCTACATACAGTACCGTGCGAAGATGAATCCGTTGTGTAGCAGATGTAACCGAGTCGTGTACCCCACGGAAAAAGTGAATTGTCTGGACAAGGTAATGCAGGAAATTTCTGTGCTGCATCATTTTCTCTGAATGTGCAAATAACGCAACGGCGCTCTTTGATACACGGTTGATAGTTAAGTAACGTTAGCTGTTGCTTTTCTGAAACAAGGTAACAATCGGAGTTGGAAGTAGTTTCTTAGCTAGCTTCCTTTTTAGCTTTACAGCGGCCAAATGTTGCTAGCTAACGTAGCCGAGGCTAGATGGTTGAAACTGAATAGCTTGCGCAAGTAAGAGTATGGGGCTTGTTTCACAATTTTCGGGTGGAGTTTCGCGTGTCAGACACCTAGCCTAGCGCGGTCAAGTAGAATTCGTGCAGTGTCTGGCCTGGCTTGCATGGTGATGTTGGGTACCCAAGCCTCCTGGTTCTGTCTGATACAGTGCTGTATGCGCCAATAGTATCGTACAACACGGGGACCATTTTGAGAACAAAAAGGCTTGCTAGCTACATGAGAGAGCATTGAAATCGACGCTTGTTTATCCGCTTCCTGTTCAAGGGTGTTAGCCTTATAACACTGAGAAAGGCCTGATTTCCCACGGCCAGGAAGCACACCATGTCTGCGATTTAACCAGCTAGATAGCTTGCTGTAAATTTATGTAGCTTGAAAACAATGCGGGTGGTCTTTCATAAAGTGTTAGCCTGCTTGTTTGTTAACTACACTTATCAACACGTGTAGAGAGCTAGCCAGCTAAGTAGGCAGCCATAGTCTGGAAAGCTAGGTAAAATAACGTTACAGTATCTGCATCATACTTATTGTAGCTGTGGCTGAGCTTGTAATGTTTCTTTGGTTTTCGTCTTCACTTTTAATTAATTTCATGCATTCAGTGTGGGAGTATAGTTCTATCCAAGCCTACCTGCGGTGATTGTTCATATGCAAGGTGGCTTGCTACCGTTGTTATTATCTAGCAAATATGTTATTAGGTAGCTACTCGCTTCTATTTACCGATTACATCGACTGTTCTTTGATCATGACAGTTGAAAGCAAACCAGGGTTTTGTATAGTTTATTGCAAGGTGCCTTGCTGGTCTGTAGACTCACACTTGCGACGACCAGGAAGTGCAGATAGATTGTGGGTGTGCTTTAGTCTCTAGAGGGAAAATGTTTTGAATAAGGTCCCTGAAAGGTATATGCCATCCATTTTTTTTGACACAACTGAAATGCAGAGGTGTAGTCTGCTATTTAAAAAAAATGCCAACATGGTGTATTTCAGTCATATGTTAACAACTCATCTTTCGTGCATCAAGGGCATCATTGCTACTCGCAGAAGGCAAGGCAAGAGGAGAATAGATGAGGCCTGTGCAACATACGTGAAAAAGCTTATTCATTTCAACAACATTAAAATTTCATTGGAGATTTGATATTGGATGGGTAAAAGGTTGTGCTGCATTCCATCGTCTTCGAGGATAGTCAGTGGAGATAGAGACAACCCAAATAATGCAAATTACAGTATTTTGTGCACCATATGTATGAGCTGCTTGTTTTGTTTGGAGGCCTAAACTTCCCTGTTGTTTTACTTGTGCATGATTATGGTCAAGTGTAAAAAAAAAAAAAAGGATTTTGTCCATATTCCATTTATCTGTACTGGACTCAAAAGAACCAACATCTTTTACCTTTGACTTGAGGAACATGACTTTTTTTGCACATGGCAACAACATTCAGTGAAGCACGAATAATATGGAGACACCTGGTGAACTGAGAGTGTGCATACACTGTCAGTGCTGTTCAGCAAGATACTTGGAAAGGTGGTGCAGTGGAATTTAAATTAGGATGACCAAGATTGTTTTAAGAGTGTGAAGGAATTGAGTAAAAGAAGTAACAAGCTATGTAAGGTTGTGCTTGTCTGTGAGGCAGAGAAGCAAGACCAAAGGTAGGCTGAGTGTGTGTTTTTGTAGACTTTAAGCGTAAGGGTGGCCAGTCACCTGAGTCCTTGTGTATCATTGTGTATTTGCTGGGCAGATGCATGGGGACAGTGGAGCTCTGCACATTGCATAAGCCTGAATCTCCCAGGTAAAATCCCCTGTCAGGAGGCCTGCAGATATTCTTCTGCTGCACTCATCCTGACGTTAAAGGCAGGATAACCCATTTCCTTCAGCTGGGTGTCCTTTTTTCTCCATCATGTCAGCGAGTGCAGGAGGAGTGGGAAATTCTGCAGTGACAGTAACAATACAGGAGGGAATATTCCGGAAAGGGCGCCAGGTTCATGTGAAGTCATGCTAAACGTGGAAGCCAACTGTTTTTCTCTTCAGCTGTGGAAACCTGTTTTCAGGACAGCCACACAAGGTGCCTTCCACTGCTGGGCCAGACACTGCTCTCTTTCTGTGCCGAACTGCAGGGAGAGCCGCATTCCAGATTGGGTAGGGTGTAAGTGAGGACGCGTAAGAACAGGAAGTGAAAGCTGTTATGAGACTGTGCTTATCCAGTCTGTTGGCAGGGGCAGGCCTTCATTTACCACTGGTGGTAATGAGTGCTCCCACCTTTAGAAGTTGAAGCTTGGAAAAAAAAAGGTTTAAAATTTTTTATTCTTCAGTTGTTTGAATTTACCATGTCAAGTTGTGAGGAAAGTACAAGTTGTCCTTCATGGAAGGGCTCTGCCTGGGAGTGTCTGGTCATTAATGTGTCTCACTTGAGCATGTCTATTGATTTGCCTGCAGCCATGGTCAGTTCAATGTTGTGACGTGCGTCACATTTTGATGAGTGTGCGCGTATGTGTGTTTGTGCTGTGTATCCTTGCAAGTTTCTGTTTGAGGTCGATACGTCTGGTGTGTGTGAGTGAGCTCATGTTTCAGCATGTGGGTGTCCGCAGGCTGGATATGAAAGCGTTCCCCCACTAGCCTGCCCTCAAAAGGGTCTCCTCGTTTTTCCCAGAGCTTTATCAATATTTAAACGCAGCCGTGCACGCTCCGCTAACCAGCTGCGCGGGACTTCAGGGCGACGTGGAGACGTGCCAGACTCTGGCGGTGGCTTTCGCTAGCGCGTGGGGAGACCCATGAGGGGACTTCCTGTCCTGAGATGAGGACAGCGCCGCTAGGTCCCCTGCCACAGCCCTGCCGCAGCTCAACCCCCCCCCCCCGCCCTGTTCGCGCTGGCCTCCGGAGCGCATCAGGCTGAGTGCCAGCGTGTCTGAGAGCGCTGCCCCGATCACACAGAGAGGGGCCGCCGGCTCGCCAGCCACGCCTGCTAAGCCTTTGTTTGTGTTGACGAGCCGGCGGCGCGTGCGAGCTCTGTCTCTCTCCGCGTTCGGGCACGTGCTTTATCGCGTCCTGTTGGGCCGCAGGTTGTGCAGACCCCAGCCCAGGTTTCTCCTGTGTTTGCGGACGTGCTGAAAGAGGTGCCTGTAATGCTGGATCCGCCTCTGCCCAGCGGTGCTCTGTTGTTCAAGCCTCAGACTGAACTTTTGGGTCTCTGTGAATAAAAATGCGTGCGTGCGTGTGCGTGCATGAGAGGGAGTGTAATACCATTAGAGTAGGTCTACCGGTGGGAGTTGAACTGTAGGGACACAGCAGTGTGTTTATAAGGGCACAATGAGGTAAGAACACGGGGTGATGTGTGTTATAGGGACACGGAGATGTGGGAACGCAGGGTGTTATGTGCTATAGAGACACAGTGATGTGGGAACACAGGGTGTGTTACTGAGTGGTTGCAGTTGTTCTGATGGTATTGAAATTCAAAATGTATCTGGCCAAAGCGGAAGCTCTTCGTCATTGATTTTTTCCCCATACGCATTGTCAGAACCCTCAAAATTTTGCTGAGCTCAGAGGAGGGAACTGTGGCTCAGACAGCCTATGAGGTGGACAGCAAATAAGCAATCTGAGTTGCCTTTGTTGCCCAAGCTAGTTTGCTTTCATTTTGACACTCACAGAATAAAGTGACTCAACCTGTGTTTTCCTGTGGGTGTGAATGGCTCTATTGTCAGACAGCTGACTGAGGCATGCTGTTGTAATGTACAATGGAGCCTCACCATCTCCAGTAAGGACATGCAGAAGAGTCTCCCTGTTGACTGGAGAGATACAGGCTGTTGAAAATACACAATCTTCTGTCGTTCACGCCTTCTTTTCAGCACACAGGAGCGCTGCAAGCTTACAAATGCAAATGGAGTTTGATTTTCAAACTGCTGCAGCCAAATATTGTATGGCCTCTGGCATCTGGGGGCTCCTTATGTTCTGCTGCTACGAGCATAAGTTTCACACCCCGTCGATTTTCAAACACATATGCAAATTAGCACCCCACACCCTGGCTTACTCAGAGTGGACAGACAGTTAGTCACGAGCCGGTTAGCCACATTGCTGACATATTGCACAGTGTAAGTGCTGGATTCTGCTGCTCATTCAGTTTCCATTCACATAGGCCTTTACTACTGGTGAGAGTGGTCATGTACTGATTCCACTGAAAGCCTGCCTTTCACCTGCCATATAGTGAGTCGGAAGCTTGTGGCTGGTTCAGTCAGTGTGCTGTGAAAGGGCCCGTTCTGTGCAGGCGGCTCAGGATAGAGCTCACTGAGTGGAGTTATCAGCCTTGGGGGCGTCAGCCGTGTAAGGGAGGACAGGTGCGTCGCTGCAGCCCAGGTGCTACAGGTATGCGGCGCACTGCAGGGGAAGGCGGGGGAGGCGGAAAGTGGGTCACCCAACCGCTCCCATTACCTGACTCCCAAAAACATTCCTGATTCAGCTGGACTCCCCACCTGGCTTGTGTTGCAGGCCTGCGATAAGGTGTGGTGTGTTCAGGTCTTTCTGGCAGGAGGGAGGGGGGGAAGGGGGGAAGGGTCTGGTCTTTTTTTTTCGCTATGGGCAGGACAGGTGAGAGGCGTCACCCTCCGGAAAGCTCAGCCAACAAGGACACGGTCACTCGTCCCTTTTGGTGACAACAGGGTCCTTCTCGCCGATAGCAGCACTTCAGTGTCCGCAGCACAGCTTTCTCAGGCCTTCCAGGCCACTTCTTCACACACTCAGACTCACGCAGTGGAGCCTCTGACACACTGCTGTCCAGACACAGAGCGAGGGATGCGCAAGACTCCTGCGAGCGTGTCCAGTCCAGACACCAGTGATTCAGCAGCATACACACCCGCGCACACGGGTCATTATCTCTGTAAGAGCTGGGCAGAGGAGTGCGAGGCGCAGACGGAGAGGAGCCGACCTGCCCAAAAGCCGAACGCATCCCAATTAGCAAAGCACTGTCAGTCTGCCCGCCTTGCGCTTCCCTTTTGTAAAAGTCTTGCATCAGTAAGTCTACAGGAATTGGTATCGAAATAGAGAATGAGGCAGATTTCCTGTGCATCTCGCAGCCTCCCGCGCTGTCGGTTTCATGTGGGTTATTGCTCTGTGTGTGTGTGTGTCTGTGTGCGCCTCTGTGTGTGTGTGTCTGTGTGTCCGTCGGTGTCCGTGTGTGTGTCTGTGTGCGTTTGTGTGTGTGTGTGTGTGTGTGTGTGTGTGTGTGTGTGTGTGTGTGAGAGCGTGCGTGCTTTGTGTCTCGGCTCTACCGTAGCCGCAGGGCCCGCTGAGTGCAGGGATTGGTCAGCTGACCGGGCCCGTTTGGGGAGTTTCTTCAGCGCCGCGCCGGCACAGGGAGACACTCCCTCTTTTTCTAGGGCTCCGTCTCTGCAGTGTCCTCATTATCCGGCCAGCTGCGGGAGCTCCGTTCGGTGGGAAAGCGCCAACCCCTGGGAGCGGCCTGTTTAACGGGCCTGTGTGTGTGTGTGTGGTGGGGTGGTGTCTGAGTGTGGATTTCGCTGGATCTTCTAGACTTCTCCCCCCGTTGAAGCAGGCAGCAGGCAGGAGTGGCATCCAGTTCTACATTTGACTGTAGGCCAAGTTCAAAAAGCACGAAAAAGTAGGCCAAGACTCTGAACATCTTTGTGATTACAGGAGAGCAGAGTTCAGTTATGCGCCTTTGTGCCTGACCCAGGGTGATACCGCTCAGGAAGCCAAAAGATCAAAGTCTAGGTCCTCCATTAAACCGCATACATCTGCTGCTCTGTGTCGTCTGTTTCAGTGCGTGGTAAGTGACACAGTTAGCAGATCCCTTGCACAGCCTTGGTGCCCAGGGCTCCTGTGGTTTGGAGGAGGTGCCTTGGTACCACAGGGAGAGATGGTGCCAGAAGGGGCAGGGTGCAGAAGGAGAAGACATGGGAATCAGACTGCCCACAGGTGATGCAGTGTTCTCTGTGTTTTGACTGTGAGCCAGGCCTGTGTCAGCAGGAGCCTCTCTCTGCTGGTCAGCAGTGCAGGTGGCTCATTTGATTAGACGCTTCGCAAAGGTCAGAAATGCACCAAAAACTGCAAAGAAGTTGCAGAGCTGAGGGTGGAATTACAGTGATGTCATATTTGCTTTGATGGTACTTTCTTTTTCTGACTCTTCTTACACCCTGCAATGAAGCCTAACTTAAGGCCCAGCTACGTACACCCATAGATCTTAATGCCGAAGTCAGGCTCAGAGCCAATGCTGCGCACTTATCTCTTGTTGGCTGGCATTGCAGAGTCTTTAAGAGAAGGAAACCCAAAGAAGGCCCTTCCCCCCACTGTTTACTGTTCAGACAGTGTCTGTAATGTGCAGCATGTACTATATAATTCTTCTAGTGGGCAGTGAAGAATGATGGTGGTCTCTGACCTTGTGCCCATCTTGAGTTTGATAGTGGTAGAAGAAGCAGCAGCGCTAAGAGGATGAGCATTGCTCTGTTGTCTTTTGTACTCTGCTAGTGCGTCACGTGTGCCGCGCTCTGTGTGTAATGTATTTCTGGCTGTGTGTAGGCGTGTGTCGCATGTATGAAATGTAATGATGTCATGTGGAGATGAATGCAGGGAGAAAAGAGGAGGTGGTGGTGGAAGCGCGCTCTGTAGCCATGTTCATCTGGACTCCCTCTCTCTCCCCCCAGCTCTCTGCTGTCTCTCAGACCTCCTTTCCCTTGGCGATGGCAAGAACAGCCAGATTATTGCCTCACGCTCTGGCACCGCATCCCTCCACACACTCGCTCTCACACACACACACGCGCACACACCCACAAACAAATACACACACACACACAGCATTCCCTCATCCTCTCCCTCAGTCTTCCCCTTTGGCCTCCCTTGCAGCCTCATCCCTGAGGCCACAGCCGAGCCTGCCGCCAAACTCAAAAGAAAGGGTGAGGAGGGGGGAAGGGAGAGGGAATGAGAGCAACAAGCAGGGAGAGAAAGAGAGAGGGATGAGGAGCTTTCTGTGCCTCTGCCTTTCTGTGTGACCCTGCAGGCGGTGCTTGGGGCTGCCGGTCTTAGTGGCTTCACGTGGGGCCCAACACACTTGTGACAGAGCAGAAGAAAAAAAAAAATCTCTCAGAAAACATCTGTGTATCTGTGCCGCAAGCTAAACTTAAGGAAGAGCTTTGAGCACAGAAGGTTATGTTGTGACTATGTTGTGCTTGCTCCTTAAACAGGGGAAAGTAAACATTCTGGTCCTTGCCAAGAACCAGTAGTTTACTAAACTTCAGAAAGAAATAGGACAATGTGGCTTATGATTATTGAGATGTGCAATATTGAATACTTTCAGTTTCATTTTTTTGTTGATTAGGTACACATGCCTGATTGGTGGCTACAGGTAGAAACCTGTTCAATGTTTGCAGTGCAATCAAACATGGAGAAAAGCTTGTAAAACCTGTTCCTGTGACAGCAAGCTAACACATTGTATGTGACTTTTAAATAACCAACAGTAAGTGGCCATTACGTTTCACTGTGAAAGCAGCATGTTGCCAGTGAAAACACTGATGCCCTAGTAAAGCTAGTCATTTTGGGATATGTGAAACACATATTTTCCTGCATTTTTAAATGCTTACTTTTTTCCAGGAAACTCCAAATAAATCTCTTCATCCTATCAAATAAACATATTACGTGGTGGTCATATCAGAAATATCACAGCACCTTGGAGGGTTTACTGAATCAATTATCAAAACTCAGTAAAGTATGCTGTTCAAAAAGAAGAAATTGTTGGGGAACTTCACACCACTGCTGTGCATGGATTGTAGTTTCCAAACAGGTTGTCAGCTCGTACACAGTAACCGCAGAGACCAGCTGAGTTAGAGCTAAACTGATTCATCGTGTTATTTTAGGTAGGCCGTAAACATCAATCACTGTAATGAGCCACCTTCTCCCTTATTTCATCAGACAAAATAGGTAAATTGTGCTCCCGGCTGAACGGATTACATAGCTGGTCGCAGACCAGAACTGTAGTGCAGTTTTGAGTGTCTGATTCCATTTGAAAAATTTTCCTCAGTTGGCAGTTTTTTAGGTTCTGTCTGTGGTCTTGTGACTGGAACACGCTGGCCCATGGTGGCACAGGGTGGGTGTGGCTTGTCAGGCAGTGGGGGTTGCGAAGGGGCTCTGGGCGGCTGGACTTTGAGACACTTCCCGAAGAGAGAGCTGCTCGAGAGCGGTGTTTACCACCACTGACCTGCAGAAACATGGAGAGGAAGAGGAAGTCTGTGCCCTCGGCCTCATGTTAGATGAGCAGTAGCCTCTCACTGTTTGTCCTGAGGTTATGGCCTTCAGTGAAGAAGGGACTGTTTGAGGACAGTCACTAAGTGGAAATATGGCAGTCCTCACTACTCACATACCATTCAGAGTGTCCTTTGAAAAAAAACATTTTTTGTCAGTGGTCCAAAACTTTAATGGCTGAATGACTTTAGTCACTAGGCTACACCAGTCCCTGAGAACAATGTAGGAAGTGGGACAAATGCAATGAATCTCTCTCTCTCTCTCTGTTTTCTCACAGTACTGGCATAAAGGATGTTTCAGCTGCGAGGTCTGCAAAATGACTCTAAACATGAAGAATTACAAAGGCTTTGAGAAGAGACCATACTGCAATGCGTAAGTATGCACTGTGTGTGTGCGTGCAAGTGTGTGTCTGTGTGTATGTAAGAGGGTGATGGAGACCTGACTTTGAAGGTCACAGCTTCTTGTCTCCCACTTGTAGGGAACTGTGGAGTCCCGTGCACTTGTTTTAGGGATCCCATATCATCTTATGTGATCTGCTCAGTGGTATGCTCCATCACAGAACTGCTTCAGCTAGGCTTGCCTTGGCCTTGGCCTGGCTTGTCTCAGCTGGGCGTGGTTCAGTTCAGTTCAGATCAGTGAGGTTAATTTTCAGTGCTGCTCAGTTCAGCTGTGTTCAGGAAAGTGAGCTCCATTGGCCTTCTCTGTGTTCATAAGTCCACACTCTTTTTTTTCTCTGCTCTGATCTCTTTTATTTCCTGCTATTTTCACCACTATTCATTCCAGTGAGAGGTTGTGTGCTGCGTGGGAAAGGGCATCCTCGCCCCACCCCCCTCTCCTCACCCCACCCCCTCCCTCATGGGAGATAGAAGAGGGAAATTCCATGAGTTCCACAGAAGTGACCGAAATCCCATAACCCCCCCTCCCCCTGCCTCCCACAACAGCCCACGTTCCCAGATTCAGGGTGGAATCCAAGGAATTCCCTCATGTTCCACACGTTTCAGGCATTCAACCTATCCTCTCCCGCACCAGAACCTGTGTGTGTGTCTGTGTGTGTATATACGCACGCTCGTGCGTGTGTGTGCGCACCCATGTGGGTGTATGTATGTGCGTGTGTGTACGCGCTTGCGTTTGTGTGTAGGAGTGTGTGGAACTCTGCCCGTGCGAGAGTCCTCATGCTCTGACAAGCCTCCGCATTCTCACCAAATGCTTCCCCTCAAGCCTGTTCCACACAGCTTTAAGCTCCTTGCGCTTTCACTGACATTACGCCGTCCTGTTGCCTCTATCGGTCGCCTTTGTTCCGCCTCAGTCTGCCTTCCTCCCTGGCTCTCTGAAATGCAGACCTTGATCGCACAGAAGGGAGACATGGCCTGCTTCAGGGAGGCGACAGCGGAGAGAACACTGTTTGTTTACCCTCTTGCTTTGTTTGGATCCCATCTTCAGCCGTAAATAAGGCCAGAGGCTCGCATTCCTTCTCAAGGACTGGAGCTCTGGCTCGGTGGACTGCATTAAATGCACTGGCTTATTGATTTGATTGCACTTTGTTTTGCTGGAATGCCCACCCGCTTCAGCTCTGGGAATCAGAGCTGACCAATTGCCAGCCCGTGTCAGAGGGACACAGGGGAGTTGGAAGTGTCATGAAGTTCTTTTAAGCAATTCCCACTGTCCGCTGAGGGCCTGAGCTGCATGTGCAATAAGTAGATTGAAAAGAATTAGCATCCAGTTGCATTATTTTTGTACACTAAGGGCTTATTATCAGTGCCCTGTGCTTGGCATGACTTCTCAGGGGATTCACAGGGGTGCACAACAGAGGACTTTTTAAGTGCAATAATTTCAGCATACTCCTTACTCGGGACATTCCAAGGTGAACGTCCCCTGAAGTCAGCAAAATGCAAGCAGTCGGAGAGAGCAGCAAAGAGCTTGAATAAGTCAGCCGAGCTCTTGAGGTCATCCATTCAGAATCAGCGTTTGCCTGCAGATCCTGGGCGCACCTCGTCAGAGCGTCCTCCGGGATCCGGTTTGACGAAGGGGCGACGTTCTCGCCAGAAGGGCGCTCTTAATTTGGAAGCGCGGCGACGCGCGGGGCGAACGGAAGCGAAAGTAGGCTGCTCTCCCCGGGAGGAAACGGCAGCGCGTGTGAAATGAGGAAGGCGTCCGCGGAGTTTTCATCAATGGCGGAGACGGCGGGCGGGCCGCCCGGGGGAGAGGGGAAGCGACCTCCCGACCGCTGCGCTCTGCTGCCGGACGGTGTCTGGTGGTCCCATCACGTCGCGACGCAAAATCACTATCCAGAGCTTTCTCCGCCGTTGTACCTCGATGGTGGAATGGACTTCCACACTTCATCCGTTCTGCCAAGTCCGTCGCTATCTTCAAGAAACGTCTATGGTTTCATGCACTCATACCTTTACCAGCTAGCTTTAACCTTGTCTGGCCAATGACTGAAACTTGGTCATGCTGCATTTCTAATATTGTTGACGCCTTGTATGGCTCTTTGCTTGTGTTGTACTCAGTTGTACCTCAGTTGTACCTCAGTTGTGAGTTGCTTTGTATAAACGCATCTGCCAAATGAATAAATGTAAATGTAAAAGTAAGTGGAGAAGGAGGCGTGTGGGCGCTTGCGAGAGCCAACTGGAGAGGACCGGACCGTCCTGATTCCCAGGGGCCGCAAGGAGCTCCACCCGCAGGATGGCAGCAGGATGAGTCTGTGCCTGTGGTTGGGGAGGTCAGGGTCTGGGCCATGCAGGGGCTCTGTTTTCTCCCACCCAGCTGACCGTGGCCGGCACTGACTGCGCTGTAAACAAGTCAGACACACAGGCCCACACGGGGAGCGTGATGTCAGCCGAGTCGGTCTGACCAAGCCCATTTCAGCGGCTCCTAGCGCGAAACCCAGGCACAGGGACGCACTCTGCCCTCGTTTAACCCTGCCGTGGAGGGAGGGCGTGCACACATGGACTGACACACACTGGCACTCTCAGCCCATGGCATTGGAGGCATTTCTGGAACAAGTAGAAAAGTACAGGTGGCTTCTGAAATGCTTTCTGTTTGTGGATGAAGGCACATCTGGCTAAAGCAAATAATAAAATGGTAATTATGCTCCTTGCCAGACTCTCTGAACTAGCAACACACTTACCTCATTGTGGAAATTCACTGGAAAAGGCTGTCAAATTCTAGTATATCCCATGGGTTGCATCGAATAAAACAAGTAGAAATACATTTCTTTAAAAGTTTAAACTGCCTTGTACAAATGTAGAAGTAAAAAATGTTCACTGGTAGTGTGTTGAATGCTAGTTATGGTCATTGTTTCCTCTGCTCTGCCTTTTGCTAATAATTTAAATTGTACAAATCAAGCCAGACTGGGCAGATTCTGCAAGAGGTAGAATATTTACCATGTATTAGGTTTGTAAAGTTTTATATGTGGGTAGATACTGGTGTGGTTTATAATCTATTGTGCCATCAGAAGGCTTCCCCCTCTTTCACACATACATGCGCACACACACACACACACACATATACTCATGTACAAATGAGAAAGTCTAGTAAAGTCTGTCTAGTGTCCCTGCAGTCCATCTGAACACTCCTTTCTCTGTTCTCTCACTTGGTCAATAGTTACAGAAAACCTTGTGTGTGACGGAGTGTGTCTGTTTAGAATGCCAAGCCCACCCTCGTGCCATTTGTGGTTGACCACAGCTGATAGAGCTGGCGAAACTGGTGTAAACAGCTATTTTGAATAGCAGTTTTAGTAGCTGTGTCTTGCGCTGCAAAGCTGAAACCTCTGAGGAAAATGCAGACAGAAACGTTCTTTTTGCCTCCCATTTTGGGCACAGAAGCTGCCCCTGCAGGTATTGCAAATTTGCATAGATCAGGTGCTGGATAAGAATGACAGCCAGCAGTGGGAGCATTCAGGGAGCACAGCCTCGGCCTGTGCTGTTTCAAGCCTCAGCACAGGCTTGGTGCAGCCCTGTGCTGTCGCAGGGCACTGTGTCGGGGGGCTCTGTGCTGTTGCCAACAGACCCTCTCATCTGCACTGCAGCTCATTCAGGAGCCCTGCAGTGCACATTCTGGGAAAGATCTGTTCGCATAAGGAATTCTCCTCGTGTTTATGGTGAAGTAAACAATGCAGGGGGAAGCAATCAAAGCAATAAATCAGAGCCTCGACTGATCATATCACAGGTTGTTGATGGGTTGGTAGCTTATGCCACGATATTGTTCCTCGCTGGGATGGAAAACCTTGGGAGGGCTGAGATGCAAAGCTCCGTTTGTGTGTGTGTGTGTGTCTTTGTGTCTGTGTGATTAATGACATGCAGGCCACATCTGCTATGAGGATTTTCTGGGAGAAAAATCAGACGTATTCCGGCCCAGTTTGAACCCTTTATTTTCTGTGAAAGGTCTCGCTGTGTTTTTTGGATTTCTGTATGCTTGTAGACAAGTTGCTAATAAAACTCAAAACATCTTGCCTGAGTGAGGAACCTGGAAGCGGTGAGGGGCACACGCACACAGGTGTGTGAGGGAACATGGTGCACTGGGGCTCCTAAAGTGAGCTCCGTGTGCTTTTTGGTGTCTGTGTATTTGGAACTTCTTGAGGGGCACGAGCTACAGAGCACAGTGCTTTAGAACACAGGCTACAGAAGGAGAATGTTGAGAAAAACACTGGCTGCAGTAGGAGAATGTAGAGGTACACTCCTCTTCGTTGGCTAGTCTATATTTGTAAGAGAGGCAGGGCTATAACTAGGCTGATTGCAGAAATTAGTGTTGGGAGTCTCGTCTCCTGGATCCAGTTCTGCCTCTGCCTGATGCATCGTGCACACTGCAAATTTTGTTTTACTGCACAAACATATACGCTGTGCCTTCTTGGCAGTGAGGACGAGGGCAGGCAGGGCAGCCTGACTGGTTCTCTCCAACAGAGCTCTGTAACACAGTAAGGGCTGGGCTCTTCCAGACAAGTACACTAAAAGTGTTTAAGTGCAGTTTAGTTGTTGGCTGTAGTCAGTAAGTCTGTTCTGCCAGTCCATTAAAGCTCTGGCAGTGCTGTTCTCTCCTTTAATAGCATTTTCACACCAGATAAGCTTGGGCCTCTCAATTGCCTCCAGGGAGAGTGCGCATTCTCCTAGAGAAGCAGAAAGAAGGTGGTGAAAGCAGCAGAGTGGAGGGTCATTTCCCACTGTAGCCTCCTGCATCAATATTAGTGTAACAGAGAGCTGTTTCATGATGCTTGGTCGGTATGTGATTAATCAAAGTTAACAGGCCGCTGCTGTATATATCTTCAGGGCAGACATTTTCCGGGAAAAGCGATATGCTGTTCAGGTATCACATTCTTGTCAGGTTCATTTTCTGCTTCCTGTTTGGATATTCAGTCCCTTTAGTCGTGATGATGGTGGGTGTTGCTTTGTCCCAATAGGGTGTGTGTGTGCATGAGTGTGTTTGCGTATGCCTGTGTTTGTGTTTGTGTATGTGTGTGAGTGAGTGTGTTTGTATGTGCCTGTATCTGCGTGTGTGTGAGAGAGAGTGAGTGTGAGTGTGTATGTACCTATATCCGTGTGCGTGCGTGTGTGCGCGCGCGTGTGTGCATGTGTGTATGCCTGTATCTGTGTGAGTGTTTGTGTGCGTGTGTGTGTGTGCGTGCGTGTGTGCGTGTTTGTGGGTTATACAGTAAATCTGCATGTGTTTCCTCTGGCACAGCACCCACCAGGACGCTCTGACAGATCTGCCACACATTGTGCAGACGGATGGGCGGGGCAGGGCTGGACTGGATGAGGATGCTGGGGTTGAGACAGCCCTCCTGTCCTTCCTGTGTAACTGCAGCCTGGCGCACAGTGCCGCCGCTCCCCCCAGCAGGAGACCGAGGAGCGCTGCAGTGTGGTGATGCCAAAGCCGTCTGGACTAGGAAGTGTAACTCGCGGTCATGTGACACATTCAGCCTTGTGCCTCCAGATCACCAAGACAGGAAGTGTTGTGGTAGACAGTGCCTGCTGCACACACAAACACACATATTTATCCAGCCACTCAGTCTTAGCGCTGTACACCTTTTCTGCTGCTGAGCCGGAACCTGGCTGGCTCGCTTACTTTCAGGGTCTGGGTTGTTTTCCATTATCCACGTTATCTTTGAGAACCAACTGTGTCAGCTCAGCATTGCTAGTCATTATTGGTGCTGGCTTACTTAGATTTGAATTGTGGATTCTGCCCGCATATTGTTTATGTAAAACAATGTCGTTTCACTTAACTATGGAGCGTGTCACAATTGTTGAATACTGTTGAATACCGGCAGTAATAAACAAGAGGCTGCTAGGAAAAGTATCAACTGAAGCAAAAGGGCAGCAGTGGAGTGTAGCGTTTTGGGAAAGCTCACCGAGTCCAGGCAGCCGTTTCTGTCTGGGCCGACGCCAGCGTTCAGCAGCGGCTGGAGTCAGCGCTTTGCAGTGAAAAGGTTTACCAGCAAATCAGCTCGCAGAGGACAGACCGATGTGGGTTTTTTTTTTTTTTTTAAACCATGAAATGGTTTGGAGAAAAAACTGACAATGGCACCTATTTCCAAATGAGTGATGCCATGTGCTCCAGTGCTTGGCTGTGTGTAAATGGCCCAGCAGTTTCGGATCAGCCAGATCCAGCTGCAGCTCAAGCCAGCCTGGCTCCAGCTGTGGGGAGGAGGATTCACTGACACAGGAGTACAGCTTTGATATATCTCCGAGTTCCCTGTCTGTTTTCCAGCTTCGTGCATATGCACAGTATTTTTGCTGTAGATTTGCATTGTGTGAGTGTGTCTTTATTCCGAGTATAAGATTCTGTGTGCGCCAACAGTGTTATCCTTTTGCAGTGGTCAGGATGCTCGCAGCACTTTGTGGCAGGTCTCTCTGGTAACGTATGCCAGAGGGAGACTATATCCAGCAGTCAAGGGTTTAGAAGCTGGAATGGTCTGCAGTGAAAGCCTGTGGGTATTGGTCAGGGAGTGTTTTTGAGTCTGCGTCCATCTCTCTGTAGGAGATTGCTTGCAACGTGAGGGTGGGTGTTCCAAAAACCCAAAGCGTTGAAAAAGAGCTCATTGTTCACGCTCTGTTAGGCAAGGAGCTCATGACATCATTCACATCTTTGTTGCGCTGTGTCAGCCTCTCATATTGGAGGGAAAGCTGGGCTGGCAGGACCCGCATCCACAACTTTTGGGGTACTTTTGTGGCGTGTTTGCCTGTGCCTGCTGTCCCCCAGGTTTCTGTGCAACCTTGATATAACGCAAGCCCCCAACCCCCCACACGCTTTCTGCCTCTGGCTGTTTCCACAAGCTTCTGTGGCCCAGCCAGCAGTGCCGGTTCGTGGGATTGCTGGCTGAACAGTCTGCCCTGGAGTGTGGCAGGAATTCTGCATGAAGGGAACGCTGATGAGAGTAGCTCTTTCTACATTCCAGAATATGAGAGAATATGAGAGGCTTTCAGGCCAGTGTGGCCCTCTTTAGACACGTGCATTTGTGTATGTGTCTGCAGATGTGTGTGTGTGTGTGTGTGTGTGTGTATGTTTTGGCATACACAGTGCAGTGATGTATCATCTCTTTGTGTTACAGACACTACCCCAAGACCACCTTCACCAGCGTAGCCGATACACCCGAGAACCTCCGTCTCAAACAGCAGAGCAAAATGCAGAGCCAGGTACTGACTGCACCCTCTTCCTCTCTCCTGGACACACGTTGCACGGTCACGTTTTTTTAATGACGTGTACCTATAAGCACTGAGCTGTGCTCTTGTCTGTCAGTTAATGAAATATCACTGATTCCAAAAACCTGACAGAGTGTCAGGCAGTGTCAAGTCTACAATGATCAAACCTTTATTAGAGGTAGAACCTGTTTTGATTTTGCTTACATGGCTTTTTTTTCCTTGTTTTTCTTTTCTCCTGGGTTCATTTTTATCCTTGATCTCTCTTTATCTGTATTCCATCCATCGCTGCTTATGTACCCTGCCTTCATCTTGATCTCTACCTAATCCCTCACCTTCTCTCTTCCAGTACTTTCTCTCCCTCTGCCCCCCTTCCCCTCCACTGCTTGGTCTGCTATCCTGCCATCATTCATCTTTTACTGACATCTCCTGTGATTAAAAAGCCTCCTTTGAGACTGAACTCCCTCTTCTTCATACAAGCTTTCATCTGTGTGTCCGTCTACTATCAGCATTCCTTTAGGTTTTGTGGTTCTGGAATCCTCCCCCCCTCCCCTCTCTCTCTCCCTCTCTCTCTCTCTCTCTCTCTCTCTCTCTCTCTCTCTCTCTCTCTCTCTCTCTCTCTCTCTCTCTCTCTCTCTCTCTCTCTCTCTCTCGCCATCTCCCCCCATCTCCTTCCTTATGTACCCCTCCTCTCTCACACACACTCCCTGTCACTGCCATGTTGTGAAGTCTGGTAATGAGGTGTGACAGAACTCTGCACTGCTGCTATGGCGATAAGTCTCCCCTAGCAACACGGCAATAGCAGGAGGACGGCAGAACACATTGAGCCCCCCGATGTACCACCCAAATGGGCACGTTGCACAAATACAAACAAGTACACACACAGACGTTTTTGAACAGATGCACACATGCATGCATACATGTGTGCACGTACACACACACAGTATATAGGCATACATGTAGCAACACACATCACATTTTCATACATTGAGATAGATGTCACACAGTCATACACAGTGACATACATCCAACTGTACATTGAGTCAGACCCCAGTAATTACTTACACCACTAATGCACATGTCCAGTGGGTTGCTGATTTCTTTATTGTTCTCAGTCCTTGTTATTCTGGGGGAAAGTAAATCTCACACTGACAGTTTCCCATTCATGCACATTTGGAAAGCTCCAGTGAAGATAACCAGTCTGCATCATTAGATCGTTATGTGTGCTGGCTTAAGAGGTTAAAAACCCCGTGCTGCAGAAGGCGCCATCTGTTCCCATGTTGTTTGTCCATCCGTCTCTGACGGCCCTTTTCTCTGTGTCTCCCTCAGTCTGGGGATGGAAACCCCTCACACTGTGCGCAGTCATTCATCCTGCTCACTCCTGCTCACGTCAGCTCAGTACACTTTACTGGTATTAGGAATAAAGAGTCATCTGTGTATAAGGCATATACACAAGTATCCCACATTGTACAGTAGCCACAACACACAATATCGAAACCACTGCTGCATTACATAAAGTAAGATTTGAATAGGGCACACGCGGGGTTTCCCCAAAGAAGTCCGGTCTGTCAGTTATTGTCCCTCTGTGCCACCCCTGCTACTCTTCCCCATGATGGACCACAAGTGTTTGCATGACTGGGCGGGAAATTTTTAGAAATTATGAATTTTTCCGTGTTCAACCAGGAAACAATGCTCTGTGTTAATCTCCTGAAATCCACATTGTGAGCACAGACTGATAGCTGGGGCACCATGTTTGCTGCGTCTACTGTCATCAATATTTATGCTTACTGCTATTTTAGCTCGAGAATTTTATGATTTTCCTGTTTTTTTAGTCTTTTACTTTGAACATGTATTCTTTATCAAGTATCACAAGTTACTGCCTTTTGGTGCATTTCCCCTGTCACACTGTTGTTATATCTTAGGTGTAAACTGATCAATGCTAACCCACTGTGTTTGTGTAGTGCTGTTTTAGGACTTATTGCAGCCAATGGTGGTTAGATCAGTGAAATTCAAGGCCAGCTGGTTTGGCTCAGCTCTCTGTATATCAGGGCCTCATGGTGAAAGTAGTACAGGGGTTGTAGTTTTTAAGGTGAATCCTAGACAGCTCTATTTTAGTTTTGTGGTAAACCTTGTTTATCAGGCTATTCCTGCCATTTGTGTGTGTTTTTTTTTAATTTTGTTTAGAGGCCAATTTTTCAAGGCTTCTGTTAGGTGCTTGGCACCTTGGATCTCTGTAAGCGGGGACAACATAGCTGCCCCTCTTTCAAGTGGCCGAATGGATTAGGAGCAATAGACATCCCAGCTCTGATTAACTCAGGCAAGCCGGATTAGAAGGGGGTTTCATTTTGTTTTCTAACGGGGTTACGCAGGATTACCGCTTGAACTGGTGCCTGGAGACAAAGAGCAGGTTGATTCTCACACACAGAGCAAGATGTACCCTTGCTACACAAGGACCCCAAAAAATACCGGTGCTGTGTATCGCTCTGACTACACATGGTTACAGCATACATAGACATACATGGCTGTCATCATGCAGGCAGGCACAGAGACGATTCCTTCATGTTGCATTCTGAGGAGGCGTAATATTGCCTGTACTCTGAGATATTTGCTTTGTGGGTCATGTGAATGCTGATAGACAAATAAGCACACAAAGACGCAGACCTGTACAAATACAGGCACAGCTCGGACTCCCAAAATGCACGCAATAAACCGATAGAGAAATGCTGAGTCACAACAAGCATGCACACAGAAACGCACTCACACAGAATCACAGTGTCCCTACACATGCAGACATAGGGTGATTGTGCTTGTAGCGACAACCCTCTGTTCACAACAACAGGTGAGCATCGCAACTGTGTCTGCGCTCGAGTGCATGAGCGCACCTGATCACATGTCATCCGCATTGTAAGTGGTGTTCTCCTGTAGCCAGCCACAAAGCATAGCTTTATACAGGCACAATCATTGGGCCTGCAGGTCCTCAGAAACACAGACCCTTGTCAAAGCAGGACCCTGTGACTCATGTCTGAAGCACAGGTCTTGGAAGAAGGGAGGTTTCATATTTAGACTTGTTATTCATGCACTCCCTGGAAAACCAGAACTGTAAGAAGGATGCAGGGCTGTGGGCAGAGTTAGGCTTGGTAGGGGTCGGTCAGTGGGAGAGGTGGGGGGGCCACAGAGGTAAGCCTGCTGTTGACGCCGAGCCGCATAGGGGCACTCAGGGCCATACTGGCAGTGCTCACGCACAATCTGTCAGCCTGGGTGGCACACAGAAGGCATGGCAGTCGCCGCTGGTATTCTCATTAATCATTAATCTGATTACCGCCAAGGGGCGATCAGGGGGTGCCTCTAGCCTCTGAACAGCAGGGGACGTGATCTCCGTGCTGAGTGGAAATGGCTGTGGGAAGTGTATCAGTTGCCGATTGGGGCGTTGTTGCAATAGTGGAAGACAACATGATGTAAAATGTATTGGGGAATGCAGATGTGTAAGTGGAGGATCTTGTAATCCGGTAGACAGAGTAGGAAATAGGTAAGAGGAGGAGGAGATAATGACGACTGCAAGAATAGAAGCTGGTGTGATACTATGAGTGGTAGAATGAGGATCTGTCATCTTTCAGTGATGCTGTGTGTGTGTGTGTGTGTGTGTGTGTGTGTGTGTGTGTGTGTGTGTGTGTGTGTGTGTGTGTGTGTGTGTGTGTGAGTGAATGTGTGTCACAGCTGCCTGCTTTGGGGAAGCTGGCTCAGTCTTTGTTGTAATTACTGTGATACTCATCTGCCTTTCTTCATGTGCTGGCCTCTTCCTGTTCCCTTGGAGGAGGGCTCAGGGTGGCGATCATAGAGCACACACTCACCCACGCACGTGCACACAGCAGGCCAAAACTGATCACGGACGAAAGCGCACGCCACAAGCGCTGTCTCTCCTGCTTGCTCACAAGCAGGCCTAATAAGGCCGTTTTAGTGCATCCTGTGTGTTCGGCCCACACTCTTTCAGCTGACAGGAAGTGGTTTTCACCACCGCCGTCCAAGCCAAATGACAGAGGGGACCTCACCTGCCCGTGCACTCTGACACGGTTTTTTAAAAACCGTTTTGTCTCTTCAGAACCTCCACAGAAATGAAACCGATTCTGCTCACATCTTTCCCCCCCAGTTTTAGTCATTCCAGAGCCTTTTCCTACGGCTGCTCCCATTGTTTGTTGCTGGTGTGCATTTGTGCTGATACTCCCTGTCTGTTGCAGGTGCTGTACAAGGAGGAGTTTGAGAAGAACAAAGGGAAGGGCTTCAGCGTGGTGGCAGACACGCCGGAGTTGCAGAGAATCAAGAAGACGCAGGACCAAATTAGCAACGTACGTCCGCTCCTCCTCCCCTCCATCTGTCACGTCTCCTTCCTCTCTGTAGGGCTGCCTCTCTTTCTCTCTCCTCCTCCCTCTTTACAGTCCAAGCCCGGTCTCTCGTTCTCGTCTTAAGACAGTGCCTGATAGCCTTGCCTGCCAGCGTTGCTTAGCGTGATTTATTCTGCTTTCCTAAGAGGGGAACAATTAATAATTGTTCGTTCCCACACTTCTTGCCTCATGCCCTGTAATTTAATTGGCCCTCTTCTTCTGGCGTCTCCTCTGCCTGTTTTTGTGTCGATTGCTACGCGTCTCCATCATTGTGACGGCGCTGGTGTGTACAGAGTGTGAGGATGTTGCCTGCGCCTTCTCTGACTGGATGAGCCGGCTCTCTGGGCCTTTCTGTCAGAGTCGGCAGAGAGCAGGGCCCGCAAGTGCTGCTCTAATGAGATAATTGGTGTGGGGAGTGCTGGGTAATTGTGCCTTTCTGCCAGCGTGATTAGGAAGCTTGTGTATCTGACAGAGAGGGGAAACACAGACAGAATGCATGCAGCCTGATGCTGGGCGGAGAGTCAAGGATGCACACACACAAGCTGTAGTCTGTTGGAAGTGATTTTTGCTGTACGCTCATAATATCACAGCTGCACAAGCATGAAGAGTGTGCAGGTGAGCAAACAGCAGCGGGGAATTAGCGATGCAGACTGATGCATTGTGCTTACACACACACACACACACACACACACACACACACACACACACCCTGCCTCTCTGCCTTCTTTGTGCCGTGTGAGACGGAGCAGAACAACTTGGCTTTCCTGTCTATTCAGGTTAAGACCCTCGGGAGCTGTGCCGGAGCCTGAGTGACACTACAGCAAAGTCACTGTAACCTACTGCAGTGTGGCATCTATACACACACACACACACACACACACACACACACACACACACACACACACACACACACACACACACATGGAGATTACTCTCGGGGAGTGTGTTTCTGTATGTGTGTGTGTGTGTGTGTGTGTCTGTGAATTCAATGTAATGTCATTCACATCATAGCAATTAAGATTTATGTTTTAAAATTATTTTCTGATATGCTCGGTTAAGGTTATAAAGGGTTTGGTATTAATCATGCATTTCTGTTTGAACAATTTCATGGTATTGAAAGGGGGGTTTGTCCTTATCAGGCATCTATGGAGGATGTCAGAAATGTCTGAGAGGCGTAACTCAAGCCGCGTCTGCTTCATTACACTGAAATGAGGTCCTGCTGTGGCATGTCCACACCACCCCTCTCACATTTTATCTCCCTTACTCTCCTTCTCTCCAGATCCATCTCTCTCACATTTGACTCTAACGCAATCACTTCTAACGAGAATAGATAGTTCTCATTATCTGATTATTTTCTGCTACCTTTCTGTCACGCTCTCTCCCTCTGTCTCTCTCTATCTGTGCCTCTGGTTTTTATATTGCTTTATGCAGTTTAGGCCAAGGGGAAGCAGGGGTCTCCCCTTGAGCCTCAGCCCAGAAAAGACACGCTAAGCTCGGCCTTCCTGTCCACACTGCCTGCCTGACCCTGACTGGGAAAACTCACACCTGCCTCTCTCGCTGTCTCACACACACACATAGCGAACACACTGTCATCTGTGCTATTTTCTGTCATGCTGATTCACTCCTGTGCGTAGCCGTAAATGATACAGTATCTACCTTGTGTGTTATCATTTGTAAATAAGAGAAGTGCAAGTCTCTCTGTAGGGCAGTATTCTTAATTAATTATGGCACAGTTCTTTGTGCATCTCTCTGCTGATACCTTATCACAGACACTATCTGGTTGCCTTTAGAGGAGGTGGTTATTTGCTTAATAGGTGAGTTAGGATACTTCCCTCTTGTGCTGATTGATTGGGGTATTTCACGGGAGCTGGTCACACAAACCATGACTAGCTGAGACCCTCACTCTCCCCTTGCTTCACTTATTGCCTGTTCGTCATGATATGTCAGTGTTGCTTAGCAACGTAGAGGTCACATGACTACTGGTGAAGATGTCATTTCCTCTCATGCTTGACTTCCTCCAAAAACAGCATCCTGTGCAGCGCTAGGAGTAAAACGGAAATGCAAGGATGAGCCAGGAGACCCCTGGTGGACACTGTAGAGAATGGCTCTATTTGTGTTGGAGCACAGAACAGCTCTGTTGGCTGTGATAAAATGTGTAGGACTGCAGGTCAGTGATACTGCTGCTCGAAATGACATTCTTTAGGTCTTTACCACTGTACTTACTGTTGTATTCCAGCAGTGCTCAGAGTTATTCTGGGTCCCTTTTTTGATCAGTTGGGACATGGATCTGATCCAGCACATTCTTGTGCCTATCCCCTCTGGGCTTTCCAGACAAGAGAAACATTTTTCCCTTCAATGATTTCTCCACTTGTAATTTTGTTTCTTTGTGTGTTGCAGATTAAGTACCACGAGGAGTTTGAGAAGAGCCGAATGGGAGGAGAGGCACCACCCCACAGCCCAACCTCAGGTAAGTGCACACGCACACACACACACACACACACACACACACACACACATACACACACACACACATACAGACAGACATATGCACACACATTCTCATAGAACACAGCAGGTAAAGGATAATCTATATGATTTGAAGTATGATCATCACTTCATACAGGCAAACAAGTGCAGTTTCTGAGCCATAATAACCCAAACCAGAGATCCTGATGGCGGTGTTGCATAAGAAGTTGTGAAATGTTGCAGCAACATGTACTGAGTTGCCATATGCCGTTGAGATTATGCAATTTCCAGGCACCAATCACTCTGATTCTGGCAGGTTTTTTCGCAGTTTAGTAACTTACAAATTGTTTGATCTTATGAGCAATCTAAAAAACTGTGGATCGAAAGTACATAGTGCAGGAGCACCGTCTCACTGTAATTTACTGTCTGTGTGTCTGTCGGTCTATGTGGCAGCTGCATATCAACAGCAGCCTGCTGCCTCTCAGAACTTCAACTACGAGCCAGCCCCTGAACCTGTGCGCCAAGCGGCAGCTGCACCGCCCCCTAGTGGAGGGGTAAGGAACTGATGAACTCTCGCTGTCCTTCCCTGCTGTTTCTAACCCTGTCTCCCTTTGTGTGTGCTGTGCACAATGGAATTTAACCCTAACACTTCCCATAGAGGGAAAAACCCTGCGTCTCAGTGTATCTCTTTGTGTCTAATCCCCATCTGTCTGTGTGTATGAAAGCAGAACTTGGAGCAGACGAAACACAGGCACGTCCTAATTTGTCACATGTGTATGGCAAATGGGAAACTGTGAGTAAAATATTAACCGCGCACTGATGTTGTTCCAAAATGCTGGTGTGTATTTATTGTGCTGAATGAACAGACAGTGTTTCAACATCAGGCTTGTCAGGCAGAACTGGAATGGTCAAAACATCTGTCTGTTCTATACAATAAATAGTTCTTCAGCTTTTGGGAGCAACCTCAGTGTGAGGGTGATGTTTTACTAAAAGCAGTATCCATCTCTGGGTCTAAGCCTATCCATTTGTGTATGTAAAATCGGTAGTTTCCCCTGGGTCTTACCATGTCCATCTCAGTGTGTAAAAGCAGTACCTGCTCCAGGGTCGACCCGTACCCATCTCAGTGTGTTAAACCAGTGCCCACCCCTGGGTCTAACCTTATCCATGCATGTATGCATAATCAGTAGTTTCTCCTAGGTCTTACCATGTCCGTCTCGGTGTATAAAACCCCTACCCATCCCAGTCTGTAAAACCAGTGCCCGCCCCGGACTCTAACCCTGTCTGTCTCCGTGTTCAGAAGCGGTACCGGGCGGTGTATGACTACACCGCGGCGGACGAAGACGAGGTGTCCTTCCTGGACGGGGACATGATCCTGGACGTGCAGCAGATCGACGAGGGCTGGATGTACGGCCGCGTGGAGCGCACGGGCCAGCAGGGCATGCTGCCTGCCAACTACGTGGAGGCCATCTGAGAGAGGGGCGGGCAGGGAGAGAGGGAGGGTCTGAGGAGGAGGAGGAGGAGGAGGAGGAGAAGAAAAGGGAGGGAAAGAAAAGCCCAGTGCCATCGCATTTTTAATCCGCTTTCTTGTTATTTCGCTCATTGGTTTGCTCTGCTCTTTAATACCCGAACCCCCTCGTTCACATCTACTTTCTTCTGTCCTTGCGCTCAGCTCCCATAGGGCAGGCTCTCACTGACTGTCAGTCTGTCTGTCTTCGTCTGCCTGTCAGTCTCTCGAGGTCGACCAAAGTGCAGTCACAAGTGGCACTTACGTCAGAGTTTGAGGTTTTTACCGCTTAAATGACTCCCCCACCCACCAACCCAGAGCACTTCTGACACCCACACTCATTTTGAGCGGAATAAAGTCTTAAATATGATCGGATGACATCCTGTCAGAGAATGTTGTTGCCATGGCAGGAGGGGGCGTTTGTGTAGGAAGGGTGAAACTTGACGGCTGGATCTCATGCTTCTGCATGCAGAACTTTTGCCCTGACTTGTACCATCAGTGTAACACTCCAACCACTGCCTTCTTTAATTAGGACCAAGCTGTTCAAACTCATAGTTCAGCAAGGAGGTTCAGCGTGCTAATGCATTTGTGTACAATCTTGAGTTTTTGTCTCGAAACATTCCGCACATCCATCAAATACCCCTTTGCTGTGGCTTCGAATAGAGAGATTTTTATATATTTATATCTGTATCATGCTCTTACTTGTGGCTTGTGTGTCTTGCACAGCATTGTGGGTATTGTATTAAAACTGGAATCGAATCTTAACCCGAGCGGCCTCCCTGCCCTCGGGGGCATCGGTTCAGCCAGTGTGAGCGCTCCATAATCTCACACCAGGCCCAAACAAGCCTTCTGCTGTAGGGCAGGGTCAGATCTCGCTTCTGCCTGCCTGACTACAACTGATTTTGGGATTTCATTACTGGCTGGAGACGAGGGATCAGGAGCAGGCCATGTTGTAGGGGTGGAGCCTGTAGGCAGTGTAACTGTTACTCAAGCTGACCTGAGTTTATAATCACATGTACTCTCAGTAACGGTGCACTCGGAGGGACAGCGCACCAATCTTAATGTTTTTTTTGGTTTTTTTTTGCACTTGCTGCCTGAAATGCCTTCAGCTTTGTAAAGAACAACAGTTTCTCTTGAGGATGAGTGTCAGCTGGGTTTTGTTGTGTGACTACTAGCCGCCACCCCCCCAGAGAAGAACCACAGACTAGAACAATCAGGAGAGAGGAGATCAAGCACAATTCTAAAAAGAATTCTCAATCACTTTTATCATTCCATTGTTTTGTAATCAAGCATTCCAATCCTTAATCTTGAGTTATGTGCTAAGATTTAACGCTCAAAGAACAATGATCAGACTTGTGTTAAATGACATTGTTATTATTGTTACTTTTGTTATTTCTGTATTGTTGCTAATTTTTTCCGCATATCTTGCTCCTTTTCCATCTCATTGCTTTCACCCCAAAGTGACCGAAAACAGTCTTTTTTATTCAATTAAACAATATCAAATAAAGAAGGACAGTTTCATGTACCAAGTCAGGCTGGTGTCACAACTTGTACCAACAGATATACAATCAAGTAATTCGGTCTCACGTGTCTTAGCTGTGATACACATACTCCTGTGTACAGGTCTCCCCTGATATCCTTAAAACATTCTGCAGAGGGTGATGTCTGATTTCAGAGAATCAGGTGTGTCTTGACTGCCCCATTTGTGCTATTTGGACCTTGCGGGTAGTTCAGATTTCATTGAGACCCGCCTGTTATTTTAAGGCACATCAGTGCTGGATATTAACTTTAGCCACAGTATCAGCAATGGGCACTTTGGTCTTGAACCAAAGCCCTGGAAAATAAGAAGCAGGGAACATACAGCCCTACATATTCAATGCAAATAGGCTGTGTGAAAACACCTCCACGTAACCTTCCTAGTGAAAATAAGAGAAGAGAGATATTGTACACATAACAGCAGGCCTGACGCCCGGAGAAAATATAGAGGGGTGCAACTGCAAACCACGGGGGGCACAAAAAGTCATAAATACGATGTAGACATCGGGATAAAAGAAGACAACTGGGCGTGCAATGCACCCCTAAGCACCCCCATAGCACCAGACATGCATAACAGTACACACCATGATAATAGTTTGTTGGTTGCTAGTGTGGTTTCTACTGGAGATTTTTTTAAAGAGAAGGAATCTTGTCTTCTTCCAGCTTAAATATTACTCCAGTAGGTCCACAGACTTGCCATGTGGTGGATGTTGAGGAATAACCTTTGTTGATGCAGTGATGCAAGGTAGTAGGTCATTAATATGATGAACTACACATACACAGCATTGTGGATGAAATTAACTGTTTTGAGTATGTAGTGGGCTTCAGGCTAGACCGGAGTTGCTACTCTATAAATGCCACTGTTTGCTAAGAAGAGCCATGGACTACTTTCTGATCAGTCGCCAGCCTGCCTGTACAGAGCTCACTTTCTAAAGACAGTGCATTTTCTTTAAGAAGGCCAAGCCCCGTGTGCCTCCTTGTCTCTGCTGAAGAGCTCTTGGGAATATCTCTCTTTATCACTGTCTGAATATTCACAAGCTGGCAGAAAAGCAGGCCTGGAAGCACTTTGATTCTGAATGACTGGTGGGTGCAGTGACTGTATGCATGTCAATAGTTGCAATCAGGACCAAACAAGCAACCGTCTCACCGCTAATGAATATTCATAAGCACCTGCCTTCATGTGAAACACGTAGCTTCAGCAAGACAAGGAGAGCATTTCCATTGTAAAACGTGGAGAGTCGGAGAGCTTTTGTGTGAGCAAATGGTCTGTCCCCCCTCACTGTCAATCATATTTCTCCCTGCTTTTTCTTTTTTTTCCCCTCTGATTCATTTTGTGATGCACTGTGACTGTCACAGCGGGAGACAAACAGAAAAGTTTGAAAATTTTAAATGCAGATGATACTTTATTTTCGGCAAATATAATGCTTTAGAGTATAGCTGAAAGAAGATGCTGAATTCTGTATGTATTTTAAAAAAATAACGTAAAATAAATGAAAAGATGCGATGAGGGAAAAGGGATTAGCTATAAGAGAGATGGACATAGTTGTTGATATCAAGGAGTGGAAGTTGTTGTGCTGTTTTGGGGTGTTTTTCTTCTGTTAAATTTCATGTTGGCCTGTGGTCAAGAACACTGGAGACTGGGGAATGGTGTTTGGGATGATGTGACTGAAGAGACTGACAAAATAAATAGGAGAGAAGGATGAGAGTATCAGAATTAGAATATCTTGGTGGTAGGGGTGATTAGAAGTTAGCTTATTGTTGGAAATTCAGTTCCTCACAGCAGTGTGTAATCATGATGAATAATGATCATTAGCGTTGCATCTTCTCAAACCGCAACTGCCACAACACCACAACACATCACACCTCAAGTAACATTTTTAAATAGTTCTCGCTACTCAGTAACTGGATCTTTTACTGGTGACTATTACTACTTATAAACAGCAGATGTTGGAAGGGCACAGTGGAGAATTACTCCCTGGAGACAGTAGCTAAGTGGGTTGGAGTGGTGTGCAGAGCGTCCTTGAGTTGGGCAGAGTGGTTTTTGCCCATTGAGTGATCCTCTTGGGTTAATCAGAGGCAGACTGTTCAGTGAGCATAACAAACTGCCTTCATTTATCCTGTTCTCTGTGGTGGAGAGCTTGTCGTCCATGTTTAGTTCCGAGGTGTGGTTTCTGGAGTTTCTGAGATCAGACAGCCAGTCCTGAATAGAGTTTCGACTAGGAGCGGATGTTGATTGACCAAGACCCGTGCTTGGACTGGAGTATTAAATCTGCAGTATGCTGATCACAGAGGGAGAAAATGGTATCCCTGATTTTTGGATAGCTCTGTCAGGTAAGGAATTAAGTGCAGAGAGAAGTCAAGTATGGCTGGTGGAGGAACTGGAACTGCCTGGAATGTACCTATCCGTGCACAAGCTGTACTGAAACACACCTATCTTGTGCCACTGAGGTGTTGGGGCCTTTCTGTTCCCAGTGCCTGTCCAGACCCCTCGCCTCCTTCTATTCCCCTGCCCAAGCCACACTCCATTGGGCCACTGTGAGTTCTCCCCCAACCCCCCCTCTCCTGGCCTTTTGCGACCCTATTTGTAAGGACCCAATACCACCCCCCCCTCCCATCCCTGCTCTCCCTCATTTTTATTCATTCAGTGCTATGATTCTGTCCTCTGATGCAGTACAGTATTCAGATAAGAAAAGAAAAAAATGTATTGAACAAACATTAAAAAAATTTCATGCATTCCATCCTCAACATATTATTTTTTGATATATATATATATTATATATAGTGTACACATATTCAAAAATTCAGCGACTCCTATTGAGTCTCAATGACTTGATTAGCTTCTCTTGTTGCCCTGCCACAGCACCTCTACTTGTAATGAATGATTCTCCAGATTCAATAAAATGTAATTTTTACCCACCGGCTTCTTGTGTTTATTACATACCGTATTTGCAGGTTTATTGAGTTGTTCACATTGATGACTTGTAAGAAAGTGAACAATTCTGCGAATTAGAAGCAATGCAGCCATTGATGTCCTTCCCTGAACGCATACTCTCGTTCACTCATTCCACATTTTCTATTCCACAAACACATTCTAGAACATCTCAGCATCTGACAGCCCCTCCCTCGGAGCTGGGCAGTTGTACCGGAAAAGAATAATCCGCTCTGACAATTATCGACCGCTTCTCTCCGGCAGTGGAGGCGCTGCTCGCTGACGCTCGGCCGGCTCTTTCATATTCATCCCGGAAAGTGCATCTTCATCGGAGCGTCCTTCTGTCCCACCATGGTGGACATTTTGGTTTTGATGTTTTTCGCCATTATCGGTCTCGTCTTCTTGTCCTACATCATCTACTTGCTGTGAGGAATGCGCGTGAAAACGCGAACGAAAAATAAACAACAGACGTGCTTTGTTTTTGTTGCATCCACCCTGCACCCTGTGAATAAAGGTAAGTGCCCCTTTTCTGTCTTAAAAATTAATGTATTGCAGTAAGGCCGAATCTTAATGTCATTTGCCTGCAGCGCTTAAAAGCCACATCGCGGTTGATCCTAATTAGTCTGCTGTAAATGGGATTTATTTGTCCACACGTAAAAACGGACCCAAATATATTTATTTGTCACAAAATATATTACTGAATAACGGATTCGCGGGTGCACTTGTCAGCGCTATATTATAACGTAACATTAACTATGAATTAGCCTTAGCAGACGTGAAAATATCCAGTCTGGCAAAGCACTGATTCAAGATTGCAATTTCCCACGTTTGCAATTGCATGCAGTTAACCTTGAGACTAAATAGTATACCATTTCCAAACTTATTTTCAATGGAGATGCAGATGTTTCATCATTAAATGCTTTACGTGTACTTTTATTATTGTCTCTGCATATAGCTTGACAGCTACCGACCAAACGTTACTCCAATATTACAGACACGCAGGAAGTAAGCTCAGGGGTGATGGGATTAGCGTGGCACAAGTGTGGCACACCCCCAATGGAGAAACTTTGATGGCCTGTGTTTCTGTCCGTGTGTTTCAGGGTGGAATGTATCCAGGGCAGACAGACAGGTGAGAGGAGGGGAGAGGGAGGGACGTCTCTGACCAGGCTGAGCAGAAGATGCTCCAGCCGAGATGATGGAGGAAACCATGAAGGGCTAGAAGGGGCAGCACTCGCTCTCTTCCCTCTCCATGGAAAGACACAATGGACATTTTCCTCCTTTCCAAACCCAACATGCATACATCTCTGTAATACCTCCAACCTTACCTTCCTTACACCCTGGATCACAGTCCCCTCCCTTTTCCATTATGTCAGCTCAGACCACTAACCTTCACAGAAGTCAGTGCAAAAACAGTCTTGTTTTGAAGATGTCTGTGCAATAGGAAGTATAACCCACCATTGTGACCTATAACTCAGAGTGTCTAATATTGTGGCAGAGAGTTTGTGTGGCAGTAGAATTTAAACATGCCATTTCTGTGTACATGCATGTGTTGTCCACAAACACTGTAGAAATAAAAACCTTAGCAGTACCTCTGAATGCAAAAGTAATATCTGATCACTCTGTGAAATGTAAATGCCTTTCTGTTACTGCATGATTCATTTGTTCCACAATATTCCACAGTGTTTTTCTTTTTTTACCATTATCAGTTGTGTGATTTTCGTGCCAGTTAATTTGTTGACTAAAAGGGAGAGCCATTTGAAAAGGAAAGGACAATCTACCCTGGAGAGCTATGGCAGGTCCTGTAAATTTGTACACATAAAGCACTTTACTGCTGAACTGAATCAGCTCTTAGGCACATTAACGTCCTGTAATGTTGATCTCTGGATACAGGATCTGCCTCTCCTATCTTAATGCATCTCCAACCATACAGCCCCCTTCTCCAGTCTTCCACCATAGTAGCAGTGAAGGAGCTCATTTGTCTTTGTGCTACTCAATTATGCAGACACATTTGCTCCTGTATGAAGGAAGAGTCTTTAGCTTTACATTTAAATGGAATTAGTAGGCATTGTCTGTTTTTTTAGATCAAATTGGAGAGTCATCATTAAAATTGTCTTGCATACATTATTTACATTCTCAGCTGTCTCCAGTCCCTCCCAGAGCCAGGACCCACTCCTCCTGTTGAAAGAAATGTACTGAGAATAAAGCTGTGGACATTTTAGAATGACCAAGTGTCTCATTTATTTGTCACTTAAAAATACAATCTTTACAGCCCGGCCCTCTGGCCAAACTGAATCACTGTGGTTTATGATGGGTATATTTTGAAAAAAGCTGTAGGTATAATAACATTAATAAATTTAGTTTAAATAGGCTTAAATGTTTACATAAATATAATTTTAAAAGAAGGATTATGTTTAAACAGTACCAGAAGTGTTATTTTTAAGCCTAGATTGCAGTACATAGCCAGGGAACACTGGTCTGCATCCTACTATTCTCTTGTAAGTTTTCATTGCCTACTTTACATATAAAAGGTGTGCTGAAACCAACCTACTGCAAACCACATAACAAATTCTATTTGTAATGCATTTAATATTCACAACGAACACCACAATTTTGTCATTTTGTTGTATTCTTGAATCTTTACTGCCAACTGTGGCCACAGTAGCATGTAGGGGGTATAGCTCAGTGGTAGAGCATTTGACTGCAGATCAAGAGGTCTCCAGTTCAAATCCGGGTGCCCCCTGATACAGAGGGGTTCTTTTACTTTGTGGCGTGGTCTCTCTTGATCCAACACCAGGGCATAAACCTGTTGGGTGCCAAAATATAAATGTAACGTTCATTACATTAATCTTGCATGTATCTCTGAATAAGAGCGACTGGAAAGTCACAGAATGTGATGCTACAGTGGTCCCCACAGAACTGTGTAGCTACTAGAAGGCGATCACTCCACACAATCCCATCTCATCGTTACTCCGCTCCGTTACTCAGAATGTAAATCCTTCTCAACTGCCGAAACTGCGTTTGAGATATCGCCTTTAACGGAAATGGAGGAACCACGAATCTCGGTTAATTCCGTGACAGTCGACGTTGAGTTGCCACGTAGGCATGATGATGAAAATTATTGTAGGATATAGCGACGCTATGTGGAATCTGGGTGCACAACCAAACGCGTTCGGGCTTTAAAATGAAAAATGCTGGTTCATGTGTACTTCATTGAGAAGAAACTGAAATAAAGGAACTTAAATATGAAATCCTCGTGGAAATATATAAAGTGAGAAATGAAAGGACTCAAAATCAGACACGAGTATCCTGGTGTCTTTGAAATGGCATATGTGCGTACAACACTGCAAGTGCTTTGGAGATTGGAAGTTGCATGAAGCGTGCGGGAGCGCCGCCACTTAATTTATACCATTTGATAACATAGTGACATTGTACAATGCGATTCCGTTATGGCATGTTGTTGCTCTGAGGCAACATACAGAGCAATTTCCCATTGGATATATACATTTAAATAAAATTATATTAAAAACATTCTCACTCATGTTCACTTACATTTTGAATCTATTTTTCACTGAATGGGAAATGACGATGATTTTTCGGGACGGTTTTTTTCAGAGCTGAAACAACTGACATGGACGCGCTGCATGATGGCCGGGAGGATTCAGAATGGAAAACTAGTTGTCCTAACTAATTGTAAATTTCCTGTTGGTTTCTTTAGGGTCTTCCCTTCGCTATAATAAATTAAATAATGGTACAATATATTTTGTGTGAGTGTGGAAGGCCAGAAATGGGTATGTTACCTAGACGCAACATTGTGTAATGGAGGGTTATAGCCCAGTTAATTAAAACAGCTAAAACTTTCATTGTGTTTGCCCTTACAATGTTCTGGTTTAAATCCCCCTAATCCCATTCTTCCCATTTCCTTGGTAGTGGCCTGGGATTGTTGTATATTAAACTGATGGTTATTTTCATGTCTTTGAACTCTTATATTCACAAACGTGTCCCAAAACGATGATTGGCAGGCTGGTAAAGCAAAAACTCATACGTTAAAACCTCACAAGATTAGGACATTTATTGGCAACATCATGTTTCAGTTTAACGCAAGATGCAATTTAATTCATACATATAATATGAAGAACGTATCCACTGTAGTTTTGTGTAATGTTGCAGTTTACGTGGGCCTACTGTTGGGCTCTCTGAAACTCGGTGATGACCGGGTTCCCCCTCCTCAGCGCCACTTCTATGAAGCGTCCAATAGATGGCACACTCATACCAGTTTGTGTACATGCGATAGCCCTTCTTTAGTAAGAGGTGGACGGCTCAAAATTAAAAGCCAAGACAAGCCAAGTTTATATAATAAAGGGGAGGTCTTTCCATTGCGACAGTAATTTAAGATATCGAAAATACTATCTGTATACAATTAAATTAGCTTCACATTTCTTCTTCCAAGCCATCATAAGACTCAAAATAATTTTTTTCATTCAGCTACTTGTAACAGCTAGCAAGCTTGCAACTGCACAGCTGGCAAATCAAGGATGTGAAGTTGAAGGTCATGACTTACCTCATCTATTGATCCATTGATTTATTAATGTATTTATGGTTGCATTTGCCAAGTAAACTAGATATGCAGAGTCCCTTATGACTATGCAATAGTAGAACAATGCCATGGTGTCAAGAAGCCAATTGAAGCCAATGTTCTGAGAAGGGTCAGCGGTTGAATATAGAACTGAACGGAATGTCCCCTTGTGGATCTGTGCTCCCCTACTGTGCAAATCATACAGAAATATTTTTCCTCCTGGGAAACCGTCCCCATGTTCATTTGCAGTGGCGCCCACAGACCTTTGATGAAAATTGATATGATGGAGTGTCACTGCTCTGTCACCCCATTCTGATGTAAATGACCTTGGCTGTTGTTCTAAACGGGAGCTTTTTTCAGATCCCCCCTCTGCGTGCCTCTTAACCTCACGCTGGACTTCGTCCAAAGGTCTGTCTTCCTCACGTCTAATTATATCTCTTTACTTTGATTTTTTTTTCTTCAAATATGTCCCCCTCCTCCCTCTGGTCCCAGTAACCCCCAACCCCTCCCAAGCTCCTCCAGTTCCCATCCCATGTGTCAATGCCTTGCCTATCCCACTCTGAGAAATATTCAGAATTCCAGCACTGATAATATAATCTACCCCTCACAGCGCAACAATACTCCTGTTGTTCCACCCCCACCCCCCACCTCCCAGCTGCACATGTCCTCTGAAATTCAAACCAAAATAACTTTATTGGCATATAAAGCAAAGCATAGGACTTGTGCAGGGCCCAAGCATTTTATACACCAAGACAAAATGATTGCAGTACAATTAAAATGGAACCCTTTTCATTCACTGTTGTTCGAGAGAGAGGCAGGCTACATGTATCATATTTCTGTTTTGCCTTATTGTTTGACTGAGGAGTTGACGCTGTGGTCAGTGTTTCTCTCAGTGTGCAGCCCCTCCATTTCCCCTTGTCTAAGGACCGCATGTCCCCTCCACGGGACTCCAGGGTTGCCCCATTTTAACATCCTGTCTAACATGCAACTGATAACCAGAACTCCAGTTCTGTAGGTTATGTATTAACCGGGAACAGGCCAAGCCAGGACATGGGGTGAAAAAAAGCCTTTGTAGAACTTTGTCTTGGGAAACATAGCCTTTTTATAGGTTCAGCTTTGAAATCATTTCCATCTATCTTGCTTCCCATAGCATTTCTCCCCCCTGTGACTTCTGGCCCTCTTGGTTGTAAATAGTGCCTTGTTGAGGATTGGGGGCAGACTGACTTCAGGTCAGTCATTTTAATGTGAACTGCAGGGAATGAGAGTGGCGAAAGTGGAGAGAGAGGCCCTGAGTTCCTGTTGTTGTGGGGTGGGAGTTTCCCGCGATACAGCCTGAGGGAAACGCCAGAGGATGTCTTCTTCCTGAGCGACCAAGAGCCCAGCCCTCCCAGTCTTTCCCCTGCCTGTGAGTCAGTGTGTGTGTGGAAAAGCTGGCATTTGCCTTCAAATCAGCCCAGTAAAGTAGCAGTAATAATGTACTCTGTATCTAAATGGCAAAAATACACTGAATGCTCGGAGTGACCAAACAAGAAGCGCCTCTCTGACTGAATTGTTCGTTCTCCCTTTTTCCTTTTGCAGCTGTGAGACTACAGGTCCCAGCACACTATCTGCAGGAGGTATGAGATTAAATAATGTCAGCCAATGGCTTTGAACTGGGATGCATATGGCTGGTCGCCCCAGCTCAGTGGTTGTCAATGGCAACGGTCTTCTCCACAGAGGTATGAGCTGAACAGCTGTCAGAGAATCCCATAGACCACTGCCGGGGGGTCACATGGTCTCCTCCTGACCAACCACCTCCTCCCCTCCCTGTCGCTCGCTCTCCCTGAGTCTCATGCTCCTGTGCCTATACTGCGAGGGGGGAGGGGAGGCATGGGAGGAGGGAAGTGGAGGGAGGGGGGGGAGGTTGAAAGAGGGAGAGGAGAGGGGAGGCAACAGGCCAGCTTACAGCGAGCGAGAGAGAGTGAAAGAGGGAAAGAGAGGGGTATTCTTTGCGTTCCTTCTGCCAGAGTGAAGGAGTGGGGATTACCAGCCGGAGACACGACACGAGGAGAGGGGACAAGAGGGGAGGACAGAGAAGACTTTTCGCCAGATAGCGGCAGCTGTCAGAGACAGGGAGCGGGGGGACGAGGAAGGAGCAAGGGGAGAGGGGAATCATGCCGTTCTGGAGGGGCGCAGCGGCGCCTTCCCCGGCTGTCTCGCGGGACGGTGGCAGCCCCTTCTGAGGGAGGGGATGGCGAGGATCTGTGCGGTTACGCTGCACTGCGCTCAGTGCCATGCCCGGGGCTAGGAGCCAGAGGGAGCCTCGCTGAAGACATGGCCCAGGTGAGGGGGTCACCCGCAGGGGGTCCGCTCCCCACACACACCCCACGGCTTACAGCACTGCCCCATTCATTCAGCCCACTCTGACAGGAGCACATAACCACACAAACCAAACAACAGACAGCGCAGCAGGACACCGCTGTACTCACTCACAGCTTTTGCTGATAAACTTCACTCTGTGTGTGTGTGCTGTCTCTGTAGTGCTTTACACCACTGTACTTAGATGACTGATGATACCGGAAAGGGCTAGTTGTTTTACTATATTTTTGTGACTCTTACTACTCTGTGGTTTATAGGGATGGGGGAGTGCTGGAGCAGAGAGTTAAACCGGATCTTGATTACCATATGTTGCTGTCTCGTTATAATTAGCAATTAGCGCACAACAATACCGATTGACATGGGAATTTGTCATGCTAATTCGGGCTTGCTTTTGCTAGGTGACTGCGCTCTTGTGAGCGGGGTGATAGTTTGGAACCACTGAAGTGTGGCTTTCACCTGTTATTCCTGTGTGGTCGAAAACACTGTGGGGTTTTTTTGTACTGGTGTACACCCAGCCTTTAATAGTGAAAGTGATGAGTGGCTCTCTTGTTTCTTTGGTCCCGGAGGCCATATGACACACTGGCTTCATGGTCAGAAAGGATTTTGCCACTGAGAGCAGAAGTCAGGTGGGCTGTGGTTTAGTAGCTGCCTCTGAGGACATTGACTGTGCAAGTAGTTGAACCAGCTGCTTCATAAGTGTGTGTGAGAAAGGGTGTGTGCGCATATGTGTGTGTGTGTGTGTGTGCGCGTGTGAGTGTGGATGTATGAGCAAGAAACATGAAACCGTGACTGTGCATGTAACAGAGATTTGTTTGTGGCGGTTAGTATATGCGTTCCTGTGAGAGTGGGTTTGCGTGTGGGATGACTGTGGTTTAGGGGTCATGGTTTCTGTGTGCTTGTTTGTGTCTGCGTTTGAGAGCATGTGCCTCCGTGTGAATGAAGGCGTGGCTTGGTCACCTGGTTTTCAGACTGAGGATCTCAGACTTTGCTTTTGTTTGTGACCCTGTCTCTGTGTCAGCCACCTGTGGCTATTGCACTGTGTGAGGTGGAGTAACCTCAATTTACAGCCATGGAAGTACTAAGCTCTAACCCCAAAATAAGTTTTTTATTTATTTAGAGCCCTTCAAGACACCCATGAAACATTTGTTTGGAGTGCTACATAAGCTATTGAATTTATCCCTTGGATAAATATATTAGAATAGATCAAAATGTTGGGAAAAAGATGATCAAATGAATAAAAAATAGCACTGAGCTGTGCAAAGCACTTAAAATGTAATGCTGAACAAATTAGGAAAAGAACGCACATTTGAGTTCAGATCTCCCACTATAAGGCATAAGCCATGAAATAAAATCCGGACAACTCACAGCAACTGCCAAGTGCAAACAGAAAGGAAAGCCCTCTATGAGAGAGAAGTGGGAACCCTCAGTGGTTCCACTTCATACACAAATACTGACAATGACAACATTGAAAGATGAGAAGCGATTAGAGCTTCCTCTCCCACTGCGTCTCGCCCTTCATCCCTCCTTGCTCTCTCTCTCTCTCTCTCTCTCTCCCCCCTGTCACTCCCTCCATCCCTGCACCCTCTCTCCCTGTGTCTTATCCTCTGCCCCTTTGTTTTTTCCTCCACCCCTCCATCTACCCACCTCCCCTTCTGTCCCCGCTCTCTCTCACCTCTCGCCGTGCCTCTCCCCCTGTTCTTCCACCCTCCCTCCTTCTCTCTTTCTCCCCTTTCTCTGCGTCTCTCCCTCCATCTCTCTGCCCTGTCTCTTTCTCTCTCCCTGCCTCCCTCTCAGTGTCCATTTCTGTCCCCAGCTCATCCCTAGCATGCAGGGCCACACACAGGCACGCTGCCATCTCCATTGGATACCTGTCTGCGGAGGTCTGTTAGAGCCATGTGTCGTGATGGAGGTGGCTGTTTGTCCGTGCGTGATGAACGGGGTGGGAGGTGAGCCGAGAGACTAGCCACACCCTCCCAGTCCCCCCTCCCTCCCCTCTCCTGTTGAGCGTTTTGTGGCCGTCAATTACCTCATCCCTCTCTCTCTCTCTCTCTCTCTCTCTCTCTCCCTCTCTCCTGTGCGCGTCTCGACCTCCCTCTGGGGCCTGGTTGTAAACAGCAGACCGAGGAGCCAGGTGCTTCCACATTCTTCTCCTTTAAGGATGAATTATGCATTGTCAGTTCGGGAGAGGACAACTACAATCACCTTGTTTGGGTGACGTTAGCCCCCCAGTATAGAGATGATGTCACTGCCTCTGAGCATACATCTGTGCGTGTGTGTATGTGCGTATATGTGGCTGGTTACCATCTCTGTGCTCACTGGTCCTGAAACCCAAGACAATCACATACAGATTTGCACTCATAGAGAGTATAATTGTCATATTTTTAGTTCATGCTACAACAATATGAAATAATATGCCGCCTGCATAATTAATTACTACTCAAGCATAACACAGTGCACTCCTCTTACAGGAATCACTGACGAAAGAATCAGTTGTTTTCAATGATGAAATTACATTAGAGAAATGTGATTCTTATGAAGGAGGTGCACTGTAATGGAATAATTTAATAGACTGGTTTTCTTTGTGATTGGATGTGAAATGAGATGTGGATGTGTATTGGATGTGGTTGTGTACTCTGTTCCCTGAGCAAAAACAGCAGCGTGTTTGCCTTGATGGCACTGGTGCTGGGCTGATGCAACACACTAGATCGTAAGGGTTTCTCACAGGGAAATCATCAAGATTTAGGCCACTCACATATTTAGGGTTTGTTTGCAAACAGATCCCAGTGAAAGTGTATTGTTTCTGATGTGCAAAGCTGGAAATAGGAGCTGTCTTTTTTTTTTTTTTTAAAAAAGGCTTCATAATCACACAAGAATCTATATGGAAGATGTAGGCCAAAATTCACCATACGGTAACTTTGCAGATGCTCCTTACAGTGCTCTTACCTTATATTATGTCACTACTCAAAATGAAACATAAAGTATGCTGGGGTTAGCTTGATGTTTTCGGTGTGTGTGTGTGTGTGTGTGTGTGTGTGTGTGTGAAGCTCTGCTGTAGTGCTTCAGCATGTCAGGATGGCTCAAAGGACGGGCACCATGTGGGTTTCTGTGGGCCACACAGGAAACAACAGCAAACTGGGGACCACATCCAGCACACATTATTATGACATGCACAAACAGTTAAGGAAGTTTGCTTTAAATGCCATTAATGTTACGTAATAGAATTGAGTTAAAGTATTTTAAAATATTTGCAGTTTTATTATATTTCAACGTCACACACACACACACACAAACATACACAAACGTGCACACAGTGATTGCTAAGAGAAGCAGCTCACAGCAGGACAGGAAGTGGCAGATTATATAAAGTGTCTGTGTGAGCGGATGCAGTGCAGTGACCGTACCGGGCCGGGAGGCTGGAACCAAGCCCCCTGTCCACTCTCCCCAGTCCCCCTGCCCGAGGCCACACTGCAGCCCATCCGCTCTGTCCAATCACGCTCCAACTCCCTCGCCACGGTCGCAGCGCAAACCCCCATCCGCACCCCGGGGAACAGGCTCGGTTAAGATAGCATCTTGACTTCGCTGTGAACTCCTCTCTGGTGGATGGCGGTGAGTTATCGAGGATGATGTGAGGGCCAGACGGGCCCTGGCTCCCATCTGTTGAATGGGCTCACTGTTCTGGGTTAATGGCTGTAAAACGCTCCCAGGCAGGCAGTGCGAGGGTGAGAGTTGAGGACGAGGCCGCAGATGTGAGTGGTGTCTCCTCGGCTAATCCAGCCCCAGGGCTGGCCTCTGAGGTGCTCTCACGGAATGTGACCAAGGAGTGAGCACTGAGTCACCGAAAGCGACCACTGGACAAACACTTGGTGAGGCTTGGAGGAAGCCCCTGTAACCGTGCTGTTGCATTGGTCCCTCGATATGCCGTTTCAGTGATGGGGTGGCAAGCCAATGGCCAGCAGGGGCCTAGATCTTGGCTTGTTTGTCCCAGCTAGTTGTGAGTGGAATAGAGAACAGCGTCCCCTAAGTCTCTCTGGAGTCTGCCAGGATGTGATTGGCTGTGTCCGAGAGAGAGAGAGAGAGAGAGAGAGAGAGAGAGAGAGAGAGAGAGAGAGAGAGAGAGTCGGTGAAGGCCCTAAACCCTGGAACAGGTGCTCTAATCTGCAGTGTCGCCAGGGCCACACTCCCACCCTCATATCCCTTCAATGTGCTTCTAATTTCACACTCCAGCCGGACATGAGAGGGACATGAGAGGGAAGGACAGGAATATTTATGATCCTCCCCTGTGCCTTTGTGGAGCGGAGAGCACAAACCCTGTGAATGAGTAGTGTGGAGAAATGTTCTTCAGTGCTTTGTATAACCTCTGGCAGGTAGACTAAGTGCAGATTTTTCATTTTAAAGTGGTATAATATCCCTTCTAGGCTTCTATGTGTGGTATTTTTCATTGATATATCAACTGGATTAGGACTGCATCCTGAATTGCTGGGGGTTTCTGTAGCAGGTCTATGGATTGATAATATGTGTCAAGACTGCCTGGCTGTGATGCTTTAATGGTTTGTTGCCCCTGATCATTATCGAACATGTGTTCACACATACATTTCACATGGATACTCTGTCTCAGCTTGGAGGCCTTATTGGTTCATAGCTTGTTCTTTTTTCTGTGGCCTGTAGCGCCTTTACATACATGGAAAATCCCTGAACATGACTCCTGTCATTCTCTCAGCTGTTACCCCAGTGCAGGTCTGTACCTCTTATTGCCAAACAGACACATTTTTTTCAAAGCCTCTGCTGTAACAGGGCTGAGTATTCACCAGAGTAAGCATGGAGTCAGTGTACCACTGTGGAGGCCAGAATCCACACAGTAATACAGCACTACAGAAGGAGCCCTACAGATTCATTCAAATGTTGCCTGACAGAGTTAACCCTTCTGAGACAGAGTCAGTGACAGTGACAGATGAAGGAGCACAGTTCCGAATACATTAGCAGCACTAGCATTTCCCAGGGGTCCCTGGGAGAGAAGCAGAGGAGCGCCAGAGTCCACTTGGAGGGTTGTGTGATTACTGAAGCCGAATTTGCCCCTGTTGACAGCTCTGAGGCAATATCAGAGGCTGGAAGCACAAAGAAAGAGCAAAGACTGGAAGATCTGGAAAGATCTCCAGCTCCTGCTGATGCCTCTGGGTGCTACTATCCTACTAGTGAGTCTGTGATCTCAGCTCGTCAGGCCTGTGGAGAGACTGTCGCACAGCAGTGGTAAATTTAAATTCACGCTGTGCGACCTCGGTGGGAAAGTACAACATAAAGCCCTGCGGTTGCAGTCTGCCAGCATGCACTTTTAGCAGCTGTGTAGCATAGTGGTAAGGAGCAGCACTTGCAACCAAAAGGTTGTTGGTTTGGTTCTCCACTGGGGCACTGCTGCTGTACCCTTGGGAAAGGTACTTAACCCATAATTGTCTCAGTAAATATCCAGCCGTGCAAATAAAAAGAAAATTGTAACCTATGTAGGTTGCTCTGGATAAGAGTGCCTGCTAAATGCCAATAATGTAATGGACTTGTGTAAAGTACATCTTCTTTCTCTTTCCTCCCCTCCGCACTGCAGGGCACCTGTGCCTGAACTTAGGCAAACGCACGGGGGTGTTTCTTTGTTGACCTCTCAATTTGCATTGACTGTGCTTTTGTTGCAGCCTTACCAGCGAAGCCCTTGTGATCTCAGTGGGGAGGGTGCAAGGGCAACTCTGTGAGGGTGGTGGAGCAGACGCCAGGGCTGGGCTGCCGGAGAAAAGGCCAGGCTGCTCTGTGTCATTTCGCCTGTCTCTCCCAGCACTAGAGCTTGTTCTTATTGGATGATACTTCATAATAACCATCTATGGTATGCGAGTTTCAGTCATACTGCACTGAGTGTGTGTGTGTGAGAGAGTGATGTGAGACAGAGAGAGGGGCTGGAGCTGAGAGGTTTAAGATGCTCAGCCTGTCCACGGCCAATTGGCCATCGCCGGCAGCAGACAATGGGCAGATTGTCTCGGGAAAGTAGGACGATCGTCTCGAGGAAGTAAACAGCTCCTGCTCAGCTCACGAGCACAGCGCATTACTAACCTTTTACACACTGATTGGGTGTGGGGGCCATCGGGGGGGCCTAAAGGGAAGGCTTTGCGGTGCCTTGTAAAACATTATGCCATTATGTCACTATTACTGTAGGTTGAAATCACAAATATGAAAATTCTGATTAAACTGTCTGAGAGGATAAATTAACAGAATGGGGATTACAAGTTTTGAAAAAATAGCACAATAGGTAAGGATCCAATTATTATGCTTAAACTTTTTGATATTGATTTGGACCAACTAAATGTTACCACTTATAATGAGGTTTATTTTGCCAAGCGAGCATGATACATTTTTAATTTCCACATTGTAGCTTTGTAATCTGTTTGCTTTTCGAGCTTCCTGATTTTCTCATCAACTTGCAAGCTCAGCCTGCTGAACAACTTTAATAACAGTTGTGATGGTAATCATATGCCCGTGGGAATAGATGCAAAATAATGCAATAATGTATTCAAAGTATTCAATGTGAAATATTCAAACCATGGTGCGGCACTGTAACAGCAGAGAGATACAGTTGTGGGAAAGAGCCGAGAGGGCAATTGGAGAGGTACAACAGAGAGATGCGGCACAGAGGGACAGCAGTCAGCAGGCCAAAAGTGCAGAGTTGCAGTGTCTGCTGCCGCTTCTGTTAGCAGAATCAGAATGCGCTTCTAAGGATGACTGTTGCCTGTAACTGTGTTTGAATGCACTTAAATTACCAGAAACATTTAGTAACACATCCCATAGAAACCTTTCCAGTTAGTGAAAGAAGGACATGCCGTAAACAAGCACTGGACCAGCAGTGTCTCAGACAGGTGTCCTATGGATTTAATCACATAAAGAGGTGAGAGTGGTGTAAAGGGTTGTGAGGGGGAAGCTGTGCTGGGCAGATTGAATCAGCTGCTCCTCCTGCTGTTCCCTTTGGGTGAGAGTGTTTAAGTAGAAGAGCTCCAGGTAATGTCTCTGCGCGGCAGTGTGCACTCATGTGCGTGTCCGTGCACCCTGGCCTTGCTCACCTACCATTTACTTAATTTGCCATGTCCAAGGTCCCTCTACCAGGATGGTAGGTCTGACCTCCAGGTTCCTGCTGGAATCCACTGACCACGAGCGCGAGGTGGGAGCTGGGACAGAGGCAATCAAATGCGCATTGGGAGCTTCTGCTGCCCTCCAGTGGACATATTGTGCAACTGAAATTCATTTTCTAAACCACCAGGATTATATGGATTATATGTTTAGGAAAATCCCCCCAGCGTACAGTAAACAGACAGACAGATGGATGTTAGCCCCACGCCACAATAAAACAGATGTTCATTTTTTTGTCTTAATTGTGTTTACATGCAAATGCAAATTAATTTTTGCTAAAACTGCTTAAGGACGCTTCCTCTTCAGTGCCAGCATCACTGCTACCAGTCTCTGGGGATTTAATTAATGAGTAATTTACAAGAGGTTACAGATCCCAGATCAGGGGGTAGTGAAAACACATATGTGGGCTGTACAGCACTGAGGAGACAGATTCAAGCCTGGAGTTAGTGGTGAGGATGGTGTCAAGAAACATCTCTTCAACGCTCAAATGAGCACCACCTCAAGCAACTTCTTTTGTCTTAAACTTTGTTTTCCTTCACTAAAAAAAACAGATCTAATAGTTTAATGCACTCATATCTCTAGCAGCTAGCTTCTACCTTGTCTGGCCAACTATTGAAACCTGGTCATGCAGTGCTTATAATACTGCTGACTCCTTATATGGCTTTTTGCTTGTGTTGTGCTCTGCCTCACTTGTTGCTTTGTGAGAAAAGCATCTGTCAAATGAATAAATGTAATGTAAATGTGTGGGAGCAACAGACAATTATGATGAAGTGGTCTCAATCAGGACAGAGACCCAGTCAGGACATTGCTAGTTCAGTGCCCGCCACATGCAAAGTCACAAGAGTTTATCCCTATGCCATATCGCTTTCCTGCTAACGCCATGTCTAGACAAGCTTTTTGTCCTTGCTGTTCCAGGGCAGGGGTGTGTTAATGTAATGTAAGGACTTGCATATTTTCCCCATTGCTAATATTTGAAATGAGCATAGTTTGTCACAGGAATATGAAGTGACCTCCACTTTGGCATAACATTGTAAGTATGCTTAGTGTAATGTTTATTGGCCATGATGGCAGGAAATGAGAGCAGTACAGACACCCTAAGAACTGGAACAAAAAACAGTCCTCTGTCACTTCACATACAGGGTGATCTACGTCTGTGTAACCATCATTAGTATATAGCAAAGTGCTTATTATGTTTAGACAAAAATGACCCATTCCACAAGGGACGCATATCACAATGACATAAGAGTCATTCAGGGAAGTGAAGCAAAAAGGATGAGGCAATATCACTTTGTGCACATTGTTGTTTTGTTAAACTACACGTCACATTGATTTTATTTGACCTAATATGAATTGAATCAACATGATATAATGTCATAATGATAGGCTACCTAAATGTAAGGCGTATTAAATGAAACAGGAGAGGACTGGGAACCTTCTACCATAACAACTGATCCAGGACAATTTTCCACCCCTTAACCTGACTCCAACTCTGGGCACTGATCTCGCAACAGCACTTGGAGTCAGGATTCATCTCCAGAAAGTCCTATCACCAGACAAAGTAGATCCTGTTTGTCCTGTTGGCAAGAGAGACCTAAGAGACCCAGTGGTGTGGGGTGGTGGGGGTTCTCCTCTCCGGGTTCCATACGGAGAGGGGGAAGTGCCACACACAATGAGGCGGCACCTGGCAGGGCAGGGTCAGGACAGGAAGTGGGGTCGGGCCCAGCGAGCTTCCCCTTTCTCTGCCCCACAGGAAGTCCTGCCGAAAGGAAAGACAGGACAGCATTAAAGCGCAGGCAGCAGACGAATGAGTAAGTGCACGGCCGTCGGAAAGGAAGTGATGATGTTTTTGCTGTCTAAGCAGAGGGAGATTCGGGGGAAATGTGTGACAAACTCGTCTGCAGTTACATAGCTGTGACTGGATCTGATGTCAGCGTGTATGGAAACTTTTGAGGCGTTTGCGATTAGGTTTCAAGATATCCGTCTCTGATCAACAGAGGGCTTTTGTATTTTGAGCAGACCATGCTGATCACGTATTTCTGGTAAGCAACAGCAATCGTCTGGCATTGTTGCAGTTGCTGTGGTGTTTCCTGTGTGCACTCTGTTTCCCCCTGCAGGCGGTTGTTGGTACTGCAGGCACAGGGGGCTGTTCTGATGGACTGGGACACCTGGGCTCCAGCAGCACTGAGCAGGCCATTGTGAGCAACCTGAAGAAAATTCCTTCTCTTCTGTCTGAGCACTTATCTGCCACATGGCCCCCTTAAGCTGCCTGCAATCTATCCGGCTTTTGTGCAATGCTCCAGTGCACATAGCTGACTGTAGAGGGGCTGGAGAGGAGAAGCAGTGAGGCGAGGGAGACAAGGAGAGCAAACTATGTCCTAGCTAGGGATTCCTATATGTTTTGAGTTTTCTGTGTATTTGTGCATGTTAAGACTGTGTGTGTGTGTATGTGTGTGTGTGAGTATGTGTGTGTTTTTGGCAGCGAGTTCTCACCGTAAGTGCCACGCCTCGCCCAGTGCACAGACAGCCGCGCTGGCACCGCGCAGTGACACCGTGCGACCTCGGTGACTCACCCTCCCCAGAGCTGTCCGCCTCGCGTTTCTGCGGCCACTTATCATGCCGTTATCAGGAGTTTTTTTGCGGCACTCTGTTTGAGAGGATCAGTGAGAAATAGGGAGAGATAAGGGGCCACAGGAGTGAATGAAACAGCTGTGGGAGCCGGAGGAAGGGGGCTGGGCAGAAGGCTCGGGCCGCCGCCTGCAATAACAGACCCGCCTGGAAGCAGGGGCAGGGAGCAGGGTGAGCAGTGTGTCACACACACCAGAGGCGGCTGTAACAGCGGTGCCTCAGAGTACAGCGTTACCAATCCTTACCATTCACCATGGTTTTAATATTGAGGAAACAAACTGATTCTACTTTCTTACTTATCGCTAAAGCTAAATATTTATACACCACCTGACCCTTCCATAACTTGCTACTAAAGCACAAATGCAAGCTGTCCTGTGAGAATATTTTGTATTGTGTTTCAGCGTAATATCTACACATAAAACACCAAAGAATGCTGAGCTATAGTGTGCGAGGATATGGATATTGGAACATGACAGGGCCCGCACACAATCACAAGTACTTCTACATGGCAATTCTCACAACAATGAGAGTGTGTCAACTAGAGAAATGATATGAAAAAGAAGTTTTAGATCTCAGTGTTCTCTTGGCCGGACCAGCTGTCCAGATAGATATCCCCTCCAGAGAAGGGAAGTCACCCCTCTCACCCCCACGGGGGGATTTACGGCCTGCTGTTAAATCCCACGGGACAGGATCACCCATCCTGCCCCCTCTCCTCACAAGAGCGCCAGGAGTTCCTGTGTGTCAACAGGCCGGGGGACTGACTGGGGCATCGGCACTGACATCTTACTTACACATTTGTGCGCACATGCACACATGCGCACGAGAGACTCTGGTGGAGAGCTTGAGTGATATTAGCGCAGTGAGATTTGATTGAATATGAGGTGGAGGCGATAAGAGGCCCTCTATTCAATCACGGAGGAAAGGAAAGAAGACCCAGGAGAGACTAGGACAGGGTATGTTGCATCTGTATGAGCCAGGGAAGCGCCTTCTCCACCCGCCTGAGACGCCACAAAGTGTAACTGTATCAAAGTATGAGAGAGTGTGTATTAAGTTAAAGCGGTACTATGAGAAGAGTGTGAGGATGACAGGGGCGCTTACAGCAGGAGCCAGGTTTGGGCTGATGGAGGGAGCTACAAAATTCAATTACGCTAAAAAGCCTGAAATTGAGGGATCAGTAACTGAAGGGGGTGGAGGATGAGTAACAGGATGGAAAAAAGCAGCCCTGATGGAATTAAAAGAAGGAGGGTGAGTTTAAAGAGGCTGCCTAATGTAAGGCAAGAGTCATGAGCACCAGCATCTTCACTTGATCTATACCAGAGAGAAATCCACTGCAATGATCTCCCAGTTTATCATTTATTACTGAGGCCATTGCCACAAGGATGATGAGGAGAAGGAGAGGTGGATGTTATTTTGTTATTTATGAATGAAACTACTCTTCCTTCACAGAAATATCATGCTGTGGTGCTATGCAACAAGTGACTGTGTCCGCGCCTCTTTCGCTGACCAGCTGCCCCCCACCCCAACCAACACCCCCCAACTCTTTTACCTCAAGGGGCAGTGGGAGTGTCACCCCACGTCAGTGTCACTCTCAGTCTCGCGCCATTGACCCCAGACAACGCTCTCACCCACTAAGCAAAGGCACGCTCCAGCCTTCACCACAGACACATTCTCTGTCCCGTCCCTGTCAGCTATACTCTCACAAATTTCAGTATCATACCCCTGTCAATAGCGAAGCACTTCCAACAATCTACAAAGGGAAAACTCAGAAACTCAGGGTCAGAAATGGCAGCTCTGATGATCTTTTCATTAAATCCAGTATCCAATCACAGTAGGACACACAAACATCTCGGACATTTGCACTTGGCTCATACAGTAGAGCTTTCCTCCACGGGACTCCTGACACACACCGTGGAGTCTGTGCGTGCAGACTAAACAGACCCAGTGCAGCCTGGTGAAGACAGCCGAAGCCTGGCCTCCAGGTCACCCCGCTCCATCAATAATTCAGGCTCTATTTTGCTCAGCTGATTTCCGAGTCAACACCTCAGACGAGGGGAAACGGAAGAACCCAAACACTTCAGGCGTGGGACATTGTGCTAAGCTGAGTGATTTATTCATGTCCAGCAGCGGCAGGTACATGGGAGGGGGAGCGGACTTAGAGTCAGGAGATGGGGGCTGTGAGGGCATCAGTCAAAATGAAGATCTGAGACAGGTCGCCCATAACACCCCTGGCCTCTCCAAAATGGAAACATTTACTCCTAAATGTCACTCCCTCTTTGTTTCCCTTCGACTATATGTCCTTCTCATTGGACCTCACCTCCAACCTATTTATGATTTAGATTCATTTTATTTACAATTTTCAAAAGCTGAAGTCTGCTCAGTAGATCAGAAAAAGACATATAAAAAGTACACGTAAGTATACACATAAGAATGAGTACATCACTCTGAATCCCTAAAACTCCAGCCCAACACTTGTTGATGCAGCTTGTTCACAGACTTCTACTTTGAGTCTGGAATTAGACTCAAGCAAACACAAACATAAGATAAAGCCCCAGCTGGCTGACCCAGCACAGCATCACCACTCTTCCCTGACATTACTCAGAATCAGATCTGTAACACATGGTGTCACACTGAATGCTGGTGTCTGCTTAGATCAAGACGACTGCTTGGGCTTTGTCTGTAAACCAGGGTTGCACTTTTCCTGGGAAAAAATAGCATCTGTAGTATTTCTATCTACCTCTGTTTGCTGTGAATAGCAATACTAGCTGTGAGGGAGAACCTTCACCTCTTTCCCAAAAACTTTTTTGACTGTTTAATAGTTAGTTAATTGTTGTGTAATTGAGGATCTCTGGTTGTGAAATCTGATGGATCTCTCCTACTGTAAAGAGGGTTATCCATCTTCCCTTTTCTCATTTGATAATGTTAACATTATTTTAGGCCCAATTGTGTTGATGCTGAGGTTGTACTGTGTTTGTGTGTGTGTGTGTGTGTGTGTGTGTGCATGCATGTATATGTGAGTATGTATGTGTGTGCCTGTGCATACATGTGTTTATGAGTGTGTGTATGTATGTATTTATGTTTGTGTGTATGTGTGTGTATACATGTATTTAGGTGTGTGTGACTGTGTGTGACTGTGGGTGCGTGTGTGTGTGTGAGCGCGCTTGTATACATGTGTTTATGAGCGTGTGTGGGTGTGCGTCTGTGTGTGTGTGTGTGTGTGTCTGTGTGTGTGGTGCAGAGAGACCGTGAGTGTGATTTGAAGACGTGGCCGGTGAGGAAGTGGGCCGCGCAGGCGGTGTGGCTCGCTCTTGCGTGGGTAGCTCAGACTCTCTTCCTCAGAGCTGCCCTCCTCCCCTCGGCTCGGCTTTGAAGTGGCTCTCGGCCCGCGCTCTAATCGCAGCCACATGGCCGTGTGCTTTGAGCCTCCGGGCTCTGTCCGCCACACTCGCTCCACGGTGCGGCCGGGCATGGGCCTCCCCCCGGCCTCCCCACCAGCGTGCTTTTAATGAGACTCCTCTGCTGTTTTTAACATCACTCCGCAGTGGCCCAGCTCTCCCTTTACCCTCCTCCCTCTTCCCCCCATCTCCAGCTCCTTTATGCAGTCTTCTTTATCTTCTTGTGTCGGTCTGTTTGTTTTTCCTCACTGTGTGCTACTTTGATTGTTTGCCCTTGTCTCAGAGGGAGTAGTATTGTTAGCATTCCCCATTTGACAATGGGTAATAGTAACACCAGAGAAGTCACAGATTAAGCACAAGATTCAACCCAGCTGCAATGCAGTTTCTCCTTCCAATGAAGGAATTAATTTTTAATACTTATTTACTCTCATTAAAATAAATTACATTCATTGGCATATATTGGTCCACTTTTGTAGTAAGTTGGATTGATGCATGTTTCTGAATACAATGCTTGACTTACGCTTCCTTGAAAACAAGGACAATGGTTACATGCCACACCGTATGTGCTACTCCAACTGTACTCCAGTATAATATGTTAAAAATATACTTTATGCAGTATCTTGATGTCTGGGGCAATTAAACACTACACTCCTCATAAATTCATACTCCCTGCTGCCCAAACGCGCGCTGTGTTCCAGGGTATAAAATTAACCGTCCCTGTCTTTGAATCGCCCAGTTTTCCTCAACCCAATTTTTTACCCCTGTTGGGAGACCCGGCATATCTTCTGGGACATGACGATTTTGAACACAATTACTTTTCCCGGCACTCTTCCCACTCCACTCCCCGTGTTATGATTAATTCAGTTCCCGTCACTTTGAGACGGACTTCCCCAGTGTGATGCCGGGCACCCCTTCCCCCTTTTCCTCCCTCTTGTCCCTCCTTATCTACTCGATCGCTCCAGCACGGTTCCTCTACCTTTTTAGTTTCCCTTGATGCATTTTTCCTATTTACACGTGTTTTGCTTTGGTGGCCTTGGACACAGCGACGGACACTCCCTTGTGGACACGCGTCACGGTGGCCTTACAATAATACGAGCGCTAAGTGAAAAAAGAGCGGCCAGAGGGAGCTAATGCGCCCCTTGCAATCAGACAGGCCCCATATTACGAGAGGCGAGGGAGGGAACATGTTGCTAGCAAGGCGGGCGCTTAGCTTGGCGCACAGATTTTCTCAGTGCGCCCCTATCTCGTCTGGCTCAGTTTAGCGGGCGGGCTGAGGGAGAGAGGGATTTACACTGAAGCAGTCCGCGCAGAGGAGGGGGGTCATACCAAACAGCCCAAACAACGGAAAAGAGGGGGGTTTGTAAGGAAGGAAACTTAAGAGGTGAAGGCTACCGTGCACCGCTTCTGGACTACCACTCGCGTGTTCTTTTACAGCGCCCTTATGCGTTTTTCATTGGTTTAGTGTTTGTTTCTGTTTCAGTAGCAACTTAGTAGGCGCAAATTCCTCCTCCTCTTTTCTGCAAAACAATCCGAGCTGTCCAATGAATGGAGTTGCTTTTTGCCTTGTTGGAATTCCACCCTACACAGAAACAGAAGTAAGTCCTCATTAAAGGGATTTTGCCGTCGTGTGTGAAATTGCTCCGTGTCGGTGTTGTTGTGTCACGGAAACTTGCATTGCATGAAATGTGAACATTTGGATTGGCCTTGGTTATAGATAACTTGTCTTTTCCCCCCGAGTTAAATAATGTGACCATAGAGCATGATGTCCTAAGAGGATTACGGCATGTACACACATGGAGAAGGGCCGCCGTACTGACTTTGTTTTTCTCATTCTCTGTTTAATTTACGCACTTTGGGGGTTATGGCTACATTGATAATGTCAGCTATTGAGACGCGATCCCAGTGTGAGGCTGTCAAACTGCTCACTTGTTAAGCGAGTTCAAACAAAAGTGCTCCTCTGCCGATTCAATATCTATGTGGAGTGGAGGTGACGGACTCCGCTTGGAGCTGTCAAACCAGGATGTCCGAGAAACTAGGTAACGGAATGCAGCGAACTTCTTTTACAACCGATCATTCATTGTTCTTTTATTTGTTATTGATACATTGTGATCGTAATGCATATTGGTGTCTACTGTAGTGCTTCTTTCCTTGCTTACTTTGGCAAGGAAACTAAGCGCCGTGCTACATTGATTTTGGCATACATAACGTGGCTTGGGTTAATATGTTACGCCGAAATTTAAGCCTGTTATGTAGCTAAATATTCCGTTCTACAACTTTTCTACACGTTTTCTTCATTGTAAGACATTTTAGCGACATGCTTGATTTACTCGTATCCTTTCCTTCCGGTTCGTTTTCCTGCAAGACTAGCACTCTGCGCAACCCATCCAAGGACGTGTTCCACAGCGTTATGTGTTGATGATAGATAAGGCCAGTCTGTGTAAAAAGTAACACATTTTGTTATTAACTGCTGCAAATGGGAACGTAGTGGTAATTCAAACATTTCTCTACTGGACGTTCTTTTTACGTTGTTGTGGTTTTATATGTTTAAAATATTGTCGATTTGCGTTTGGCAAATGGAACCTGTCGCTGTAAATTTTTATCCTAAGTTTTGTAAAGCTCGCCATTCATATCAAGCCTCTTCATGGAAGGTCACCTTAATGCATCCACTCACATCTCATTCATGCCAGCTGTCTAAATTTTAAAACTAAAAAATTGTTTCCAGCCAACTCTTCAGCTCTGTCACTGAAGTGCAGCACAGCCATATCGGAAATGAAAGAAATAAGCAGTCAGAATGTTTCAAAATAGCATCAAAGTATCTGGACAGGTGGGCATAGATACACACAATAGCTTCTGAGGCCTGGCCTGTCTGTGTCACTCCAAATGGCACCAGAGCAACTCTAGACCCAGGGGGAGAGTACCCAGTTTGTGACTTTTTTCGCTTTTGCCTTGACACACCAGGGAGATTAATTTTTCTATGCTGAAAAGGGGCGTAAACGACTGGCTCTGGTGCACAGGGGTGTAACTTCACAGAGCGGAGACGGACCTGAGGAGACCAGTGTGTCTCAATGGCACTTTATCCCAAACGAAAGCAATTTTAAGCCGTTAACAGATATCACATGAATGTGCTGCTCAGCGTGGACATCCAATTTTCTCATTAAAGCCTGTGGAAGTCAGAACTGGCTTAATTTAGCCAGGCATTTGTTTGTGTGGGGTGGGGATGTGGATGTGGCTGTCTTTGCAGCCAAAGCTCGATTTAATGCTGATTCATTTACAGGGTAAATCAGGAATTCTCCCCACTGTTGCATTTCAGGACTCTTTCTATATGAAAATAACACACTTAAATGAGCACCTTAAGCAGGCCTCTTGGTAGTGTATAAGGGCTCAGTCTAAGTTTGTTTATTGTGAGAACAGTGGGAGAGCTCACCAGACCAAGGTTGATGTTGCAGAGCATGTGTTGGCGGGATGTTGGAGAGATTGGAATTGCTGCAGGGGAGGGAAGGGACAGCACCAGCGCTGTAAAGCTCAGACGCACACGGTTACACCATGTGCTATCGATCAGCGTTACGAGAAAGCCTTTAAAAAAATCAATGTAGCACGGCGCAGAGATGTGCGTCAGTGGAAGACGGATGTGCTCCATCTTTCCCCGATTAGGCCGCTGGCCCGGGTCCATCTCGGCCTGCTGCGTGGCAGATGCCGGTGCGTTTTCATGTCTCGCTGTCTCCCGCCTCTGTCCTGGGCCTGCTCTGTCGCCACTGTGTCTCTCTAGCTATGTCGCACTCGACCCCACAGTATACCGCTCTCTCCAGCTGTGTCACACTCGATCCCACTGTGTCCCGCTTTGTTCTGCTGTGTCTCACTGTCTCTGACTGTATCACTTTTATTCCCCTGTGTCCTGCTCTATCCTGCTGTGTCTTGATGTGTCCCACTGTTTCCCATGATGCCTTGAACTAATAAATGCTGGGCTGCAGGACTGTTTGGGTCCCTCAGGCACACGATGAGAACGTGGGCGGGAGATGGAGGCATGATTACCCATCCAGCCCAGTGCACTTGTTTCCTCAATGGGGCAGACGCCTCAATGGGGCAGACGTACATATGGAGGAAGGGACGAGCTGTGTTCATACCAGCGCTGTTGGGCATCACAGTGTGGGGGATGGGGGGGAACTAGTCCCCTCCTTCAGCCTGTGTCACCATGTTCCTTATGTGCATGGGAGAGGTCTGCATGCCAAGGCCCTGCTGCTGTGTCCTCTCCGATAACTAACAGCAGATACTAAAGGAACTCCTCACACATTACAATCCACCTCCGCATTCAGCTACCCTGAATCACTCAGGGTAGCTGACCTAAAAAGACTTCCAAGACAATTTATTGAATCCTCAGGTTTTATAGTGTAACCCTCAGCAGGGTGGTGCATGTAGCTGGGGTTGCAGTGACAGGAGGAGGGAGTGGTTATGGAGTTTCACACGGCAGCGCGTGTGTAGAAAGCGGCAGTAAAGCGGCGTTACAGTCCGGCCGGCGCAAGTCTATTAACACCGCGGTGAGGACTGTGTCACCTTAAACAGCAGGGGGGCGCTGGCATTCCTGACAGGACCGGCCTTGAGCAGACAGCTGCGAACGGGACGGGGCCCTCCTCCTCAATTATTAACCGGGGCCCCGGGACTGGACTGTGTGCGCCTGTGTGTGCCTGTGTTTACTTTCACACACTCCGCAGCGGCGGGTCACCCCCGCCATCTCGGCAGCAAGGGCCAAGCGCATAAAATTAAATAAAAGGGGGGTCAGAGAAGGCGCGCCGCTGTTTTCAGTGCTTTGCTGTGCTGGAGGAATGAGGAGCTGTGGCCTCTGTCGGCTAGGACCCTGATTGACAGGCGGCGTGTTGTGGGGCCTGTTGGAGCTGGGGTCGGCTGGGGGGTTGCGTCTGGGCCTCTGGTGGGGGCATTTCTGCTATGGTGTGTGGAGAAGCAAAAGGAATACACAATAAGTGAGATTTATAAGAAACTCAAAGTTTGAGTTTCAGATGGTCTGAGATGAAAACTGTCTGTACATGTTGTAAAATGTATTACTAGTTGCCACTTGCCTACATTTTTGTCTTTCAGTTTGTTTTAAAGTATCTACATAGTTTTATATAAACACACATGAAATGTGTGTGTTGAAATATAGATATACCAATGTATAAGTAGTATACTTTTGCGTGTGACAATTAAAATTTCTGTTTTCTCTGTTGCAAGATTAGTCATTTATATTTTAGCTTTGTTTGTAAAGGAAGGTGCCACCGAGGTCACCTGTACCAGCTCATTTGAGTTGAAGGCTTCACACAGGTGGCTTTTGGGGGAGGTCAGCTGTACCCTGGTGGGAATCATTGATGGTGGAAGGCAGCTGATCTTCACACGTCCTGCGCTGACTGCTGTTCCTGCTGTATAGGGTGTCACCAGAGCAGTGCAGCACGCAATACACGTGTTCCCACTGCTAATGGCTGCTCATTGGTCCTCTCTGCCAGTGGCTGTCCCTGGAGTGCTCGGATCTGCCACATGGCTGAGGTGCCTCCCACCTGTGCCGCTGGATTATGGTGGAAGCCCACAGGTTGCAGGTTGCTCAGGCTTGCTGCAACACCAAGTATACAGGCATGAATGTACACCTTCATTTAGCAGAGGTGTGTTTTAAAATATTCTTTCCACAGGTTATACATTTAGCTTAGCTGTGCCCTCTGGTTCATGAGAATGCCTTTGGACCTGGGTTGGGTATGTAATTTCTTCAGGTCCCATGTCCGGTTAGTGTGAGCATTGACCATCCCTACCTCTGCAAACTGCCCTGATCCACAGAGCATCCCAGCACCAATCAGATACTGTGTGCTGTTCACCGGAGAGCGGGGGAATTTGGCTGTGCTAAAAATGCTGCTGTTTCACTGCTATATTTAAATGCCTTTTGATCCTGAGTGAAAAGGCCGTGGTTGTGGGGTGGAGAGTCGGGGGGGAGAATTCCACTGATCCAGAGTCTGTGTGTCTCACCGCTGAGAGCTAATTGAATTGACCCCGCCTGTCTGTGCTGCATGGGAGCTCTGCAGAGCAAGAGTGGGTTCACTGGTATCCAGGAGTGGGTGGGAATGGGGCCGGCCAAGACCAGCTTTGAAATGCAGACATGACAGTGAGCCTCTGTGAGAAAGGGAGAAGGGGGAGGGGGGGGGGGGCGCGTGGGGGTCAGAGGTCAAAGGGCAGAAGCTACTGAGGCTCTTGTTATCCTGTTCAGAGGCAGAGGGGCGGAAAACGAATCCAGTTAGCCGTCCCGGGACGCGCGCTGAGGCGGGGGGGCCAGGGCCGGGAGGAGGGGGAGAGGGGAGTTAAGCCGCGGCGCTGTGCCTCTCATTAAGGTGACGGGCGGCGGCACTCCCTCCACGCTCAGGCTTGGGGCCGCCCTCTCCGCTCGGAGGCCCCCTCCACTCAGCCGCGAGCCCCTGGGCAGGGCACAGCTGAGCCGGCAGGTGTGAAGAGCGGGGGCCGGGCCCGTCTGTCTGTCGTCAGAGCTCTCCTGCTGATGATGGGCCTCGGTCACATGCCTGGATCATTACAGACCGCAGGCGGTGCTCTGTCGGTTTGGGGGGTGCCGTTCCTGTTATTATAGCCATCTCCTCGCCTCATGTTTTCAAGCTTGAGCTGCTGGAATGTAAACACCTCTAACCCACACACGTGCTTGAGAACATGAGTACATGAGCGTGTGAGCATGAATGTGTGTGTTTGTGTGTGATTAAGTGAATGATAATGTGTGACAGGGAAAGTGTGAGTAATCTCTTCAGATTGGTCTATTTTGCAGGGGGTGGTGGTGAAATGAATACTGCTCTGTGTTCTCAGGTGTGTTGGATGAGAGGGGGAGTGTTTGTGCTCGGGGAGGGCATGGGGCATTCCCTTGGGATCCTGCCCAGGAATGTATGAGGGAGAGAGAGATGGGAACAGAGACACAGAGGACAGAATGAGAATGTGAGAGAAATAGAGAGAGAGAGAGAGAGAGAGATGGAGGGAGGACAGGGGCATCAGGTGCAGTCTGTAAAGCACTCACAGGGAGGGCGGAACGTCCCCCTTGCTCAGGAAAGCCATTCCATCTGGAGCCCCACATGCTGCACTGTACCCTGGGACTCCCAACGGCCTGAAGACCTCCCAGCATTCCCTGCTGCCCCAGTACAGCTGTCTGAACTGTCCTCTCCCCGCTCTAGGATCCGGGTGGCTGCCGCCCACCGCTGTGTTATTCTGTTTGGATTTTGGCTCAAGCTCTTCTTGGGGGGGGGGTTTGGTTTTGGCTACATGCTCTCACCCCCCTCTCCCAGGCCAGCCTTTGTTGCTGCTGCCACCGGTAATCTGCTCAGTGTGCAGTTCTTTCAGCTGCTGCCACTTGCAGGTGAAAAAGTCCTCTGCTGCTGCCCCTGTTCCATGTGGTTTTGAAGACGCACACTGAGCATGCTCCAAAGTCAGGGCCCCCCCGGACTGCTCTCTTTCCTTGCTGCCTGCTCCCAGGCCACACATGCGGACAGTGGCTGTTAGATGCTGCAGTGGCCCTCATGAAAGGTCTTCACTATAACTCGGAGGAAGCCCTCTGCCACCATGTGTCACTTCACCTGTCGTCTGGCCCCTGAAGTTCTTTTTGGGGAGACCCTGCCTTGGCTTTGCTGGTGTAACATGCTGTAAAAGACTTGAAGGGATGAGGGAAGGTCTGGAGAACAGAGTCTTGAGCCGGCTTCTCTTCAGCTGTAGAACCTCTCACAGAGACACTTCCTCTGTTTTTTGGTCATGAAGTTCAGGTCATGCACTTGCCATTGGGCCCATTTACAGACATGCAGGTCTAATTGTTACAAAACAATTAGGATGTGAACTTGAGGTGAAAACATTTTCAGAGAACGAGATGAGGTGCTGGAGGCATGTGCACACACATATACCCTCATGCATTACATTAATGTCATTTAGTCTTATTCAGAGCGACTTACATGGGTTACAAATTTTACATGTCATCCATTTGTACAGCTGGATATTTACTTGGACAAGTGTGGGTTAAGTACTCTGCCCAAGGGTACAGCAGCAGTGCCCCAGTGGGGAATCGAACCAGCAACCTTTCTGTTACAAGCCTTACTCTTTACCAGTTTGCTACACATACAGTACACACTCACATACATACATGT